>CM029518.1:23287685-23341438 GCA_017140615.1 Eucalyptus cladocalyx | reverse complement strand
AACCGAACCTTCCGTGTACATTGTTGTGACCCCGTGCAGTCATATAAGTAATTATTTTTCAGCACTTACACGTGCTGAAATTAAGGGTCAATTTTGAGAGGAAATGGACCGTGCAACCATGCGGCCATGCAAGTAAAATGTAAATTCAGCCATGCACGGTCATGCAGCCATGTTTCCCTCCCTCGTCGAAGCTGGTCAACTACGGAAGGAGATGTTGACCAAAAGGCCACGTTTTCTTCTTTCGTGGCAAGCAAAGGGGATTTCTTGGAGTGAAGTGCGGCCACGTTGGTGCATGAGTTCCAGCAAGTGGCACAAATGGAAAGAAGGCTCCCCACATGAAGACACGGCTACATGTGGTATCACCGTTTCCTGCTGCCACCGAATTGTAGAATATTGACCCAATTAGTTGACTAACTAAAAGAAAGAAAACGGGACAGCTTCGTAACACAGAGAGAGACTAAGCAACTAGAAATTCGAGTGAGAGAGAGAGAATAGAGGGCGCGCGCGAGAGAGAACAGCGAAGGAAGAGGGAAAGGACTGCCCCTCCATTTGTGCGCTGTTGACGCCGCTCGCAATTGCCGCCGTCGAGCCGACCCAAGACCCCGAGCTTACTGTTTTTACTTGCCATTGACGCTTAGGACTTGAGGCAAGTAAAAGTCTACTAATCTATGTCATGCAAGGCTGTTATTGTTTGAGGTAGTGTAAGTAGACTTGGGAAATGTCTGAATTGGATGTTGAATGCTGGATTATTGAGTGATTGCAGTAGATTGAGACCAAAGAATTTGAGGAAATGCTTTGGATATCTCTATATATTCTGATTTTGTTAAACTATGATTGAAAGGACAATCTGTGGTGAAATTTTGGAAGTGAAATAGCCGTTGTATAGGCGCGGGATCCTATTGACTCCGTAGTGTCCGAATTAGATCGAGTATAACTCGGCAATTTTGTAGATTTTCTAGAGACAGTTCTAGGGAAAATTTCGGTTCCGATTTCTTCATGAAAGTTGTAAGGAATTGTCTAAACTATGACATGTGTTTTTGGTCAGATTTTTCAAAATCAATACAGAGGCACAAACTTCTTTTAATGGGAAGTATTTTATGCCAAAGTACAGATTCTGTCTATAGAAGAAGTTTAGGGTCGAGTTGTACGATTTTCTGCGATTTATACATGACGAATTTGGCTTAGCGTTCTGCATAAAATTCTTTCCTTTAAATCTTGTTTATAACATACTAAAATTTTAGAATTTTCTGAGTTCGTTTAGGGGTTATTCCAAAATTTTTACTAAAACTGTGCATCCTGATTTTTGAGCTGTTTTATTTCGAGTTTGCTCAATTTTTCTCAAGGGTGAATGCATCTTGGTTTATCATTTGATACGATGGCATTGGTATTCAACATATTATTCAACTCTGAGTTTTGATGAAAATGTTTTATTGAAATAATATGAGATGACACTGCTGCAATTGGACCCTCGGGTCAACGATGCCCCGGGAGTGTCGGGATGCCCAGTGGTATGTCGGTAAGTAATTCTAGGAGTTGCCCGGTGGTATGTCGGTACGTAATTCCGGAGGGTAGGGGTAACAATTTTCATGGCGAGCCCCAGAGTTTTCCCCGGGAGTGTTGGGATGCCCGCTGGTATATCGATACGTAATTCCAGAGGGTCAGGATAACTATTTTCATGGTGAGCCCCGGAGATTCCTTGTGATGCCAGGTGGGGTGCAAGATGCCTAGAGGTGTGACGTAACACGCTCTGGATGCCCGGTGGCCCAATGGCGTAATGTCGGAGGCTTTCGCAATGCCAGGTTGGGTGCGAATGCCCGGAGGGACGCAAACATTGGTCCTCCAGGAGGTGAAACCTTTTTGAATATTAAAATTGATGGTTTCTACTAAGTGTGTGTATTGTCTGGTTATAGGACTAAATTTTGTCGCATGGAATGGAACATGTCATAACAGTTTGGCTCTATAATCGGGGACCCGTGTGACTGAAATGGTGCATTTTGGTTTTGAAGCTGCATTTGCCATTACTTTGAAAAGTTTTATGGATTTGATGAATACTCAATCCTTTGATCACATGTTTTGTCTATCTTGCATGAAATTAGATAATGATGGTTCTGCGCGATATAGTTTAGTAGATCTTTTATTGCTGAGTGGCTATACTAACCCCTTCTTGAGGACTAACATTTCAAACTAGTCGAGATGTCTCTACTGCCTGTTACTCCTGGCACGTTCTATGGGATTCCAATCGACCTACAATGCGAGTGGTCAGAGCATCACCATCCCGAGGTACGAGGCCTAGTGTTCGTTCGAGTGTGGGTATTGATTGTATTTGATATTGGTCCTCCCGCCGGCCCAGTACTTCAAGAGTTCCTATTAGTCTTTGTCCACCAAGATGGACAAATGCTAGGGCCGTTGCCACCACTGCCAGCAGATGAACCGGACGGGTGGGTGTGACTGAGAGTGATGGACAGTAGAGGAAGCATTTTTCGATGCCGATGCTAACTAATGGACTTTGTAGATGGCTGTTGGAAAAAGAAGTCGGTTATCTTTTGAAAGTAGCCAAGTATAGAAAAACTTGGCTTTTTGATGTATCGACTAATGATGTCCATATAGTTATGTAAATAAAAGTGTTCGGCTTTAACTTATAAAAGTTTTAGTTGGTGTGCATCACTTTACATTTCAGAACGGAGAATAGTTGAATGTGCTTCCACTATATTTACTACGCAGGGATTGATTTAAAAGACATAAACCCCCAGGATTTAGGATTCATGATGAAATCCCATGGTATCAGAGTATTAGACTTTCAGGTCAAGTTAAAGGTATGTGTGGTGACCCTAATGATTGGGGGCCGTTAGGGGGTGCCACATTATATACCGACACGCCATTCATCAACATTTCAAAAAGAAAAGGGAAAGGTTTTGGCGCTCTTGAAATCTCGAACTTTGATGTGGAACAATTTTTATGAACCACTAAGCCGGGAGTGAGGTTTAGACTTGCCAATGTGCCGAATTCAAATTACTTGTTTTGACAACTCTTTTCAATTTTCGACGAGAGTTGCTAGCGTGGTCTATGAAATTGTACGTGATTTATTAAATGCGTTGGAAAGTTAGCCGTGGGAGTTGCCTGCTGTTGTTGTATTGATATACTTTTGAAAATCTCAATTTGCATTGTTTGATATCATGAAGGAATATTTTCAAGCATTCAAAAGGAATTTCAAATGTGGTTGTTCCTTTAAAACTGTTTTGGGATTGAAATGATCTGATTGATATACTATGGCTGAGATATATAATTGATGCCGTCGGACCCTCAAGTCGACGATGCCCCGGGAGTCCGAATGCCCATAGGATCGAATGAGTCAATGACGTTGGATGCCTGGGGTCCGTAGTACCCCAGAGGTTCCACGGGAGTGTCATGATGCCCAGTTGTATGTCGGTATGTAATTCCAGAGGGTAGGGGTAACCATATTCATGGCGAGCCCCAGTGATTCCTCGTGATGCCAAGTGGGATGCGAGATGCGTAGAGGTGTAATGTGACACACTCTGGATGCTCGGTGACTGAATACCAGAGGCTTTCGCGATGCCAGGTGGGATGCAAATGCCTGGAGGGACGCAAACACTGGTCCTCTAGGATAGGCGTAGGAAAATGAAAACGAACTGAGTTCCAAAAATAACGACCCTGCTAATAACTGTGCCTGATTATGGGACGAAATTGTGTGGCATGGTATGGGATGTGTCATAACAGTTTGGTCCTATAATCAGGACCTGTGTGACTGAAATAGTGCATTGTGGTTTTGAAATTTCGTTGACATTTCTCTTAAAAAGGGTTTTTATCTATCTGATGCACATTTATTCTTTTGATTTCATATTTTGTCTATCTTGCATGGACTTGGATTGTGATGGCCTGCATAGTATAGCTTAGTAGATCATCAATTGCTGGGTGGTTGTACTCACCCCTTTTTGGGGACTAACATTTTAGACTAGACGAGATGCCTCTGCTGCTCGTACCTCCCGGCACATTTTATGGAATCCCGATCGACCTGCAGTGCGAATGGTCGGAGCATCACCATCCTGAGGTGCGAGGACTGACTTTTATTCGAGTGCGGGTATTGATAGTATTTGGTATCGGTCCTCCTGCCGGCCCAATACTTCAGGGAGTATCTTACTGTCTTTGTCCGTCAAGATGGATGCACACTAGGGCAGTTGCCACCGCCCCAGCAAACGGATCAGACATGTGGGTGTGACCGAGAACGAAGGACAGTAGAGGAAGCATTTTTGGACGCCAACACTGGTTCTTAGACTCGTGTTGATATTTGTTGGAAACGTCGGGTATTTTTTAAGAATAGCCGGGTGTAGAAAACCTTGGCATTTTGGTGTACCGACGAATGATGTCAATCTAATTATGTAAATAAAAGTGTTTGGCTTTAACTTATAACTGTGTAGTTGGTGTCCATCATTTTATTTATAGGAAAGGGAGTTGTTGGATGCGCTTTCGCTATATAAACTGTGCAGGGACCAATCTAAAAGATATAAACCCCCAGGATTTTTGAATTATAATGAAATTCCATGGTATCAGAGTAACAGGCTTTCAGGGCAAAGTGAAAGGTACTTGTGGTGACACTAACGGATTAGGGGCCGTTGAGGGGTGCCACAGCGAGTGGTATTAGAGCAAGATTTAATTGGAGTGATAAGGTGTCTCAATTGGAAATGAGGATATAATGATGCACACCATAGGATACTAACCAAGGGTAGTTGACTAACTATGAACAACGGGTGATAGGTATTCACTTGTAGATCCCTAGTAACTATTGCAAGTTACATTTGCATGCCAATAACATTTTTATGTTACTTATGCGACTTTAGTGACCTCTTTTTATTTCCTTATCTGACCAGTGACATTGAGTCACTAATCATTCCTGAGGCAAATGCTTGGAAAACTTTAGGGAAATCATGGTATGAACTAGGATTTCTCATCCATCGAGGGCTGAAGCCTCTGCTTCAAGGGCTAAACCTCGGATGGAAGATGTCCTGCAGGCATTGGTCAATATTTGAAATTTGATTGAATGACAAGCTCAACAGCAACCCGGAGCCAGACGTTGCCCTCAAGTACTAGTGGAGCAATTCCTGAAGTTGAAACCACCTAAGTTTAGTGGAATGGGAAGTCCTAAGGAGGCGGAACAATGAATTGATGGAATGGAATGGATTTTCCAATTGTTGAACTATAATGATGCCAAAAAGATAACTTTGGCAGAATACCAATCGGAGGGAAATGCAAAGTTTTGGTGGAGAGCTTCACGAGACACAATCTTTCCACCAGGTATTGACATAAACTGGGATGAGTTTGTTGAGCTTTCAATAGAAACAATTTTTTTTTTTTACTGTGCTAGGGATAAGAAGATCACATAATTTGTTCAGTTGGAACAAAGGGAGCTAACAGTAGACCAATATGAAGCAAAATTTTCGGAATTGTCTAGGTATGCTCCCAGGTTGGTTGAGGATCGAGAGGAAAAGGTTAAGAGATTCCTAAAGGGGCTAAGGACTGACATCAGAAAACAACTAGTATCTTTGAATATAAGAGTTTATAATGAAATCTATGAAAGGGCATAGTTGGTGGAACATGAGTTGATGAGGGAACAATCAGAATTTGGAAGGCAGTCGGCCTTTAGTAATATCAAACGAGGTAAGAGACCCTATCCTAGTCAAGGTCAGCCCTGGGAATCTAAGAAAAAAAGTAACTTTGGGAGTTTTAGAAAGGCTTGGATGGCTCGACCTTTAGAAGAATACCCTACTAGGATGGTAATTGCTAGAGGTGTGGTGGACAACATGGATCAAGACCCTATGGTGAATGACTAAGATAGAAACTACATTTCTTGAGACGCCTCTTTGTGTTTCTACACCATTAAAGAATAAGGTATTGTCTACACTGGTGTGTAAAAAGTGTAGAATAATTATAGGGGGACAAGATATGGAAATAGACTTAGTCGTGATGGCTATGTATGACTTTGATGTTATCGTAGGAATGGACTGGCCCCATAAGCATAAGGCTAAGGTGGATTGCTATAGGAAAGTGATCTAGTTTGTTTCACCTAACCAGTCTAGTTTTGAATTTTTCAAAGGTCAGACAAATTCATCGATAGCCATTATTTCGGTGGTAGAAGCCCGTGCACTTCTTGACGAAGGATGTCAAGGATACTTGGCAGTGGTAAAGGATTATACTAAGGAAGAGGCTAAACTCGACGAAATTTGAGTGGTCAGGGAATTTCAGGATGTATTTCCTGAGGAACTGCCTGGGTTGCCACCAGAACAAGAAATTGAGTTCGAGATCGAACTGATGCTTGGAACAGGATCTGTGGCATCCCTCGACGGCCCCCGATCCATTAAGGTCGCCACAGTTTGCTTACCTTTCACTTTTCCTTATATCACATATCACTTTGATACCATTGAAATTGCAGCGGGTCCATACAACCTAGGGGTTTACATCTTTTAGATCAGTCCCTTGCGCAGTTCATATATGGAAGCACATCCAACAACTCCCCTCTCTATATTCAAAAAACGATGCACACCAACTAAACATTTATAGGTAAAAGCCGTACACTTTTATTTACTTAAACCAGATGGACATCATTCATTGGTACATCAAAATGCCGTAGTCTGCTATATTCGGCTACACTTCAAAAGATGACCGACATCTCCTCCAACAGTCATACACTTAAAGTCCATCAATCAGTGTCGACGTCCAAAAGTTCCTTCCTTTGCTATCCTCCTCCTCGCGGTCATATCCAATCACTTGATCCATCTACTGGTAGTAGTGGCAGCAGAGGTATCTTATCTAGTCTGAAATGTTGGTCTCCAAAAGGGGTGAGTACAGCCACTCATCAGGTAAAGGACCAATAAACCACTCAATGCATCATGCCACACAATCATCACAATCATAGCATTACATGTCATTGAAGTATCCATGCACAATTTACCTTGATATCATGCACATGTCATCATATCTCATGTACATACATCATCATATAGTCATCACCATCATGTCATACACTTACAATCATCATGTCACGTGTACCATCATCATTATTATGCCTTCATGCACTCATCATCATGTCATGCATTTATCATCATCATGTCACACACATGTATCATCATGCCATAGGTGATCATCATCATGTCACACACATGTACCATCATGCCATATGTGATCATCATCATATCATACACATATCATCATGCCATAGGTGATCATCATCATATCATACACATATCATCGTCATCATGCCACACATCCATACGTATGTCATCATATCACATGTGCATGATTCAATTTCCACTTGTATCTTTCAATTTGATCACCACATCTCTCTTTCTCGGGATCAGCAATTTCATCCCATACTTTACCACTCACACCCCCAACCTGGCATCGCGAGAAAAACCTCCGGCATTCAGCCATTTAAGGCCACCGGGCATTCGGCACCCCCACATTCCGGGCATCTCGCATCCCAACTGGCATCACGAGGCATCTCCTCAGGCACAAACCTCCGAGGCTTCCGGCACCTAACCATTCCGAGCATCTCGAAACTCCCAAAGACATCCGGCCATGTATCTCAATACAATCCGGGCATCCGGCACCCCCCATCCCAGGCATCCTGACACTCCCCGGGCATTATCAACCGCCTCCAACTATTTCCTCATTTATCATTGTTTATGTTCACCAATTTATGTCTCAACTCAGCATGGCACATGATGTAATGGCAAACAAGATCACTTTCATCCTTTGATTCATACATGCATCTCCAATCATCATCATACATGCAGCAAGACACAATCATTCATAACAATACAATTCATGGAGTCCATACAAGTTAGAATAGTCCACTTATCATGCCCTTATGAAGTTTACTAAATTCCAGCATGTACCATTTTAGAAAACATTTAAATTAAATATCCATATGATTCTCAAAAATCATGAAATCAGGACATGAGATAGACAAGACATTAAGATAAAAATTTCGTGAAGAACACGTCTTAAAGAGTTTCACACAAGAAGATATAATCCACGCAAATACAGCATGCAATTTCGGATAGAAACAGATTGCGCAGTTTTTGAAATAATTCGATTAAAATACCCGAATGACCTCCGAAAATTATGAAATATTACCAGATTATACCTAAGACACTAACGTAGGTTTTTCATGAAGACATCTAGGCCAGATTTGTTCTAGATAATTTTCTATAGATGTCCGAAGCTCCTAATTCTAGCACCGAAACGTCCAGTATAGCTATCTCCGAAATATCAAGTTTTCACCCACTTATTCTTCTTCGTTTCCTCTGAAATTTGGGTATGTTATACCTCAAGAAGTCCCCTACAACTTTCATTAAGGAATCTAAGTGACATTTCCAGAGAATAGTCACCATATGGGTCCTAGAAGTCTCGGGTGTCCAGATTTACCGTCTTCAAGAGAAAGTCGATTCACTAGGCTACACTTGCTCATTTTACCTCAAATTTGAGTATGTTAGTATTTAGGATCTTCTCTACAAGTTTCATGAAGAAGTCGAAGAGAAATTCTCGGTAAAAGGCAACATGCAACCCACAAAACTACTAAAAGATCAGTAAAACAGTTCCAGATCTAGTGTCTTTGTAGGAAGAGGGTTTTACCCCATAAGTCTCAACCATTTTGTCCCAAATTTTTGTATGTTGTAGTTTTAGATGTTGTCTAAAACGTTCATGAAGGGGTCGAAGTCAAAATCCAACTCGAAACATGCATGCAAGACTCCACAAGTTTCTGGGTCGAGCGGTACACACGAAATCAGCAAGCATCTTCAATAACAAACCACATTTGCTTCGATTTCTTGCCTCTAAACATCCAAGATTTTCAACCACACATGGAAGACACACATGCAAGAGTAGAAATTGATCCTAACTTGCCTCTAAGATCAAGCGGACGGCGGCACACGGACGGTGAACGGGCTGCGATGGGCGGACGGCTCCTTCTCCTCCTCTCTCAGCTTCTCCTTCTCTCTCACCACTCCCTCTCTCTCTCGCAATTCTCTCTCTCCCTTTGGCTTGGCCAAAAGCCCCCAACCGGCCACTCACTCTCCTCCTTTTATTTCCCCTAATCCCCATCATTAGCAATGATGGTTTGCCTCTCCACAAGCCAATGCATGAAGCCTTTCTTTTTGCCACTTGGCAAGGCTCATGCAAGATGGGCTTGGGAGTATTTGGGCCAGCAAATGGGCCGGTCGACAGCCCCTCCTTGGGCTCCAATGGGCCGGCCATCTTGGCCCATTAAAAGCCCTCTCTTGGGCCTAAGGCCCAAACCTAATTTAAATCCTAAATTTTACCTTTAAACACTTTTAATTCTTTCTTTTATAGGTTTCAAATTTTAATTTTCACATGGCCAAAATCTTGCAACATTTTATCTATAGGAATTTAGTCTATGAGGTGTATAGCCAAGAATAGATTATTCTCATTAATTTATCCTATAATACTAATTTCAAAAATTCATGAACACAAGCATATATCACTTAGTCTTAAGAGGAGACTAATGGCTAAAACATAGACCATAGGTAATTTCGTTACCTAATTATGGGCTTTAATACACCTTAGAGCTTGTCTTGAATTTTTGGGATGCCACAGGATCGATATCAAAAACCCCGTATAGGATGGCCTTAATGGAATTGAAGGAATTAAATGTGGAACTACAAGAGTTGCTCAATAAAGGATTTATTAGGCCAAGTGCTTCTCCTTGGGGTGCGTGTGACATCCCAGATTTTCAGTCATGTTTTCTATTGAATAAATCGGGCATTTCATTGACGCGTCTATAGGGCTGTTCTCAAAACTGATCATTCTAGAGATAACTAGACTATCTGGGGAAAACTATTAAGAATTTTAAGGCAAATAGACTTGAGAATTCGATTAGGAATCGGCTGCTCGACTGTGTTCATCTGCTAAGATCATTACGGCACAGACGTAAATTAATTAGAGATCAGATATAAGTCGGTTCGACGGAGATGTGTGGCAAATCGTGGGTGACACCACTAAATTGGAAAATTCTCGTCGGCCGGCACTAATTTGATTTCTTTATCGTTTTGGTACCCTGTGTCCATATTTGAATTCTCAAGATTTCTACTACAATCGAGAGTTGCCAATGAGTCGAGTGGGTTCATAGTGGCTCGAAGAAAATCGACCATGAGTCAATTGCCCTGAAAAGTTCTGAAAGTTACCCAGTAGCCTGGGTTACGCTAAAAACGCGTCAAATAGAAATTAACCGCCAATTCAAGTCCGATTTCAAAAATTGAAATTTCAGTCATGTCACAATTAATTCTAGGAGTGTCGACTTAGTCTCAGAAGAATTTCAAAAATTGAAATTTCAGACATGTCACAATTGGGTTCGAACGTCATTTGAATTTTGGCAGAAATCCAGATTGGTTAAATTGATGGGGAATTGGACTTCTAGGCCGAGTCTTTGCGTATCGTGGATTTATAGAAAATCATTGAGATTTTTCTACGTCGAAATTGGATCTCAATTTGGAAAATTGAGTGAGGAATTAAAGCTAAATTAAATGAAATTCGGATTTAGAATTCTACAACAATTTTGACATCACAAATTGAATTATTGGGTAGATTTTTGTTGGAAAGTGATGGGGAGACAAGATCATAAATGGAGGAGATAAGAATTGAAGACATGGGACCCCCTTGGACTGCCTTTCACGTGCGCTCTCCCCTCCGTTCCTATACATCTTCGTGCGACGCCTGAAGCTGAAGAAGACCAAGCGAAATTCCTCCTCCAGCAGTCGCAACTCCTTTCATCCGCGCGTCCCTCAGCTCCACACCAGCACGCGCACATCTCGGTCAAATTCTCCACCGAGTTCATGCTCGTGCACCAGCTGCCCGTTCTCTTCCGCCAACAACGAAGACCCAGCTTCTCTCTCTATTTTCGGCGACCACCAGCGACTGGAAGGAAACCCACCTGCTGCTCCACAAATTTTCCTTGGTCAATCTTCAATAAAATTCGTTAAGCTGCCCCAGGTGTTGACTCCACGAAGCCCCCCACTCACCGAAGTCGCACAGCATCATCATCTGTCCGTCCACCACCGAAAATTCTCCATCTTCGTTCTTCCCTCTGCCGCACGATCAGTTCACTTCAGCAAAGTGGTTGACCGCCTTCACCGCCCACGATCCCACCAAGAAGTCCAGCGTCGTCGTCTGTGCTTCTCCACCAGCAGCACGCGTCTGCGAGCAGCTTCATCTTCGTTGCTTCGTTCCGCTCAGCATCCACCGAAGTCTCGATTCCTCAGCTCCTGCCAGCACGCCCACGCGTCCAAGCTCCAGCAAGCTTGGTCTTCACCGGTCAACAAATCAGTGTTGAAGACACCAAAGCGGGCCGCCTTCTGCACCCACGCGTCCACCGAAGTTCTCCAGCCCACTTGGCAAGCCCAATTCCAGCAATTAAATTTCAAGCCCAGCGAAGCCATCACCTTATCAGGCCCAGTGAATTCAGCTCCAAAGCCCAGCAAAATTAGAGGCCCGCGAGGATAGCCCATTCAAGGCCTGTTCTGTCAAGTGAAGCCCAGTCCAGTACAGACAAATCTCAGTTGGGCTGAGATTTGTTGGGCCAAGGTCAAGGCCCGGTCCAAGCCCGCTGGTGTCGTCGAAAGTTCGGATTTCGGCCACCGTCGCGTCGCCGTTGCAGTGTCCCGGTCCCCGCTTTTAATCAAGTGAGTAATCTCACTAATCCTCGCTTAGTAGACTAATGATGCTTAAGGATTGATTAGATTTAATTAAGTGCAATTAGGTGGTTAGATTAGTTTAGAACAATTAAATTAGTGACTTAATGATGCATGTTAGGTGGTTAGACTTAGTCATTAGTAAGTAGAGACGTACTATTATTTATTGAATGCATCTTGGGATTTTTCCCAACCCGTTTCGGGCTCCAATCAGGCATTACGGGCCTAAATTGGATTTTTAGTATTTATTTATTAATTTTCCAAATTAATTATTTAATTAATTATTTTTCGGAAATTAGGCAAGGATAGCCGACGACCAGAAATTTCGTGCTGATTGTCGTGGTGTAGACTGTTTATTTATTTGAGCTCTACGTTGTGTTGAATTAAATTAATTGCGCAATTTGAGGAATTATTCCTAAATTGATTAAGATTGAGTAATTGAGTTGCGGATGGTCGAGTATGATTGTTTAGCATCAATAATGCATTGATGGGCTATTAAGTGGAGAAGTTTGTGAGAGTGAATTGAACATACTCTTGGCTAAGATCCATCGGGTACGTTAATATCGTGTGAAAATTGAGTGAGTTGATGAGTATGTGGGGATTTATCCCAAAATTGATCAGTGTCGGTATTTAATTAGAATTTGACTGTGAGAGGTTGTGAGTTGAACCTCGACAATCGCCCAAAGTATGGCTGTGCCAATAGGGCCGAGTTCTACCACCGAATTTGGAGTCAGTCGCGCCTGTTGGGCCGTAATCTGCCACCTGATATGGGTCGCGCCTGATAAGGCCGTAATTTGCCACTCGATAGGGGTCACGCCTGATAAGGTCGTAATCTTCCACCTATTAAAGTTGCGCCCATTGGGCCGTAATTTGCTACCTAAAGATAGGTCGTGTCCTTTGGGACTGTAATTTGTTGCCAAGAAATTTGGTAGGCTATGCTCGTGAAGTCGTGAGTACGATTTGAGACTGAATAAGGGAAAAGACTGGGGAATAGTCGAATTGACATGAAATCGACTAGGTCGATGGATCGAGATATTGATCTGTGATGTAATTGCTTGGGTGCCTATTGAACTATGCTAATATGCAGGTGGAATCTGAGGCCCAGGTAAGTCCTTTGACTCATGCGTGTATAGGCAGCTTGGTTAGCATATTGGTTTTCTAATTGAGTCTTAGTGGGGTAGAACTTGCTGAGACGTAGTCTCATCCTGGTTGTGGGACAACATTTCAGGCTGTAGATGAGCCTGTGAAGAAGGAACCAGAAGAGGACGATGAGCCGGAAAAAGATGAAGAGCTTGAAGGAAATGAGCTTAGTGAAGAAAAGTCAGAAGGGGATCAAGATGATCCTGAGTACAACCCGGATGAGGATTGAGATCCCATCCTCTTTTGTGAACCTTGTGTGGTGTATGTAGGGTGTGACTAGAATGTTATGAATAGTGTTGTGAATAGACTTTGAGTTATGCCATGTATAAAGGTTCGATTCTGGATTTCAATATGAAAAATATGGCCTTGCTTTTCTATCCCATTGTTTTATTGTCTGGGGATTTATAACTGCTTCCGCATGTGCTTAATAAACGAAAGGGTCGGCGATACTTAGTCCTGGGATATCGCATTATAAAATCGACCAAGTAGAAGGATGTGTGCGTGCCCAAGGATCGGGGCGTGACAGTGCGCCGGTCTTGTTTGTGAAAAAAGAAGGATGCGTCGATGTGCTTATAGACAACTAAACCAGGTGACCATTAAGAATAAGTACCCCTTGGCTAGAATTGATGACCTATTTGACCAACTACAAGGAAGTTCGGTCTTTTCTAAAATCAACATGAGGTGAGGATACCATCAGCTAAGGATTAAGAAAGAAGACATTCCTAAGAGTGCATTTTGGACTCGCTATGGACACTACGAGTTCCTACTTATGCCATTTGGACTAACAAATGCTCCGGCTGCATTTATGGATTTGATGAATAGGATATTTAAGCCTTTTTTGGATCAATTTGTGATTGTCTTCATCTTCTTTGATGATATCCTGATATATTCTAAAGAACCTAAAGAGCATGAGCGACATATGATTTCAAAGCTTGTTGTTGTTGTATTGATATGCTTTTGAAAATCTTAGTTTGCATTGTTTGATATCATGAAGGAAGATTTTCAAGCATTCAAAAGGAATTTCAAATGTGGTTGTTGCTTTAAAACTGTTTTGGCATTGAAATGATCTAATTGATATACTATGGCTGAGATATATAATTGATGCCGTTGGACCCTCGAGTCAGCGATGCCCTGGGAGTCTGGATGCCCATAGGATCGAATGAGTCGATGCCGTTGGATGCCTGGGGTCTGAAGGGTGCGTTTGGGAACCACTTTTGGGGAAAGTCTTTAGGAAAATGCAAATACCATTGAGTTAAAGGTGTTTTCCAAAATGCAACCGTGTTTGGTAAATTGTACTTTGAAAACTTTTGTAATGTATTTTGAGCAAAATAGCGTTTGGGGAATTACATTTACAAAGGATCTTTGTGGTAAAAAAAAAATATCAAAAGAAAAATTTAAAAAAATTGACCAAAGGGCAGTGGCCGTCGGCGACCTCCGACGACCTCCGGCGACCTCCGGCGACGCCGGATCTAGGGCAATGAGGTCGCGCGACGCCGTCACGACCTCCGGCGACCTCCGGTGACGCCGGATCTAGGGCATCGAGGTCGCGAGAGGACCTCGCCGCCCGGATCCGGGTCGCGGCGGGGTCGCGTGACACCGCCGCGACACAAATACGGGGGCCGAGAGGTCGTGCGACCCGGATCGGGGCGGTAAGGTCCTCCCGCGACCCTGCCGCCCCAGATCTGGTTCACGGTGACCCAGACCTCTCCTTGGGTTGCAGCGGTCGTGCCACTCCCAAGCATCGGTCGGTTGGGCGACAGTCGCCGGCTATTGCTCGCGAAAGAAGAAGACCGCCTGCCGCCCCAGATCTAGGTTGCGGTGACCCAGCCCTCGGTCGCGCCACCTCCGGTGTCGGTTGTGCCACCTCCGGCGTCGGTCGCGCCACCCCCCGACGATCGCCGGCGTCCCTCTAGCAGTCGCCGGCCACTCGCAGTCAGCCAGAACCGAACCCCCCGGAGAAGATGAATAGTTGCGACACAAGGGCAAGAACCGAAAAAACAAAAAATTCATGAGGACAATTTCGGAAAAAAAATATATAAACAAGGTGCTGTGTGGGCATGCCGAAAAAGCCGAAATCTTTAGGCTTCAAAGGGGCTTTGGGAAGTGGTTCCCAAACACACTCGAAGTACCCTAGAGGTTCCCCGGGAGTGTCAGGATGCTTGGTTGTATGTCGGTACATAATTCTGAAGGGTAGGGGTAACCATCTTCATGGCGAGCCTCGGCGATTCCTCGTGATGCCAGGTGGGATGCAAGATGCTCGGAGGTGTAACGTGACACGCTCTGGATGCCCGGTGACTGAATACCGGAGGCTTTCGCGATGCCAAGTGGGATGCGAATGCCCGGAGGGACGCAAACACTGGTCCTCTGGGATAGACATAGGAAAATGAAAACCAACTAAGTTCTAAAAATAACGACCCTGCTAATAACTGCCCCTGATTATGGGATGAAATTGTGTGGCATGGTATGGGACATGTTATAACAGTTTGGCTTTATAATTGGGACCTGTGTGACTGAAATAGTGCATTGTGGTTTTGAAATTTCGTTGACATTGCTTTTAAAAAGGTTTTTATCTATCTTATGCACATTTATTCTTTTGATTTCATATTTTGTCTATCTTGCATGGACTTGGATTGTGATGGCCTGCATAGTATAGCTTAGTAGATCTTCAACTGCTGGGTGGTTGTACTCACCCCTTTTTAGGGACTAACATTTCAGACTAAATGAGATGCCTTTGCTGCCTATACCTCTCGGCACATTTTATGGAATCTCGGTCGACCTGCAGTGAGAATGGTCGGAGCATCACCATCCCGAGGTGCGAGGACTGATGTTTATTCGAGTGCGGTTATTGATAGTTTTTGATATTGGTCCTCCCACCGGCCTAGTACTTCAGGAGTATCTTACTGTCTTCATCTATCGAGATGGACGCACGGTTGGGCCGTTGCCACCGCCACTAGCAGACAGACCGGATGGGTGGGTGTGATCAAGAGCGAAGGACAGTAGAAAAAGCATTTTTGGACGCCGACACTGGTTTTGGACTCATGTAGATATCTGTTGGAAAAGTCGGGTATCTTTTGAGAAGAGCCGGGTATAGAAAACCTTGGCATTTTGGTGTACCGATGAATGATGTCCATATGATTATGTAAATAAAAGTGTTCGGCTTTAACTTATAAATGTTTAGTTGGTGTGCATCGTTTTATTTATAGGAAAGGGAGTTGTTGGATGCGCTTTTGCTATATAAACTGCGCAGGGGCCAATCTAAAAGATATAAACCCCCAAGATTTTTGAATTATAACGAAATTCCGTGGTCTCAGAGTAACAGACTTTCAGGGCAAAGTGAAAGGTACTTGTGGTGACCCTAATGGATTGGGGGCCGTCGAGGGGTGCCATAGCAAAAGTATAATTACTGCAGTAATTTATGAAAAATTATAAACAACAAATCAAGTAGGCCAATAAAAGATCACATTTAAACTTCAATGAATGTGCAGAACCTTTCTATATTCTGTTGTCCCTCTAAAACTAAATGATTTCAACTTTTTCGTCACTATGAAAGGATGACTTAACTTAACATAGGAGTAATATAGAAAAGGTTTGGGACACGCTGAACTGGAGATCAAAGCAGACCTTTGATCTACATATTAGCTGGAGATTTAATTCACGAACATAGAGAAAGAACAACCGATCAATGAAAAAGTAATGCCTCGTACATCTAGCAAATAACATGCAAGACAACACAGATCAAAGTGACAATTGGCTCTGCACGCAGCTGGGAAATCAAGCAAATTATCAAGATAAATGACCCATGAATTCACCATATGAATCGGAATGTTAGATGATCACCTCTTGTCCTCTGTTCCATCCCATGGATAATTTGTAACTAAGGCACCTTGAGAAATTATAAGAGGATGCACATTGTTACATTCATTGTTCAAATGATTCTTCATATTTAAAATTTTAATCACATTACACATGGGAGACAGAGGGGGGTGATAAACAAGTGTAAATCATGCATCAATAAACAAGTATATAATCATGCGTTATCATCAAAGGCCCTGCCAGCATGACTGGATCTAGCACAAAACAAGAAAAGCTAAATTTAATACCCCATGCAAGGAAGCAAATGCTGTGAAACGAATCTCTCTCAACCATTTCATAATTGCCCTTGTTTTTGGCTATCGTGAACTTATATCTCCATGCAATGGAAAGAACTGCCCTTTCATGTAATACATACATCATAATATAATAAAACAAAACTAAAAGTAAAGGGGAAATTGATCATAAATCATGGAAATAGAGAAGTCTTTTCTTTACTCATATTAAGCAAGAAGGAAATTGCTTTGCTAACGACTGCAAAAATGCAAGAATTATATCTAAATACGCGACAAATCTTCAAAGGAAGATAGCATACATGATAAGATCTTCTCCACTAGAAAAGATGAAGAGAAAAGGAGAACAATTGTTAAATTCCACTACGACTCTCAAAACAGATCTTAAATTAATGCAAGCCATCAAAGTTGGAATCAATTGCAAGAAAAGACTTGTTCCATTATTGGACAATACATGAAGGAAGCAATTATTAACGTTATTTGACAATTAGAACAAGAAATTGAAGAAAAAATCATTAGACATGAGCCTTGATATAAAGCATGGCAATAGTTGATGAAAGAAAAGATACCTATGAAAATGTCAGATTAGGATTGTCATTCAGAAAAGGTGAAAAAAGCAATACCCGAGCATGTTAGAAAAAGCTCCAGACTTACAATATTAAGCTTTTCACCATATCCTCCTAGGGAAATTACTCTCCCTACAAACGCTTACTGTCCTCTTTAAAATTCTAGGAACAACTCTTCATGATGACAAAAATATGTTGGCTGGGCCTACTAGCATCTCCCCTGTATTATGTTAACACAAAATTACAGAAAATCAACCTTAAGTTGACAAAAATAAGTGATCGCGATCATCTAACAACATGAGCTGCTAAAGCAGCCTCTTGAGTCTTACTCGTTGTGACTCGTTTCTTAAAGATACTCTCACCAATAGAAGTAGAAGCATAGAAACAACCGACAACCCATTCTAATAAAAAAAGAGAACAAGAAGGAACAAATTACCCAAGTTGGTAAGGGCAAGTCCAAAGGGGCGAGCGTCGCTGCGGGGTGTGAGCGTCATCCAGCGGCGGTGCAAGCGGTGTGTGAGCAGCGTCGAGGGAAGCAAGGGGGCATCGTCGTCATGGGCATCACCGGGGGGCGAGCACCGTCGAGGGGGGGGGGGGGGACAAGTGCCGTCCAGCGGCGGAACGGGACAAGTGGCAACCAACGGTGGGATGAGGCGAGCGGCATCGAGGGCGAGCGTCTAGGGCGAGTGGCGTCTAGCGGTAGGACGAGCGGCTACCAACGACGGGACGAGTCGAGCGTGGTCGAGGGCAAGTGTCTGTGGGCGAGCGGCAAGCGGCGGGATGAGGCGAACGTTGTCGAGGGCAAGAGTCTGGGGGCAAGCGGCGGGATGAGGCGAGCGTCGTTGAGGGCAAGCGTCTAGGGGCGAGCGTCATCGAGGGCAAGCGTCTAGGGTCGAGCAGGGAGCGGTGGGACGAGGCGAGCGTTGTTGAGGGCAAGCGTCTGGGGGCGAGCGGCGAGCGGCGAGACAAGGCAAGTGGCGTCGTGGGCGAGCGTCTGGGGGCAAGCGGTGTCCAGCGGAGGATGAGTGGCGATTGGCGACCAACGGCGGACGAGGCGACCTGCATCGAGGGCAAGCGTCTAGGGGAGAGCGGTGTCCAGTAGAGGGCGAGTGTCTGGGAGCAAGCGGCATCTAGCGGAGGAACGAGAGATGACCGTTGACCAGTAGTGTCCAGCAGAGGGATGAGGTGAGTGGCGTCGGGGACTAGGGTTGGGCAAAGAATAGGAGAAAGGTAAGACAATTGAAGCGTGAAGACTGGAGAGGGCTTTTACTTTTTAGGTTTAGGGTAGGAACCCTAACCGGTTTCGGTTCCTCATGCAACCGAGAACCGCTGGTTCCTCATGGAACCGGAACTGAGAACCGCCGGTTCCCAGAAAAAGGGAACCAGGATCCGGAACTAGCCTCCCTAGAACCGAGAACCGGACTGGACCCTCCGGTGCGGTTCTCCGGTTCTTGGTTCTACCCGGGTACCGCGCTCACCCCTAATCATTCTTCCGGATTGATTACCATAAGGAACCAGTTCTGGAGGGAGAGTAGTGGGTCAGATGAGATTGCAATGGAATTCTCATGGGAGAGTGAAAGGAAGTTTCTCTAAAGAAAGGCATGCTTCACTCATTCGGCACATCATGGTGAAAAGAGATGGATCTTATTCTTCACAAAGAAAAAACCGAAAGAGAGCAATTTCTGCTCTCCAAGGAAAAAGAGACTTAAATATATTTACATTTAATCACGATAAAGTTTTTAGAGAAAAGATATAATCTGTGTGAAGGGGCCATGACCACCTGAAGAAGAAACTACATGCCCCACAGAAGGAAGCAAGTTTTCTACTTTAATCAAATGAACCGTGGAATTTTGCATATTTTGCATCTAAAGACAGGAGGGGCAGTACAAAATGCACACAAAACAACCTATCAATGTTTACAAATGGGAGAAGTCTAATTGCTTTAGATTGTCTTGATGTGGTAGAAACCTAATTTTACTCAAACATTAAGTAGTTGGGAGAACTCTAATTTTTATAGATTGCTTTAATGTATTTTAGACCTAATTTTATGCAAAGTCAAAGTGGTTTGATCATACTATCAAGGGAGAATAAGTCATCGGGGGATGGTAATGCCAAGAATTTTCTGATAATAAGTTTAGGGGAATTACGAGTTCAACACTGACCAGAAAGCATAGCAAACCTAAAATGATCGACGGGCGATTTCAGCGCTAGGAAAAAGACGATCCCCTCATAAACACGCAATTTCTTTTGTGCTGTAGTATAAGACATTATTTTATCTTCAGAGCCTCCTCGGTGCAGCAAAAGACTGAGACTAGGATGCTACTTTATGCAATCTGGAATATTCATCCTGCTTGAGCATAAGTTCTAGCGGAAGAAACGGGAAAGTTGGCTTGGCAAATAAGCAATCAGGTGAAAATATAAAGAAACCGTGGTATAAGCATCCCAGTTCCGCCTACCAAGTGTAGTTTCTAAACCAGCATAAAATGGTAAAGAGTCTAAAGACAGCAAAGGAGAATTAGTGAACACCAGGAGATACTTGGTTATGGCTTGTAAAATCAGGAGGACACATCAGAAACCCATTTCATCCTGTAGGCAAAGCAAAAACACTGTCTTATATCAAGCTACCTCATTAAAACCAACTTTACCTCCGCTTTCTTTCTCTTCCACAGAAAGCAAGAGAACTTTGGGGAAATTATCCACCCTTCCTTAGCCAGCTTCAGATGCAAGCATGTGTTATCCAGCCTTTTGAAGCACAATAAGGGCCTTTTGGTTCACAAAAAGCTTTCAATTGAAATTGAACACAATAAAACAATTTGATCAGTCTCATGCTGATAATTTCCTAAATAAGGAGCATTTTCACAACCAACAAAAAAAAAAAAAAAAAAAAGAGAGTGGATAAATGAAGAAGAATAGCACGTGTCATTTTTTCGAATGAACGAACCCTTATCTGTCTATCGGCAATGAATTGGATGTGTGATGTATTAAATGAACTTATTTTTCTCAAGCAATCACATCCATGTATTTTCTCCACAAATCAACGATAATCTTAAACGTGTCTCTATCGTTCAGAAGAGTTGGTTGCCTCTCTCCTTTTGAAAAGCTGATTTGGCATAATCCAAATAATGAAAGAAAAAAGGAAAGATTCTTTATTTTTATAAGTAAAATGGATGGGAGATGCAATCCACATAGCTATCCCAGATAAGGAAGAAAAGGTGCACGGTCAGTGATCAATTTTTTTTTCTTTTTCTCTTTTACTAATGACTCAAGCAAATTTGAGACATTGGATCCTTTTACCACTTTTAAGATTCAAATTCGAATAATCTAAAAAATAAAATTTTTTAAGTCTCATGCTGATAATTTCCTAAATAAGAAGCATTTTCACAAAAAAAAAAAAGGAAAAAAATAGAGAGTGGATAAAGGAAGAAGAATAGCACGTGTCGTTTTTACAAAGGAACAAATCCTTATCTATCTATTGGCAAGGAATTGGATGCGTAATGTATTAAATGAACTTTAGTTTTCCTCAAGCAATCACGTCCATTTGTTTTCTCTACAAATCAACGATAATCTCAAACGTGTCTCCATCGTTCAAAAAAGTGTGTTGCCTCTCTCCTTTTGAAAAGCTGATTTGGCATAGTCCAAATAGTGAAAGAAAAAGAGAAATATTCTTTCTTTTGTCATGAGTAAAATGGATGGGAGATGCAATCTGCATAACTATCCCGGATGAGGAAGATAAGGTGCATGGTCAGTGATCAATTTTTTTTTCTTTTTCTGTTTTACTAATGACTCAAGCAAATTTGAGACATTGGATCCTTTTACCACTTGGAAGATTCAAATTGGAATAATCTGAAAAAATTTCATCGGTCTCATGCTAATAATTTCCTAAATAAGGAGCATTTTCACAAAAAAAAAAAAGAAAAAAAAAAAAGAGAGAAGTGATAATGGAAGAAGAATAGCATGTGTCGTATTTATGAAGGAACGAATCCTTATCTATCTATCGGCAAGGAATTGGATGCGTGATGTATTGAATGAACCTCAGTTTTCCTCAAGCATCTATATGTTTTCTCCACAAATCAATGGTGATCTTAAACGTGTCTCTTTCGTTCAGAAAATTTAATTGCCTTTCTCCTTTTGAAAAGTTGATCTGACATTATCCAAATTGTGAAAGAAAAAGAGAAAGATTCTTTCTCTTTTTTCTTTTTTAAAAGTAAAATGGATGGAAGTAGCAATCCGCATAGCTATCCCGGATAAGGAAGAAAAGGTGCATGGTCGGTGATCAAATTTGTTTTTTCTGTTTCTGTTTTACTAATGACTCAAGCAAATTTGAGACATTGGATCCTTTTACCACTTTCGAGATTCAAATTCGAATAATCTAAAAAATAAAACTTTTTAAGTCTCATGCTGATAATTTCCTAAATAAGAAGCATTTTCACAAAAAAAAAAGGAAAAAAATAGAGAGTAGATAAAGGAAGACGAATAGCACGTGTCGTTTTTACAAAGGAACAAATCCTTATCTATCTATTGGCAAGGAATTGGATGTGTGATGTATTAAATGAACTTCAGTTTTCCTCAAGCAATCACATCCGAAGTTTTCGTGGTGGGGATCTAGAACAGGTTGTTTTAGGGACTAGAGTTAGACACGTTTCGCGATCCTTCAATGTGGAATATACATGCAAACCATACACTTAATTTTGAAACGCGTACTGAATTGGAAAGACTTGGTAGAAGAACTAGGTGCAAAAGCTAATGAAGATTGGACAGGACCTTCTTGACATTGGTTGAGCAATGTCTTCTTCCTCTCTTATTATTGTATTTGCGGACAAATAGGTAGCAGGAGCCACGCCCAAATCATTTATGTTTTGTTCAGTGAACTTCTTATTCCTCAAATGGGCCTTGAATTCAAGGCATGATTTTCACCTTCGGACGGTACGAAACCGAATTCGAGCCGTAGAAAATTGAAGGCCTCCATTTCAATCCCACTTGATAGAATGGTCCAAATTCAGTTTGGTACACGCGCTAAGTCTGTACAAGAAAACGAAAAATGGCCGACGCGCACGCGATAATGGATAGTGGCTGAAACGCGGGGAACATTAACTCCTTAGGACGATGCCAGTCAGTCGCCGCGTGGCAGTACACTCCAAGCCACTGGTCCTCCTCCACGTGACTCCTTGGTCACCCGGTCAAATATTTTCCTATATAAATCCCCGTGTTCCCTGCTTTCGACCACCGCACACCATCTCAGCTGGCAACACACCTTTGCAGGGCAATATTTCCTTAAGTGAGGGTCACCAGAATGTCTGAGCGCGGCTATCCTGGCGGAGGCGGGTACGGCCCTGGTGGAGGCGGAGGTGGGTACGGCCCTGGTGGAGGCTGGTACGGCCCTGGTGGAGGCGGGTACGGCCCTGGTGGAGGCTGGTACGGCCCTAGTGGAGGTGGGTACGGCCCTGGCGGAGGTGGCTATGGAGGCCATGGTGGAGGCCGCCTACCTGACCATGGCGGCACACCTGGAGGAAACCCAGTATATGCGGATAACTATAGTGGATCAAATATACACACCGGAAATGCCAACGGCGGAGCAGGTACAACAGGCTTTCATCTCTTTGGTGGATCGGGCGGAAAAGGCGGACATGGAAATTCATCAGCCGGGAATATTTGTGGGGGCAACAACAACATGGGTGGAGGCTAGTCCGCCACCGCTTGCTGGTCGTGGGGGAGTAGTATCCTTTGATATGTGATGTAAATTGACTCCGGTGCCTTTTAACTATCTTATTATGTTCGAGGGAGAAAAAAGAAGGATAAAAAACTAATAAGCACCAAGTGGAGTCAGTTATGTACTTGAGCTTGCAAGCATCCTAATGAATTTCGATATTCCTAATATAATCTATAGCTTTGTGCATGAGATGTTCTTGAACCTAATTCCATAAACAGGTAACAAATGAAAGAAACAGAATTCCAATTTAAGGTTCAAAGAAGAAGCATGATTCTTCACAAGCATCGTTATCAACGGACCTTCTTGACATTGGTCGAGGAATGTCTTCTTCCTGTCTTATTATTGTATTTGCGGACAAATAGGTAGCAGGAGCCACTCCCAAATCATTTATGTTTTGTTTAGTGAAATTATTCTTAGTCCTCAAATGGGCCTTGAATTCAAGACATGATTTTCACCTCCGGACGGTACAAAACCAAATTCGAGCCGTAGAAACTTGATGGCCTCCATGTGAATCCCACTTGATAGTGTCATTCGTCAACAGACCAGTCACGACGAGAGAATAGAAACATGACCACAGTGCTCCCCATTACTTCTGATTATCAACAAGAAAATGGAAGCAAACTAGGTCAGTCTCCATTAGTCATGATCCAAACACATTATACCTCTATGAACAAAAGTTTCACTTATGCCCCCTCATCAACTCTTTTCATCAGTGAAGTTCATAATCTGCAATCTTTAGCGTGGTTTCTCTATCTCCACACGATGTCAAAGTCGAAGTTGGCATTCTGCTTTGAGTTCTCTTCATCTAATTTTTTGGCAGAAATTAGAGATGTTCAATAAAGATTAACGTAATCACCATTTCGCATCATAGGGCTGTACGAAACGGTCAAAGGGTGGGGCCCTATGTTGCTAAAGGATCAGCAAAAGTATAGGGTGTCTTGAGGATGTTCTTTACTACATAGCAAAATCATGGGTTCTACAATCTGGTGCAGAAATTACAGTTTAGCTGCTCATGAGTTCCGGTTCAGGATGCGTTACGATGGAAAGACACTAATGGAGGAGTACGAATGGAGACGTATAAAAGGCTCCCGAACACAACCGTTGGTACGGTTTGCAATTCATTCGCACCAAAATTTTCTCTCCATTTCCATCAAAGAAGAAAAAGGAGTTCCATTTCATCTTTACAAGAACAGTAGGCATTTACACTGTGGAAATCGGGTGCTTTCCTCGTGATTGCATTCAGACTAACGTGAGGAAGTGTTGTTCATGATTTATTCGCAATTCAACGTTCGTTCCGGGGCTATTTGCTGTTTGCGCATCGGAATCAAGTAAGTCGTCTTCCGCTGACATGAATTTCAACATTGGTATCAGAGCCCGGTCGTGTTTTCTACCTTATTTTTCATTGAGTTTTCTCATTTACCATTTGATATTGAGATCAAGAGTTTGTATTCTACACTGTTTGGATCTCTAATAGTCAGAATTACCAAATGAAAAACTCGAAATTGAACGGAGCAAAGAACGGGTTCGAGGTCGCGTGCATCCGTGAGGTTTTGGCCGTTTTTTGAAATAATTTTTTGGTCAAAATTAATTTTTGAATATACGGGGTGAAAGAGCTCATCGAGACGAGTCCGGCGATGGGTCGAGCGCTGCCAGGCGACACCGAACGCACCCACACGCGTGGCCAGAAGCCGCTGCGCGTGGGCGCCATGCGCCTGAAGCGCTAGCACAGCCAGCGCGTCCGCCACACGCGCCATTCGGCGAACCGGCACGTGCGCTACGCACGCCAGCCAGTGAACCGGCACGCACCGGTCGGCGAACCGGCGTGTGATGACGTCACCATGACGTCACCCATCGGTCGGTAACCGCTGGGATGACGTCATCGATGACGTCAACGCCGGCGACAATTGGCTGGCCGGCGACCCGACCCGAGACGCGACTCAACCTGAGATCCGACCCGTTGACCCAACCCGGCCGTTGACCGGTCAACCGGTCCGACAGTCAAACCGGTCGGACTGGTCACCGGTTGAATCGGTTGGACCGGTCGGACCGGCCATGAGCCGTTTGGCTCACTAGCACGTGGGGGCGCGTGCGAGCTCCGATTGGAGCGTGATCGATGGCGTTTGGTTCGTATGAGTGTTGGTATAATTATTTTATACTTTTGAATTTTATAAATGTATGAAAATGCGTAGGAAACCCTATGTACGTGTATTTTTTTGGGGTTTAATACAGTTTATTCATTTGTGGCTAGTATTTTCTTGTGATTTAGGAAATACAGTAGCTAGCTTATGTACAAATGATGTTATATATGCTGTGTAAAGCTTGGTTCAATGATATGATGTATATATTTTAATATACTTGCAATTTTCTAGTTGCTAGAAAATTAGAACAATGGTAGGAAATCCATTACATGTTGAATTGCAATTTTAATTATAGTTGAAGCATGATTGTTGTTTATACGTTAGTCATTATCATGCAATGTTTTTTTTTTGTGTTAAGGAAAAATGTAGAAATTACATAAGGTCATGTAATTATTTTTCCTAATGGGAGTACATAGGTTGGTAGAATTGAAAGGAGTTTTCACCTAGAACTTAAAATTTGTGCAAATTAAACTAATTAATGATAATAGAACAATTGTACATAGAAGTTAATTGGAACATTGTGAACTTTTGCTTTTATATCTTTTGTTGAATTATCATTAATTTAGTTTGTCTTTGCTGTAAATTAAATATGTGTGTTACTCTATAAAGTGTGCTAGTATTGATTTTGCGTTTATTATGTCAATATGTTATAGCAATTGATTATGGCTTCGGCATCCAAGACCATTGTGGCTGACCTCAATAAGAGTGAGAAGCTGAACGGTGACAATTATGATATTTGGCACCGAAAGGTTCAGTACATCCTTGAGGAGCAAAAGGTTTTGGAAACCCTCAACCATACCATGGATGAACCTGAGTTGTATGCAAGATGATCTGGAAGCTTATCAAGCTTGGAAAAAGAAAAATAGCATTGCTCGCATCACGTTGCTTAGTTGTATGCAAGATGATCTCATATGTGAGTTTGAGAGTTATGACAAAGCTCAAGCTATGTGGGTTGCCTTGAAATATAAGTTTGGGGATACATCTGCCACTAAGCTGAGGAGACTCACCATCAAGTTTGACACATTCCGAAAGCGCCAAAATGTAACGATGAGGCAGCATCTTCGGGAGATGTCAAACATGATCCGTGAGCTGAAGTCGGCAGGTCACTCCCTTACTGATGAACAGCAAGTTCAGGCTGTTATAAGGTCTCTTCCTGATAATTGGAGCATATGAAGATCAATATGACGCATAATGAGAACATTGTCACTTTTGATGATATTGCGCATCATTTGGAATTAGAGGATGAGCGCTAGAGGCTGCAAGATTCTCTACCCATGCTTATGTTGCTGAATCGAGTTTGCGCAAAGCTTCGGGCTTCAAGCGCAAGAGGAATCTTCAGTTCAACAACAAAGGGAAGATGACTTCAAGGACCCAAGAGAGCTAAGACCTTCCGACGCAAGAAGCATGGTGGGAAGAAGGACAAGGCCAAGATGGAGTGCCACAATTGTGGCAAGATGGGTCACTTTGCTTGTGAATGCACTGAACCGAAAAAGGTACCATATTACTCAATTACTTTGTGTAATGCTTTTGTTTCTAATACTGTAATGCTTACTAAATCTCTTCCAATGGGGACTGTAGACTCAGGAGCAATAGAGCATATAGCTAGAGACCGAGAAGTATCTGTGAAGTATCGTCGGATACCGCCTGGAAGAAGATGGATATATGTTGGGAATAACTCAAGAGTTGAAGTGAAGGGTATCGACACATGTAAATTAATCTTACGTGGTGGTCGAAACTTATTCATGCATGATGTCCTTTATGCTCTAGATATTCGACGAAACTTGGTCTTTGTAATTGTTCTTCTTAGCTTAGGTTATGTATTGAATTTCCATGGTAATTGTGGTAATTGTGTTGACATTTTGTATGGAACAGTTTATTATGGTTCAGGTCATGTATTGAATGGTTTTATGGTGTTAGACATTGACTATGATCAGTACAATGTTAATGTTGATTGTTGTTTTTCTTTAATTGATCTTCTAATAACGTTGAGATTGATGCAAGCATTTGGCAAGCTAGATTAGGTCACATTGGATTGCAAATAATGCAAAGAGTAGCTAGATAAGGTCTCTTAGGGTCACTCACTAATGTTAGTCTATTTGTATGTGAACATTGTCTAGCGGGAAAAGCAACTAAAAAACCATTCGGTAAAGGGACTAGAGCTGAATTTCCATTGCATCTCATACATTCTGACATTTGTGGTCCTCTGAATGTGAGGGCGAGGCATGGAGCCTCATATTTCATCACTTTCATAGATGACTTTACACGTTTCGGTTATATCTTTCTGATCTCCCATAAGTCAGAAGCATTAGACTGCTTTAGACGATATATAGCAATGGTAGAGAATCAGTTAAACAAAACAATAAAGGCATTGAGAACCGATCGTGGATGTGAGTATCTATCGGAGCAATTCAAGGCTCTTTGTGATGAAAAGGGAATTGTACGACAACTGACTATTCTTGGTACTCCACAACAAAATGGGGTAGTTGAGTGAAGGAATAGAACCCTATTGGAAATGATTAGGTCTATGATGGCGCAAGCAAATTTACCTATCTCCTATTGGGAAGATGTGTTATTGACTGCTGCCTATATACTTAACCGTGTGCCCTCAAAATCAGTCACTTCCACCCCTTATGAATTATGGACTGGTAGGAAACCAGACTTGAGTAGTCTACGTCCATGAGAAAGTGTAGCTTATGTTCATGATTCTTCCCATAAATATGGCAAATTAGGTCCTAGAGGGAAGAAATGTATCTTTATAAGATATTCCAAACACTCCAAAGGGTACGTGTTCATAGGTGAACAAGCTGATGGAAGTGTGACCGAAATGGAGTCACGAGATGTCACGTTTTCGGAGAACGACTTTCCTAGTAGAGGTGAGATTGATAAGGACTTTCAATTATATGAGATGGAAGATCCTGATAACACACCCACTGATGTTGTAGAGTGAAATGAAGATTTACCTCAACACACAAGGCCTAGTGGGAGTGTTGCATCGCCTGATGAATCGAATTCAAGAGAAATTCAATTGCGTAAAAGTAATCGTAAAAGTATTCCCCGTCGTCGTTTTGAGATTGAAGGGGAAGCATTTATGATTGCTCAAAAAGACGATGCCGAGCCTAAGACTGTTCAAAAGGCTCTCTCATCCTTTGACAAGGAAGAATGGAGAAAAGCTTTAGAAGATGAGATTGAATCAATGAGGGCAAACCATGTCTGGGACTTGGTTGATCTACCACACAATCGTAAGGCCATTGGAAACAAATGGGTCTTTAAGATTAAGCGAAGGGTGGATGGATCCATTGAAAAGTATAAGGCTCGTCTTGTGGTAAAAGGTTATACTCAACAAGAGGGTCAAAGTTTCATCACTCAATATATGGCCTTAAGCAATCATCTAGACAGTGGTATCTTCGTTTTTATCGAGCAATAATAACTTTTGGTTTCACGATGATCGAAGAAGATCACTGTGTATATGTCAAGCGGTCCAAAGATAAATTTGTAATTTTATCACTTTATGTGGACGATATTCTGTTGGCTGGAAATGACAAGGTTTTGGTTATCACCATAAAAGAATGGTTGTCCTCCAATTTTGAGATGAAGGACATGGGAGAAGCTGCTTATATATTAGGAGTTAAGATCGAAAGAGATCGATCGAAGAAACTCCTTACTTTATCACAAGAGTCTTATATTATGAAGATTCTTTAGCGTTTCAATATGCAGCATTGTAATCCCATTGATACCCCTATCATGCAAGGTGAAGGCCTGAGTACTGAGATGTGTCCTAAGACTCCAGAAGAAATCAAAGTGATGGAAACTGTTCCTTACGCTAGTGCGGTCGGAAGTTTAATGTATGCTATGATGTGTACTCGACCCGACATATGTTATGCCGTGGGATTGGTGAGCCGATATCAATCAAATCCTGGTCAAGCACACTGGAAAGCAGTGAAGAGGATCCTGAGATACTTGAAGGACACCATGGACTATCGACTTTGTTACCAAGGGAATGATTTATGCTTATTAGGTTATTCAGATGCCGATTGGGGTGGAGACCTAGATGAGCGTAAATCGACTTCTGGATATGCGTTCTTACTCAATGGAGGTGCAATTTCTTGGAATAGCAAGAAACAGACATGCACGGCCTTGTCTACGATGGAGGCAGAATTTATTGCATGTTCTGCCGCAGTGCAAGAAGTAGTATGGCTAAAACGTTTCTTGGAAAATTTAGCCACTATCGCTGAAGTTCCAAGACCGGTGACAATTTATTGCGATAGTCAAGCAGCCATTGCCTATGTGAAAGATCCCAAGTATCATGGAAGGATAAAGCACATTGACATAAGAATAACTTCATCAGAGATATTATAACGCAGAAAGAAGTGATCCTGCAATACATTTCAACCAATAGAATGGTTGCTGATCCATTTACGAAGGCTATTCCTAGAGACATGTTCTTGACCCATAGGATGTCACTAGGATTGCGTAGAATGTGATATCTGTTATTGTAGAGGATCATTGGTTTATGTATTTGTGGACAGATGTATTGTACTTGTTTGTTTATTAGTGATTTGATGTTTTATCAATAAGTACAAATCCACTATGAGACTAGCACAAACACACATATATTATTGAAAAGTATGTCAGCAGGCAATAATTGACTCACTCACACGAGCAATCGCCTCAAGTGCTGTAGTTAGCATGTTGAGATGAGACGTTATGTACAAATAAATGCTGAAAAGCAAGTTTGGTACATAAAATATGTCGCCTTGATTGGAGTCAAGATGAGGTCTGTGATTGGTTTATAACAAGACCGAACATGATAGTCCCACAATCATGTATGCCTGAAAGATGCCGGATGTGAGTACTTAATTGGGCGCTATAGAAAGAGAGCTGATATAACACTCGGGCTAAACATGAGTACGTGAGAAGCACGTGACTATGTTTAGGCTAAGATCTGTATGGTGGATATATTTGATAAATGACATACGCTCTTATAGAAAGAGTAATCCACTATAGCATGTAATTTGTACTACATGTGCATTGAACGACAAATAAGGGAAGATGAGTAATATTATCCCTATTTACTCATCGTGTGAGCTCTTGAGGTAATTTGTATTTTACTTCAATTTTGTGCCCTATGTTACTTCTGACTATGTTCTCGAAGTGAAAGATCAATGTTGCTACTTTAGCATGTTACGGGCAGTCATGAATTGATATGGCCTATGGGACATGTCTTGGAAAGCAGTTGTTCTGAAATTGAGAGAGACATGAGTGCGAAGGAAGACTATTGTTGTTTTACATCTATCGCGTGTATTTACTAGTCGACCAATTATACCACCGGTGATTTCTTGAATTTTCTGGACTTTTCTAGCAAAAATTTGACTTAGAATCCTTAATGAAAGTTGGAGAGAACATCTGTAAGGGTAACATATAAAAAATTTAGCATAAATGGACAATACTTGGTCGATGAAATGATTTTTATACGGAAATGCTAAATCTGGAAATTTTACAGAACTGTAGCAAGAAATACCGAAGTTTTTACTCTCGATTTGTATGGAATTTGACTTGGTGTTCTTCATGAAATTTGTTCCTTTAGATCTCATTGATAATGTGCCAAATTTCATAATTTTCTGACTCCTTTTAGTATTTATTTCAAAAATTTTACCCGAACTATGCATTGTAAAAGTCGGGCTATTATGTTCTCGAATTTTCACAAAAGTATCCGAAAGGGAAGGTGTTTCGAATGGCTATGTGATATGATGGTATTGGCTGTGGATATTTGTACAATATTGAGATGTGATAGAGGGTCCATGAGACGTCTTGTTTTAGCATTTGAAAATGTCTTGTAAATTAAATTCTAAATTGTTACCGTTGAACCCTCGGGTCAACAATGCACCGGGAGTCGGGATGCCCGAAGGATCGAGTGAGTCGATGCCTTGTGGATGCCCAGTGGCCTTAAATGGCTGAATGCCAGAGGTTTTTCCCCGGGAGCTTCGGGATGCCCGATGGTATGCTTGTCGGTACGTAATTTCGTATGGCCAGGGTAACAATTTTCATGGGAGGCCCTCGAGGTTCCTTGTGATGCCAAGTGGGGTACGAGATGCCTGGAGGTGTGATTCGCTTCAGATGCCCGGTGGCCTTAAATGGCCGAATGCCGGAGGCTTTCGTGATGCCTGGAGGGGTGCGAATGCCAGAGGGACGCAAACATTGGTCCTCCGGGGATGAAACCTTTTGAAAAATCAAATGAATGATTCCATTAGAAGTGTGTGTGGGTCTGGATATAAGACTGAGCGTATGGCATGGAATGGAACATGATGTTTCAGTTTGACCCTATGATTGAAATTTGTCTATCTTGGATATGTTGCATTACACATTAGGACTACATTGTGATTACATTGAAGGTTTTCATGATTTTTATACGTACCTATTGTTAAATTTCTTGTTTTGTCTACCATACTTGAATCTGGATATTAATAGTAATTCTTGATATAGCTTGAGGAATCTTTTACTGCTGAGTGGTTATACTCACCCCTTTGGGGACTAACATTTCAGATTAAGAGATGGCTCTGTTATTGGTCACACGCGGTACTTTCAATGGCTTACCATCCAACGTTGAGGTTGAGTGTTCGGAGCATTCCTGTGTTGGTGTTCATGGACTGGTGTTCATCCGTGTTCGAGTTTTAGTTATGTATGACGTGGGTCTACCTGATGGCCCCGTAGTCTAGGAGTTCTTGTCCATGCAGTTCATCACGACGGGATCATGAGGGGGATGCTGTCGCCGCCACCAGCTGATGCACCAGGCTGGGTGTGATTGTGTGTGTGACTAGTAGCGGTGACACTTTTTGGATAGCCGACACTAGATGATGGATCAGTGTACATGACTGATGTGGGGTCGAGTACTTTTGGGTTATAGCCGAGCTTAGTAAAGCCATGGCCTTTTGATGTACCGACTCTTGATGTCCGATCAAGCTATGTAAATAAAAGTGTTTCGGCTCTTTCGTATATATATATATGAAAGGTGTAGTTGGTGTGCATTGCATTGTATTATTTAGTTTGAGTATGGGTTAGGGAGATGTCAAATATGCTTCCGTTATATGAATTGTGCTGGGACCGATTGAAAAAAAAAATTATAATCCCCCAGGATATATTGTGGCACCCCCGAAATGGCCCCCGAAGCACTAGGGTCACCACAGTTCGCTTACCTTTCACTTGGCCTAATAACATGTCACTCTGATACCATTGAATTATAGTGGGTCCATATGTCCTAGGGGTTTATATTATCTCAATCAATCTCAGCATAGTTCATATAACAGAAGCATATTCGACATCTCCCTACCCTATGCTCAACAGGATAATGCAATACGCACCAACTACAAATCTTATATGAGTTAATGCCAGACACTTTTATTTACATAATTTTGATGGACATCACGAGTCGGTACAACAAAAGGCCAAGACTTTAACTAAGCTCGATTATAACCCAACAGTACCCGACCCCACATCAGACAGAGGCATCTCTTAATCTAAAATGTTAGTCCCCAAAAGGGGTGAGTACAACCACTCAGCAGTAAAAGATCCATCAAACTACACAATGCAACAAGCAAGACAACCAAAATTTCCATGTGAAATGCACATAACATCCATGCAATCATACTTATGTCTCCATGAGATTCATTCATTAAGGTAATTTATGTTCCATGCCATATGCACATACATGCACATGATTCATATCCTCCATACAATCATGTATATATATTCCCATGAGATCCATTTCAATGTCTTAATGACCACATTTTCATGCCAAATAGTACCAACTCAATTCATAGACAATTCATGCACCATGCCATATGCACACACACACGCGTATGATTCATTTCCCATTTTGATATTCAAAAGGATCTCATTTTTTTCTTCCAGGGACCAGTGTTTGCATCCCTCATATCGCTTGCACCCAACCTGGCATTACAAGAAACCTCCGGCAAACACCTCCAGGCATCTCGCACCCCAACTGGCATCACGAGGAACCTTCGGCACACACCTCCGGGCATCCGGCACACACCTCCGTGCATCTTGAAACTCCCGAGGACATCCGGCACACACCTCCGAGCATCCCGACACTCCTGGGGCATCGTCGACTCAAGGATCCGATGGTATCATCAACATCACAATGTATATTCACATATATGTTTCACTTTCAATATAGCATTTGATGCAACAATGTCACAGGTTTAAATCAGCTTTTTGATATCCTAAGATATGCTAAATGTCACCACATATGCTGTATAAATAACAACCCAAGATATCGCATCTCATAGAGCAATTCATTTGTTCTTGAAAATAAAACAATTTTCGGATAAAACAGAATGCACTTCTTTAATTAAAACTCTGGAAAAATCAGTAAACAATCTTAATAAATTCTGAAAATTTAACATGTTATAAGAATTTCATACGAGCCGGTCCATGCATCACAGCCTTAAAAATTCAAACATCACCCTTGCACAGTTTTATACATAAATCCGGTATAAACCCTAAATCAACTCAGAAAATTCTGAAATTTTGATATGTTATAGAAAAAACCTAGAGGTAAAAATTTTATGCAGAACTCGAAGTCAGATTCATGATAGATCAGAAGCTATATGCACCATAACTCTTCCTAACCCTCGGTAACGGTTTCCAGATTTAACACTTTCAAAGGAAAATCATTTCACCGACCAATACTTATCTGTTTCTTCCCAAATGTTAGTATGTTACTCCTCAAGATGTCATCTACAACTTTTATCAGAAACACAAAATCAAATTTCAACTGGATGATTTTATAAAATTTATGGAGTCGCAAAGGGTCAGGCTGTTATTACATGAAAGAGCTTGCTTGTTCTAGGAAAACTACTACCATTCATTCGAATTTCAACATCCAGAATCAAGATACAAGCATCTCCAAGATCTACCACATTTCACTAGACTACCACAACATGGCATCAATGTGGCATCGTAGAATTTCATGTCAACCCCTAGATATGCTATGATACATGAATAGGTGATGGAAGTACCATCAAATTATGTTGTAGCCATTTGATCCATGATTTGCAATAAGATTAAGGCCAAGCTTTTTAATGGATAATTATTTGATAGGAAAGAAAATTATATTCTTGGCCATGTGTTTTATAAGTTGGAATTTATTAATTTATGTTGCAAGTTTTATGGTTTTATAAATTTCAATTAGGTATTTATATGAGTGGGGGTTTAGAGTAGATTATTAAAAGAGGAAGTGAGCCAAAATTCTTAGGTCAAGGCCAGCCCACAAGAGCCCCACCATTTGGCCATTAAGGCCTAGCCCACGAAGCCCAAAGGGAAGGGGCTGCCGTCCGACTGGCCCAAGAAGCCCAATGGGCTGTCGACCAAAGGAGGGAGAGGCCAGCCCATCTAGCCCATCATCTTGCATGGGAAAAATGCCAAGTGGCTAAGGGGATTGGCCAAGTGGCATTTGCATGCAATCTAATGATTGCAAACCATTGCAAAAGGGAAGAAAAGAGAGGGAGAGTGGGCGGAGTGAGCGAGGAATACCGAGAGGGAGAGAGAGAGTTGTCGTGCGAGAGAAAGAGAGGAAGAGAGGAAGAGAGGAAGAGAGAAAGGAAGAAGGAGGTTCGTTCGCTGCCATGCGTGCCGCTGAGTTGCTGCCGTCGAACCGCCTTGCCCCGCCGTTTGCTTTCTGTGTTTTGCTTGGATTAGAGGCAAGTAGAGTCCATTGATCTACCCTTTGCTTGCTGTGTTTGTGTGTGATGAATGGTGAATTTTGGATGTGGATGAGATGAGAAATTTCGAAGTTATAGGAATTGTGTTACAGCCTAGTATTCTGTTTCTGGAAAAACAGTCCGACTTTTGGTGATTTCGTGAGTTTCATGTGATGTTCTAGTTGAAATCTCACTTCGACTTTTTCATAAAAGTTGTAGAGAAATTCTTGAAGAATAACATATTGAAATTTGAGAGGAAATGAACAAGCATAGGTTAGTGAAACTATTTTTCTTTGAAGAAGCTAGATCAGAAAACTGTTATGCTGACCTAGTGCGATTCTGTGAATTTTATAAAATTATCCAGTCCGAATTTGATCTCGTGTTCCAATAAGAGTTGGACAAGACATCTTGAGGAGCAACATACTAAAATTTGAGGATAAACGAACAAGTAATGATTGGGAAAAATGATTTTCTTTCAAGAGGATGAGTCTGGACAGTGAACCAAGAGTTAGGGAGAGTTACAAAAATTATAAATTTTAATCCAGAAGTAATTAGACTTTTATTTCCTCATGAGAATTATACCCCCAGACCTCAGCTATGACATATTAAAATATAACAATTTTCGGAGTTCATTTAAGGGTTTAATCGAAATTATTTCTGAAACTGTGCAAAAGTAGTGCTGGAATTTCTTGTGCTGTGATGTGTGGATCTATGTGATTGATGTGGAACTTTTTTGACATGGTGTTCTTCACAAAATATCTTTCTCTGGATCTTTTTTACATCATGTTAAATTTTCAGAATTTATTGAGATCGTTTACTAATTTTCCAAGAATTTTTACTAAAGAGGTGCATTCTGTTTTACCCGAAAATTAGTTCTATTTTCAAAAACCAAATGAATTGCTTTATGAAATGTGATATCGTGTGTTATGTGCACTGCATATATGGTGATATTTGGGCATATCATATGACATCAAAAAGCTTGTTTAGACCCTTTGATATTGTTGCGTCAAATGCCATGTTGAAAATGAGACATATATGTGATTATAAATTGTGATAATAATGAGACCGTCGGAGGTGTGAGCCGACTATACCCCGAGAGTGTCGGGATGCCCGGAGGTTTGTGCCGGATGTCTAGTTGTATCACGATACATGCCCGGAGGGTCCTCGGGAGTCTCGAGATGCCCAGTGATATACAATACGTAATTCCAGGGGGAATGCCTAGTGGTATGTTGGTACGTAATCCCGAAAGCCCTGGAGGTTTGTGCCGGGGGGATTCCTCGTGATGCTAGTTGGGGTGCAAGATGCTCGGAGATCTGTGTCGGATGCCTGGAGGTTTGTGCCGGAGGTTTCTCGCGACGCTAGGTTGGGTGCGAGCGATAAATTGAGGGATGCAAACATTGGTCCCTGGAAGAAAAATGATGAGATCCTTGTGTGGCACCCCCACGACGGCCCCCGAACCGTTCGGGTCGCCACAGTCCGCTTACCTTTCTTCTTTCCCTAATCACATATCACTTTGATACCATTTCAATTGCAGCGGGTCCATCCAACCATGGGGGTTTACATCTTTTATCATCGGTCCCTTGCGCAGTTCATATGGCGGAAGCACATCCATCAACTCCCTTCCCTATATTCAGAAAACGATGCACACCTACTAAACATTTATAGGTAAAAGCCGAACACTTTCATTCACTTAAATCATATGGACATCATTCGTCGGTATAATCAAAATGCCATAGTTTTCTATACTTGGCTATACTTCAAAAGATGACCGACATCTCCTCCAACAGTTGTATACTCGAAGTCCATCGATCAGTGTCGGCGTCCAAAAGTTCCTTCCTTTGCTATCCTCCTCCTCACGGTCATATCCAACCACTTGATCCATCTACTAGTAGCAGTGGCAGCAGGATATCTTAACTAGTCTGAAATGTTGGTCCCCAAAGGGGTGAGTACAGCCACTCAGCAGGTAAAAGACCCAATAAACCACTAAATGCATCCCACAATACAATCATAACAATCATAGCATAAGACATATCATTCAAGCATCCAAGCATAATTTACCTTGGAGCCATGCGTATGTCATCATACCACATGTACACACATCATCATGTAATCATCACTGTCATGTCATACACGTACCATCATGCCATAGGTGCATATACCACCATGCACTCATCATCATGCATTCATGCATATCCATGCCATATGTGCACATACAACCATGATTCATATTATCCATGCTATCAAGCATACATCACCATGAGATCCATTCATGCCTTCATGATCGCATTTTCAATATCAAATAGCATCAATTTATTTTCATAAGCCGATCATGCATCATGCCATATGCATACACCCATGCACATGATTCATTTTCAATTCTTATCATTCACAAGGATCTCATCAGTTTTTCTTTCCAGGGACCAATGTTTGCATCCAACAATTAATCGCTCGCATCCAACCAAACATCGCGAGTAACCTCCGGGCATGTATTCAAAATACAACCGGGCATCCGGCCCCCCACATTCCGGGCATCTCGTATCCCAACTAGCATCATGAGGAAACTTTGGGCATGTATCCAAGATACAACCGGGCATCCGGCATTTACACTCCCTGGCCGGGCATCTCGCATCCTAACTAGCATCGCGAGGCATCCCCCCGGGCACAAACCTCCGGGGCTTCCGGAGTTACGTACCGACATACCACCAGGATTTCCCCCTCCTCTGGATTTACGTACCGTATACCACCGGGCATCTCGAAACTCCCGAGGACCCTCCGGAATTACACCACTAGGCCACCAGGCATCCGGCACCCCCACATTCCAGGCATCCCGACACTCCCGAGGCATTATCAACCACCTCCAACAGTTTCCTCATTTATCATTGTTCATGTTCACCAATTTATGTCTCAAAATTGGCATGGCATATGATGTAATGGCAAACAAGATCACTTTCATCCTTTTTAATTCTTATATGCATCTCCAATCATCATCATACATGCAGCAAGATACAATCACTAAAGAGAATACAATCCATGCAATCCATACAACTTAGAATAGTCCATATATCATGCCTTTTGAAATTTACTAAATTCCAGCTTGCACAATTTTGGAAAACATTTAAATTAAATATCAATATGATCCTCAAAAATCACAAAATCAGAGCATGTACTAGATAAGACATAAAGGTAACAATTTCATGAAGAAAACATGCCCAAAAGAGCTTCACACAAAACGATATAGCTCACACATTGCAACATGCAAAATTCGGACAAAGTCAGATTGCGCAGTTTTTGAAATATTTCGATTAAAATACCCGAATGACCTTCAAAAATTATGAAATTTTACCAGATTATAGTCAAGACACTAAAGTAGATTTTTCATGAAGACATCTAGGCCAGTTTAGTTTTAGATAATTTTCTATATGCGTCCGAAGCTCCTGATTCTAGCACCAAAACATCCAGTATAGCCATCTCCGAAATATCAAGTTTTCACCCACTTATCCTTCTTAGTTTCCTCTGAAGTTTGGATATGTTATACCTCAGGAAGTCCCCTACAACTTTCATTTAGGGATCTAAGTGAAATTTCCAGAGAATAGTCACCATATGGGTCCTAGAATAATCGGGTGTCCAGTACCGTGTTTCCAGATTTACCGTCTTCAAGAGAAAGTCGATTCACTAGGCTACACTTGCTCATTTTACCTCAAATTTGAGTATGTTAGTATTTAGGATGTTCTCTACAACTTTAATGAAGAAGTCGAAGTGAGATTCTCAGTTAAAAGCAACATGCAACACACAAACTACCAAGAGGTCGACAAAGCAGTTCCAGATCTAGTGTCTTCGTAGGAGAAGGGTTTCACCCCTTAAATCTCATCTATTGTGTATAAAATTTTAGTATGTTATACTCTGAGATTTTTCCTACAACTTTCATGAAGAAGTCGAAGCCAAAATCCGGCTCGAAATCCTCTGCAAAATTCTGGGTCAGGGGGCACACTGAAAAACAGAACACATTTTCAAGAACAACACACTCAAGCTTCGGTTTCTCACACCCTAAGTCGAGCAAACAACGGCACACGGACGGCGACGAACGAGCGGATGGACGGCGACGGACGAGCAGACCTCCTCCCTCGCTCGGCTTCTCCCTCTCTCTCTCGGCTCCTCACTCTCTCGCAACTCTCTCTCTCTCTCACTCTCTCAAAACCAGCCACTCCCTCTCTCTCTCTCTTTTTTGTTGTATATATATTTGCATGCATTCTTATTTTGCATGGGGGACACTTGTCCCCAAGGAGGAGACAAGTGTCTCCCTTGCCGAAGACACTTGGAGGAAGCCATGTGGCTCCTCCTCCCCTTCCATGCGTCGACATGGGCCGGCTTATGGCCCACTTTAGGCCCATCTCACTTGGGCCTAAATTCCAAACTTAAATGGCCCAAGTTTGTTTGTGTGTTTTTTTTATTTTATAATACATCTTAATCCTTATTTAAATAAATACCTAATTGCATAATAAAATGGCCAAAAGACTTTGTGACATTAATCCATCAAATCTATAAAGTGCATAGTCAAGAACAAAGTCTTTTTTATCAAATCGTCCTATGTCCAATTTAAATAGCCCATAGAAAAATATCGATAATAAGCCCATAATTCCTTCACCACTTTAGGGCATTTGATTTTTGATTTTTATTTATAGAAATCAATTAACATTCTCATAATCAATTAACATTTTCATAAGGGGTTCGGTCCAAGAGATAAAATATCGTGGCCAATGATGTAATTGTCCCTATGGCCATTCAAAGACAAATATTGTTTCCCTCAAAATCAATATTTCGGGTTGAAATTCCCGGATGCCACAATTCTCCCCTCCTTAGAGAATTTCGTCCTCGAAATTAGACATTGTCTATGTCTCCTTAAACAAGTGAGGGAACCTTTCCTTCATCTTATTTTCACTCTCTCATGTGGCTTCCTCCACATCATGATATCACCATAATATCTTAACCAATGGAATTCTCTTGGTCCTGAGAATTTGTTCCTTTCAATCCAGTACTTGCACAGGCTCTTCAATGTACCTCACTTCCTCATCCACTTTGATGGCTTCATGATCGAATATGTGACCAGGGTCTGGCTGATACTTCCTCAACCATGCCTGTACTTTTCTGAAAGCTATTGTTATACACGAATTCTACCAGGTATAACTTTTCATCCCAACTTCCTTTAAAGTCAAGGATGCAAGCTCTTAACATGTCCTCTAATGCTTGGATCACTCTTTTCGCTTGTCCATCTATCTGTAGATGAAAAGCGATACTAAATGGGGACTTTTCCAAAAATTTGAAGTAAACCTAGAGTCTCGATCAGATGTAATCGTTATAGGAATATCATGTAAGCGTACCACTTGGCTTACACATATATTAGCAAATTTATCCATCGGATAATCTACGTGAACTACAAGGGAATGGGTAGACTTAGTCAAGCGATCTACTATCACCTAGATGGAGTCGTGGCCACTTGATGTCCTTGGTAATCCTTGCACAAAATCCATCGTCACATGATCTCATTTCCACTCTAGTTTATCTAACGATCTCAATCTAACACACCATTCAGTCGAATCATTCTTATACCTTTGTCACCATCAATTCAAGCCTAGAACCATCAAAATCGACACCACTAACAACTCATTTGCTTCAGTCCAACAAAGACATTCATTATGCTTTCACTACAACATAGATTCAAGCCTAAAATATAATACCATTCATTGGGTTCAAATATCGATAGTCCACCAAAACTTATTCATTCAAAGATCGATAATCCCCCAAGATAAGAACTTGTCTAGTTTCCATCGAGTATATCTCATGTCTCATCCTAAAGGATCATCACTTAGACTAATCACTCATCAAATCCACAACTTGAACCTTCACCTTTTCACCTTGGAAAGACTATAACCACAATTGATCATATCCACTAATTCCACCAACCCTTTTCAAACTGAGATCATCACCTAAAATTAAAAGTTGACCACCATCGATTAAACCTATTATTCCGACATATTAACCACAATTAAGTTCATGTCTCATATGACCACTCAAACTTATGACTTCCAAGATCAATCTATACATACTAAATGCCTCAATGTAATGCATCAAGACTTCCAATGAGATCCTCTAATAGGAAGTCACTACTTAGCTCAAATGATCATAACTTAATCCTCAAATTCATAACTCACTCTCAATTCACTTCTTAAGCCTTGCTTTTAGCACTACACTTAGATGTTGGGCATGTTCTTCAGGTCCTTTAGAATATATTAGGATATCATCAAATGAAGACAATCACAATTTAATCCAAATAAGGCTTAAATATCCTATTCATTAAATCCATGAATGCAGCTAAGGCATTCGTCAATCCAAATAGCATAACTAGGAACTCATAGTGTCCATAGCGAGTCCTAAATACGGTTTTAGGAATGTCTTCTTTCTTAATCCTTAGTTGATGGTATCCTGACCTCAAGTCAATTTTAGAAAAGACCGAACTTCCTTGCAGTTGGTCAAATAGGTCATCAATTCTAGGTAATGAGTACTTACTCTTAATAGTCACTTGATTCAATTGTCTATAGTCAATGCATAAACGTATCGACTCATCCTTCTTTCTCACAAACAAGAGTTCTACAAGCTTAACCATGCTTCCGCTGCGCCACTCTGATAAAATTATCCCAGAAACACTACCTTCCCAGTTCAGTTCATAGTTTGGTTCATTCTTGCCCCCTTTTGCCATCCTAGAAGCCTGCCAGGAGCTGCTCCTTGTTCAGGTCCTCTGACCTCGGCGTCCACTCCTCGCTCTCATCGGATCGGGTCGTTACAGGTACACCAGCTTTCGCCTGGTTCGAACCCAAACTACACATCCATTGGAGGGTCTTGTTTCGATAGGGACTAACTTACAGAGATATTATCCGCTTTGTCCTATCCCATTCTTAGCCTCATGGTTTTTATCCTTAGCGCACAGGTAAGTACTATCTCAGGAGATCATTAATCCTAGTCCATTGCTTACGGAGCTAGTCCATTCTTATGATGACATCAAAGTCATACATAACTATCACTATCAAGTCCATTTCCAGATCTCATTCCCCTAGGGTTATCTCACACTTCTCACATGTTAACGTAGATAACAACATGTCTTTCAGTGATGAGGAGATACGAAGAGGCATATCTAAAGATTTGGTTCCTATTTCTCACAATCATCTATATTTTTCGGACACAAATGAATGCGTGCCACTCATATCAAATAATGCATATGCCTTCTTATCCATCTATCGAAATTGTACCTGAGATAACACTTTCGGAAGCTTTCGCTTCCTCTTGGGTGACCGCATACACCATTCCTTGTGGTGGTGGCCTCTGTGGATTCCTCGGTGGATTTGGTCTAGCAGTACGTTGTTGCACATGTCGCACCGATCTGACATTCGGCTGCGACCCATTGCGTGGAGAATTTCTCTTAAAGTGTCCTATTTGCCCACATCCATTACACCTCAGTTGGCTATTACAAGGTCCTGGCCCATGTTGTCTACCACATCTTTGGCAAAAATTACCCTGGTAGGGTACTCTCCCAAAAGTCGGGCCATTCCAAGCTCTCCTAAAATTTCCAAAGTTACTATTTTTCTTAACATCCCAAGTCTGACATTGACCAGGATAGGGTCTCTTACCCCTTCGAACATCATTAAAGGTCATATGCCTCTTAGATTCCAATTGCTCTCTCACTGACTCTTGCTCCACCAACTGTGCGCTCTCATAAATATCATTATAATATATTATATTCAGAGGCACTAATTGTTTTCTAATATCAGTCCTTAATCCTTTCATGAATCTCTTAGCCTTTTCCTCTCGATCCTCAACCAACCTAGGAGCATACCTAGACAATTCAGAAAATTTTGCCTCATACTGATCCACTATCAGTTCTCTTTGTTCCAACTGAACAAATTCAGTGATCTTCCTATCCTTGGCACAATCAAAGAAATGCTTCCTATTGAAAGCCCTAACAAACTCATCCCAGTTCACATCAATACCTGGTGGAAAGATTGTATCCTTCGAAGCTCTCCACCAAAACTTTGCATTTCCCTCTAGTTGGTACTCTACTAAAACTATTTTCTCAGAATCACTGCAGTCCAACAACCGGAAAATTTGTTCCATTCCATCAATCCAATGTTCCACCTCCTCAGGACTTCCCATTCCACTAAACTTAAGTGGTTTCAACTTCAGAAATTGTTCCACCAGTCCTTGAGGGCGACGTTCCATTCCAGGTTGTTGCTGCGCTTGCCTATCCATCAGATTTCCTATATTGGCCAATGCCTGCAGGATATCTTCCATTCGGGGTTCAGCCCTTGCAGCAGAGGCTTCAGCCCTCGATGGATGAGCACTTCTAGCTCGTACCATGACTTTCCTGCAATTTCCAAGCATTTGCCTCAAGAATAATTTGCAACTCGGTGTCACTAGTTAGATCATTAATTAAGGTTATTACTAAAGTCACATAAGTAACATAAAGTGTTACTGACACACAAAAGCAACATCACACTAGTTACCAGGGATCTACGAGTGAATATCCATCACCCGTTGTTCAAAGTTATTCAACCATTCAAGTTAGTATCCTATGGTGTGCATCATCTTATCCTCAATTCCATTTGAGGCTCCTTATCACTCCATATAGACCATAGCTCTAATACCAATAAAGGGATGTGGCACCCCCACGACTGCCCTCAAACCGTTCGGGTCGCCACAGTTTGCTTACCTTTCTTCTTTCCCTAATCACATATCACTCTGATACCATTTCAATTGCAGCAAGTCCATCCAACCATGGCGGTTTACATCTTTTATCATCGGTCTCTTGCGTAGTTCATATGGCGGAAGCACATCCATCAACTCCCTTCCCTATATTCAGAAAACGATGCACTTAAACATTTATAGGTAAAAGCCGAACACTTTCATTCACTTAAATCATATGGACATCATTTGTCAGTATAATCAAAATGCCATAGTTTTCTATACTTGGCTATACTTCAAAAGATGACCGACATCTCCTCCAACAGTCATATACTCGAAGTCCATCGGTCAGTGTCGGCGTCCAAAATTTCCTTCCTTTGCTATCCTCCTCCTCACGGTCATATCCAACCACTTGATCCATCTCCTATTAGCAGCGGCAGCAGGATATCTTATCTAGTCTGAAATATTGGCCCCCAAAGGGGTGAGTACAGCCACTCAGCAGGTAAAAGATCTAATAAACCACTCAATGCATCACACAATACAATCATAACAATCATAGCATAAGACATATCATTCAAGCATCCAAGCATAATTTACCTTGGAGCCATGCGTATGTCATCATACCACATGTACACACATCATCATGTAATCATCACTGTCATATCATACATGTACAATCATGCCATAGGTGCACATACATCCATGCACTTACCATCATCATGTCACACATACCATCATGCCATAGGTGCACATACATCCATGCACTTACCATCATGCATCCATGCCTATATCACCATGCCATAGGTGCACATACCACCATGCACTCATCATCATGCATTCATGCATATCCATGCCATATGTGCACATACCACCATGATTCATATCATCCATGCTATCAAGCATACATCACCATGAGATCCATTCATGCTTTCATGATCGCATTTTCAATATCAAATAACATCAATTTATTTTCATAAGCCGATCATGCATTATGCCATATGCATACACCCATGCACATGATTCATTTTCAATTCTTATTGTTCACAAGGATCTCATCGGTTTTTCTTTCCAGGGACCAATGTTTGCATCCCACAATTCATCGGTCACACCCAACCAGACATCGCGAGTAACCTCCGGGCATGTATTCAAAATACAACCGGGCATCCGGCCCCCCACATTCCGGGCATCTCGTATCCCAACTAGCATCATGAGGAACCTCTGGGCATGTATCCAAGATACAACTGGGCATTCGGCATTTACACTCCCTGGCCGGGCATCTCGCATCCCAACTAGCATCGCGAGGCATCCCCCTGGGCACAAACCTCCGGGGCTTTCGGAATTACGTACCGACATACCACCAGGATTCCCCCCTCCTCTGGAATTACGTACCGTATACCACCGGGCATCTCGAAACTCCCGAGGACCCTCTGGAATTATGCCACTAGGCCACCAGGCATCCGGCACCCCCACATTTCGGGCATCCCGACACTCCCGGAGCATTATCAACCGCCTCCAACAGTTTCCTCATTTGTCATTGTTCATGTTCACCAATTTATGTCTCAAAATTAGCATGGCATATGATGTAATGGCAAACAAGATCACTTTCATCCTTTTTAATTCTTATATGCATCTCCAATCATCATCATACATGCAGCAAGATACAATCACTAAAGACAATACAATCCATGGAATCCATACAACTTAGAATAGTCCATATATCATGCCTTTTTGAAATTTACTAAATTCCAGCTTGCACAATTTTGGAAAACATTTAAATTAAATATCAATATGATCCTCAAAAATTAAAAATCAGAGCATGTACTAGATAAGACATAAAGGTAACAATTTCATGAAGAAAACATGCCCAAAAGAGCTTCACACAAAAAGATATAGCTCACACATTGCAACACGCAAAATTCGGACAAAGTCAGATTGCGCAGTTTTTGAAATATTTCGATTAAAATACCCGAATGACCTCCAAAAATTATGAAGACATCTAGGCCAGGTTAGTTCTAGATAATTTTCTATAGACGTCCGAAGCTCCTGATTCTAGCACCAAAACGTCCAGTATAGCCATCTCCGAAATATCGAGTTTTCACCCACTTATCCTTCTTCGTTTCATCTGAAGTTTGGATATGTTATACCTCAAGAAGTCCCCTACAACTTTCATTTAGGGATCTAAGTGAAATTTCCAGAGAATAGTCACCATATGGGTCCTAGAATTCTCGGGTGTCCAGTACCGTGTTTCCAGATTTACCGTCTTCAAGAGAAAGTCGATTCACTAGGCTACACTTGCTCATTTTACCTCAAATTTGAGTATGTTAGTATTTAGGATGTTCTCTACAACTTTCATGCATAAGTCGAAGTGAGATTCTAAGTTAAAAGCAACATGCAACACACAAACTACCAAGAGGTCGACAAAGCAGTTCCAGATCTAGTGTCTTCGTAGGAGAAGGGTTTCACCCCTTAAATCTCATCTATTGTGTCTGAAATATTAGTATGTTATACTCTGAGATGTTTCCTACAACTTTAATGAAGAAGTCGAAGCCAAAATCCGACTCGAAATCCACATGCAAGCCTCTACAAAATTCTGGGTCAGGGGGCACACTGAAAAACAGAACACATTTTCAAGAACAACACACTCAAGCTTCGGTTTCTCACACCCTAAGCATCCGAGATTCACCACCATTCAAACACACAAGCAAGACACAACATGCAAGAGTAGAATATAGATCCCAACTTGCCTCCAAAATCGAGCAAACAATGGCACACGGACGGCGACGAACGAGCGGATGGACGGCGACGGACGAGTAGACCTCCTCCCTCGCTCGGCTTCTCCCTCTCTCTCTCGGCTCCTCACTCTCTCGCAACTCTCTCTCTCTCTCTCACTCTCTCAAAACCAGCCACTCCCTCTCTCTCTCTCTTTTTGGTTGTATATATATTTGCGTGCATTCTTATTTTGCATGGGGGACACTTGTCCCCAAGGAGGAGACAAGTGTCTCCCTTGCCGAAGACACTTGGAGGAAGCCATGTGGCTCCTCCTCCCCCTTCCATGCGTCGACATGGGCCGGCTTATGGCCCACTTTAGGCCCATCTCACTTGGGCCTAAATTCCAAACTTAAATGGCCCAAGTTTGTTTGTGTGTTTTTTTTTTTTTTTTTTATAATACATCTTAATCCTTATTTAAATAAATACCTAATTGCATAATAAAATGGCCAAAAGACTTTGTGACATTAATCCATCAAATCTATAATGTGCATAGTCAAGAACAAAGTCTTCTTTATCAAATCGTCCTATGTCCAATTTAAATAGCCCATAGAAAAATATCGATAATAAGCCCATAATTCCTTCACTACTTTAGGGCATTTGATTTTTGATTTTTATTTATAGAAATCAATTAACATTCTCATAATCAATTAACATTTTCATAAGGGGTTCGGTCCAAGAGATAAAATATCGTGGCCGATGATGTAATTGTCCCTATGGCCATTCAAAGACAAATGTCGTTTCCCTCAAAATCAATATTTCGGGTTGAAATTCCTGGATGCCACGCCTTGTGAAAGATAAAAATTGAAATTGAATCATGTGCATGGGTGTATGCATGTGGCATGATGCATGATCTGCTTGCGAAAGTAAATTGATGCTATTTGACATTGGGAATGCGATCATGAAGGCTTGAATGGATCTCATGGGGATGCATACATGATAGCATGGATGATATGAATCATGGTGATATATGCACGATGGCATGGTGAGATATGCATGACTACATGGTGATATATGCACAACCGCATGGTGATGTATGCTTGATAGCATGGATTATATGTGCTTTACTCGTGATATCTTGATTGTCTTGCTTGTTGCATTGTGTAGTTTGATGGATCTTTACTGCTGAGTGGTTGTGTTCACCCCTTTTGGGGACTAACATTTCAGATTGAGAGATGCCTCTATCACCCGTCACGCGTGGTACATTTTATGGATTACCGTCTGATGTCGAGGTCGAGTGCTCGAAGCACCCCTGCATCGGTGTTCATGGTTTGGTGTTTATCTTCGTCCGTGTTTTGGTCATGTACGATGTGGGCTTACCTGATGACCCCGTAGTACAAGAGTTTTTGTCTGTCCATGTTCGTCGAGATGGGAGGATGATGGGGATGCTGTCGCTGCCGCCGGCCGATGCACCGGGATGGGTTTGATAGGAGCGTGTGACTGGTGAAGGTTAACACTTTTTGGGATGGCCGACACTAGCTGATGGATAGATGTTCACATTTGATGTATAGTAGGGTTTCTTTTTGGGTTTAGCCGAGCTTACTTAAAGTATTGGCCCTTTTGTTGTACCGACTTGTGAAATCCATCTTAGTATGTAAATAAAAGTGATTTGGCCCTATATGCATATATATATGAAAGGCTATAGTTGGTGTGTATTGCATCGTATTATTTAGTTTGTGTACGGGTTAGGGAGATGATAAGTATGCTTTCGTTATATGAACTGCGCAAGGACCGATCTAAAAGATGCGAACCCCCAGGTTTTATGTACCTGCTACAATTGAAATTGTATCAGAGTGGAATGTTATTAGGACAGGTGATAGGTGAGCGAGCTGTGGCGACCCTAGCGGATCAGGGGCCATGGCGAGGGGTGCTACAATCAAGTAGATCAATGGACTTCACTTGCCTTAAGTTCACGAAATCACAGCAAGCAAAAACAGTGACTTGGGGCTTCGGGCATGGCTCAATCGACGGCGGAGCTAGGCGGCGTCAACAGCGGTAGCTGGCGCACGCACGGTGGGGCCAGTCTTCTTCTTCCCTCACCGAAGCACCCTCACTCCCGCTCGAACTCTCCTCTTCTCTCTTTCGCTCGCTCGCCCGCTTGGTCTCCCTCTCTCTCTTTCTCTCGGCTTTCTCTCTCTCTCTCTCTCGCACAAACACCCCCCTCGCTCACTCCGCCCCTTCTCTTTTCTTTCACCCTCACGATTAGCTAGTAATCATTAGCTTTGCATGGCAATGGACACTTGGTTTCAAAGGAAGGACATGTGGCTTCATCCATGGGACAAATGAAGAGGGTGGCGTGAGCTTCTCTACCCGGCTCCTCCTCCCTTTGGTCGATGGCCTCGTTGGCCTCCATGGGCCGCTTGAGCCCAAAAGTCTTGGGGCCAAAAGAAAATCCAAGTAAAAGGCCAACAAACTTTAGAATATAAACCCATAATCTTTGCACTAATATGAAGCATTTCATCATTTTTCTTAAAGAAATAATTTTGCATTCTCATAATCCAATTGCTTCATATACAACTACATAGCCAAAGTTCCCGCGTGTAGTCCCACTCTTCAAAATTTTACTCTTAATTTTTCAGCAGGCGTGTGCCTCACGCGTGGCCAACTTCCATTCCTTTGGCTCAAAATTAATTTACCAATGTCCAAATTTCTCTCTTATTCCATGTCTACTTATTTGGTATGGTTGAGATTTTCGGATGCCACATATATGGACCCACTATAATTTAATGGTATCAGAGTGACATGTTATTAAGACAAGTGAAAGGTAAGCAAACTGTGGCAACCCTAACGGATCGTGGGCCGTTTCGGGGGTGCCACGACTAGTTGCTTCCTGACATTTGTCCTTAGTCCTTTTAGGAATCTCTTAGCCTTTTCCTCTCGATCCTCTATCAATCTAGGGGCATACCCAGACAACTCATAAAATTTCGCTTCCTACTGGTCTATCGTCAACTCCTTTTGTTCTAATTGAACAAATTCAGTTATTTTCTTATCTTTGGCACAGTGAAAGAAATGCTTTCTATTGAAAGCTCTAACAAACTCATCCTAGTTTTTAGTAGTACCGGGTGAAAAGATCATATCTCTAGAAGCTCTCCACAAAAATTTGGCATTTCCTTCCAGTTGGTACTCTGCCAAAGTTATCTTTTTGATGTTGTTGCAATTCAACAATCGGAAGATCCTTTTGGTTCTAATTGAACAAATTTAGTTATTTTCTTATCTTTGGCACAGTGAGAGAAATGCTTTCTATTGAAAGCTCTAACAAACTCATCCTAGTTTTCAGTAGTATCGGGTGGAAAGATCATATCTCTAGAAGCTCTCCACAAAAATTTGGCATTTCCTTTCAGTTGGTACTCTGCCAAAGTTATCTTTTTGATGTTGTTGCAATTCAACAATCGGAAGATCCTTTTTATTCCATCAATCCATTGTTATGCCTCTTAAGGACTTCCCATTCTAGTAAACTCAGGTGGTTTCAACTTCAAGAATTGTTCCACCAGTCCTTGAGTGCGACATTCTGCTCTAGGTTGTTGTTGTTGAGTTTGTCTTTCCATCAAATTTCCTATGTTAGCCAATGCCTGTAGGAAGTCTTCCATTAGGGGTTCTACCCTTGAAGTCGTAGTTTCAATCCTTGATGGAGGAGATTTCCCAGTTTATACTATGGTTTTCGTGTAGGTCATCAAGCATTTGTCTCGGGAACAATTAGTGACTCAGTGTCACAAATCAGCTAAGAAAGAAACATAAGAGCGTTACTGGAAATCACATAAGTAACATAAAAATGTTACTCGCACGCAAAGGTAACTCACAATCGTTACCAGTATTTTACGAGTGAACTCAATGACCCGTTGTTCATAGTTAGTCCATTACCCCTAAAAGTGCCTTATCATGTGCATCATTATAACCTCCTTTTCTACTAATACACCTTATCACTCCAGACAGACCAAAGCTCTGATACCATTCGCTGTGGCACCCCTCGACGGCCCCCAATCCATTAGGGTCGCCACGGCGCTTCCTTAACCTAGATGTCCTCCTTTCCTGATCATTGGACAATGAATTCGTGAGACTGGGGGTTTATCACATTTTTCATTGGTCCTTGCGCAATTTATATGGCGGAAGCAGATCCAACAACTCCCTTCCTAAACACTAAAATGATGCACACTAGATACACATAGATAATAACCAGGCACTTTTTTTTAAAACATACTGGATGGACATCGTTTGTCGATACATCAAAAGCCAAAGTTTTCTATATTGGCTATATCAAAAAATTGACCAACTTTTCCGTTAGCTATTTATAACGCCCTCTATCTTCAAGTGCCGGCATTCTAAAAATTCGCTGCTGTCCTCCTGTCCCCTGTTACTCTATCCCACTCGAGCCTCCATCATCATCCTCTAGCAGTGGTAGCATCTTTATCACTTTGTAATATGTTAGCCCCCACGAGGGGTGAGTACGACTAATCAGCAATCAAAGTTCTAGTAAACTATATTATGTAAAACTATCATCATCTGATTCCATGCAATCCAAAACAGGGCACATGGCAAAAGCAATGAGTGTGCATAAGTTCAAAAGAGTCTCAAACAACACAGTATAATAAAACATGTAGATGTTTAAAAACTCAGTTTATCACGACTCACTACCACCATCTTCCGGAGGACCAATGTTTGCATCCCTCCAAGCATATCGCACCCTCCCTAGCTTCATGAAGGCCTCTGGTTCCATATTTCAATCACTGGGCATCCGAAGCATGTTACATCACACCTCGAGGTATCTCGCACACCTGGCATCACGAGGAACCTTTGGAGCTCACCATGTCAATGATGTCCCCAGCCCTTCGGAATGTGAATCGTCATACTTTCGGGTATCCCAACACCCGGGGAACCTCTAGGGCTCACCAGTCCCTAGACTCCCAGAGGCATCGCCACTACGATCCTCTAGGCAACCCGACGCTCGAGGCATTGTCGACCCGAGAGTTCAACAGCATGGATAACACATCAACCATGGTGTAGCAATCAAATCAATTTAGTACCAAAACGTTCCTGTACAGACAATATGTGAAAATTGCTTTGATTTCAAAATTCCAGATCATAGTATGAATCAAACATGATGAAATCTCAAGAGCGTATCAAATCCCTATCGGTAAAATCTTTCATAAAGTCTCAAGTGTAAATACCCAAATAATTTGAAGAAGTTTTCTATCGTTCCACCCTGATCAAAATCAAAAATTTACAGGCGTGGATTTAAAACATTTTCATGTTTCAAAACTTGGAATGTACAGGTGATGATTTTCACCAAAACCATAAGCATTTCTTGAAATATTGGAAACCACAGTTCGGCGGGTCAGTAATATCGGTCCCGACGTGAAGATTTTTGAAACTAAAAACTTTGAAATACCAAAATCGGTACGTTCATGAGTCCCAAATCCAAACATAAGTGTACCAACACATAATTCTTTTTCACAACCCGATACGAGAATCTAGCATAAAGTTAGTGTTGCGGGACGCACTTCATTGGACAAACGATGTCATTACGCGATATAGGTTGGTAGATATTAACTTGCCTTCAATTTGGTAGCGTCAACTATAAATGGACAGTGAGCTGCGAGCTACAGGTGAGGCGAGATGGTGTGCTTCCCGGGCCGGCGGCAAGCTGAGGAACGGCGGTGAAGGAAGCTGGCGATGAGAAGCAGCAAGACGGTGAGAGAATTCTCACTAAAGTTGCTGAAGACTTCACTAGATAAGGGAGGCCTAAGCTGCCGAGAGAGAGAGAGAGAGAGAGAGAGAGAGAGAGAGAGAGAGAGAGAGGCGGGCTCCAATATGTCGACAACTTAGTCAACAAAGAGAGAAGAAATCACGGTGGTAGCGAGGATGAGTGGCAACGTCGAGGACAGCCCATGCAAGGAGACACCTTGCAATTCCCAAGCAATGCGTGTCTCTTTGCATGTGTTGGTCGGTCACCTCAAAAGAGAGAAGGGACGTGACCGTGATAGGCTGCCCCTCGGTCAATGTTCCTTCCTTCGTTGACCGCCGAAGGAACGTGCATATGGCCATGTAAGTCAGTGAACTTCGTGTCTTCTTGAAGGAGAATAGATGGACGTGGCCTTCGATTGCAGCATGGAAGAGGACGAATTTTTATGTGGATGCATGGCCGAAAATGTGGTCATCGGTGAGGGCATCTAAGAAGAAGGACGGTGGCGGTGGGGTGGTATGAAATCGAGGTCTTCAACTATGTTGGTTGGCAAGACAATTCGGATGAGCATTCGTTGTTTTGTTAACTACCATGATGTTGTGGCATCCTAGAATTTCATAAAAAGTCCTAAATATGTCATGAACCATGGATAGGCGATGGACATACCATTATTGAATTTTTGTAGCCTTTTGATCCATGATTCAAATGAGATTTATGGCCAAGTTTTTAATGGATAAATTTTGGGAAAGAATGTTCTATCTTTGGCCATATGTATTATAAATTGGAACTTGTGGATTTATGATTTGCAAGTGTATAGCCATTTAATTTGCAATTTAGCATTTTGATTTAATAGGGATTTAATTAGCTTTTAAAAGGGTTAATTTAGGTTATTTAAGCTTAGGTCTTAGGCCCAAGAGTGTTGGGCCTATGATGGGCCAAAATGGCCGGCCCATAGAGCCCATGAGGGGCCGTCGACCGCACGAAGAGGGGAGGGGAAGAGACCGGTTTTGCATGCTTCCCCCACTTGTCCCATGGAGATGGCCAAGTGTCCTCATTGCAAAGATGTGATGATAGCTAATGATGATGGGAAGAAATTAGGGGAAATGATGGCCGGCTTAAGCGAGAAAGAGAGGAAGAGAGAAGGGTTCGTCTGAGAGTGAAAGCAAGGAGAGAAAGAGGAGAAAGAAAGGAAGAAAAGAAGAAGGAAGGAGGAAGAGCTATGCGTCTGCTATCCATCGCCGCCGTGTTTCGTCGCCATTGTGCTCGCTGTTTGCTCGGTTTAGAGGCAAGTGGGATCCTTGATCTACTCTTGCATGTTGTGCCTAGAGTGTGTGAGTGAGTGGTGATAAATTTCGGATTGTTTAGGGTGTGAAAAATTGAAGTTTTAAGAGTGGTGTTCTAGACTAGTAAACTGTTCTTGAGAAAACAGCTCGACCTTGGATGTTCTAGTGGCTTGCATGTGATGTTCGAGTTGGATTTTGGCTTTGACTTCTGAA
>CM029518.1:22925666-23287585 GCA_017140615.1 Eucalyptus cladocalyx | reverse complement strand
GAGAAATCTTAGCCATTGGTTCTCTTTTCCGGACTAAAGGGAGCACATAGCTTAATTGAAGTCGTCTAATATTTCAACAGCAGGAGACGACAACAATTTTTCACTGGTTCATCTTCCTCCTCTTCTTCCCAACTCAGCCTTCCTATAATCTATCCAACGAATCCATGAGATACACAAGAGCAAACTATTTCCATCTCTAAATTTTGATATCTTGACAACTTGAGAAATCTTAGCCATTGGTTCTCTTTTCCAGACTAAAGGGAGCACATAGCTTAATTGAAGTCGTCTAATATTTCAACAGCAGGAGACGACCACAAATTTTCACTGCTTCATCTTCCTCCTCTTCTTCCCAACCCAGCCTTCCTATAATCTATCCAACCAATCCATGAGATAAACAAGAGATATACTTCACAATCATCTACTCATGGACAGAGACATTATCAAGAAAACAACCTTAGTATTCCGTAAAATTGCATCCTCTCAAAACGGGAAACCCACGGAGATCTTTAAGGTATTCCAGTAGTGCCAAGGCAAGAATTGTTTAAGAGACATCACGTGAAGGTATAGAACATGCTTCATGAAAAATAGTTCTCGAGATATAGAACGCACTAGAAAAAAAAAAACAAATTGTACTTATTCAAAGGTTCACTCATTCGTTATTTACATAAAAGAAAACCTACCCTAGACCCAGCAATGACCCATAAGGTTATCCTGTTTAAAGATGGCTACGTTCAAGCTCCATGAAACTAAGATAAAAATCACATGAAAACTCCCTATGATCAAGTTAGCAAAATCGGCCGAAACCCTAATCGCTTGTCCAAAAGAGGAACAAACAATCAGCTACAGTAATCTCCAAACCAACCGTTGCTACCGTCGAATTGAAGAGAAAAACGAAGGTACCACTAGAATGTAACTTAAATTCTAGAACTTTTTCTATGTATAAACCCTAGAATTTCAAATTTAAAATTCTCACTCAATTCTCAACGAAACTATACAAATTATATATGGTTGAAAAGATCTTGACATGTAGAACAAAAGCCCTATGATTTCAGGATCAATCGAGCAAAAAATTCACATGAAAAAATAATGCCCATATTTGGCTCAAAGAGGAAAATTTTGAATTTTTCAATATAAAAAAAAAGTTTGGGTTCTACAATCATATATGACAGCTCTGATACTACATGTACGAAAATTTATTCATATAAACAACTAATCAATCAAGGAAAATGGATCTATATATGATTGTAATAAACACAGTGGAATTAAAGTGTACCTCTTTGAACAATTGCTTCACTTGAAGAAAAGTAGATCACTCTGATGAGGATCTATTAGAATGCCAGATCTTCCTCTCTATGACCTATTTCAGTATAGCAGCTTTTAAAGGGATTAAAGTAACGGATAGGTATAACCTATCCTTTTATAGGCTAGAGAGGGGACCTAGCAAACCCTAATCAACAGCGTGTCAACTGAGCCATTCCCATTACGTGCTTCAGTTAAACACAATTGCCTACACTTTGCTGTTCAACTAGACCTGCTATCAATAGATGCCAATACCCAATTTAATCATATCACTATAGGGCTCAACAACTATTGGAATATCCATTAAACCGATTATTTAAAATAAGAAATCAATTAATTAATGTAAGCCCTTATTATAGGAAATTTCCAACCGATAGATCAATCCGAATTCAGTTTAATACACGCGCTTGTACAAGAAAACCAAAAATAGCCGATGCGGATGCGATAAGGGATAGAGGCTGAAAAGCTGGGAACATTAACTCCTTGGGAGGATACCAATCAGTCGCCGTGTGGTAGTACACTCCAAGCCACTGGTCCTCCATGTGACTCCCTGGGTGCCCGGTCACGTATTTTCCTATTTAAATCCCCATATCCCCCCATCTTCAATCACCACACACCATCTCAGCTAGTAGAACACCTTTGGAGAGCAAGATTTCCTTGAGAGATTCACCAAAATGTCTGATCATGGCCATCACTGCAGAGGCGGGCACGACCCTAATGGTGGAGGCCATGGAGGCCCTGGCGAACGCCATGGAGGCCCGGGTGGTGGTGGCCCTAGCGGACGCCACAGTGGTCCTGGCAAAGGTCATGGTGGTCCAGGCGATGGACACGGACATGACCATGGCAGCAAGCCTAGAGGAGACCATGGCCACGGCGGACCTGGTGAACTAGGTGGGCATGGCCCTGGTGGCCATGGTCCTAGGGGTGGCCACTACCACGGCGGATGCTAGTCCGCCACGGCTTGCCGGTTGTTGGGGGCTAGTGTCCCATGGTAGATACATGATGTAAAGTTATCTCCGGTGTCTTTTAACTATTTTGTATTTGAGTAAAAAAAAGGACTAAAAAACTAATAAGCACCATGGGGAGTCAGTCGTGTAATTGCCCTTGCAAGTATCCTAATGAATTGCGAGGTTGCTAATATGATCTGTAGCTTTGTGCATGAGATGTCCTTGAACCTCATTCAAGAAACAGGTTACAAATGAAAGAAACAGAATTCCGATTGAAGACAAGCATGTTTCTTCACAAGCATCATTCGTCAACAGACCAGTCACGACGAGAGACAATAGAAACATGAGCACAGTGCTCCCCATTACTTCTAATTATCAACAAGAAAATGGAAGCAAACTAGGTCGGTCTCCATTAGTCATGATCCAGACACATTATACCTCTATGAACAAAAGTTTCACTTATGCCCCCTCATCAACTCCTTTCATCAGTGAAGTTCATAATCTGCAATCTTTAGCGTGGTTTCTCTATCTGCACACGATGTCAAAGTCGAAGTTGGCATTCTGCTTTGAGTTTGTTCATCTAATTTTTTGGCAGAAATTAGAGATGTTCAATAAAGTTAACGTAATCACCATTTCGCATCAAAGGGCTGTACGAAACGGTCAAAGGGTGGGGCCATATGTTGCTAAAGGACCAGCAAAAATTTAGGGTGTCTTGAGGATGTTCTTTACTACATAGCAAGATCATGGGTTCTACAATCTGGTGCCGAAATTACAGTTTAGCTGCTCATGAGTTCCGGTTCAGTGTGTGCATAAACTAAGTTAAAAGGGATTCTAAAGCATTTCCAAAATATAAAAATTGAAATTTAAGCAAAGGAGAACATAAATTAAGATCACCAAGGGAAAATTTGGCGTCAACAATGAAATTCGATGATCTGAATCGACTTTGGTGAAATTTGTAGAGCAATATTGCTCTGAAAGGATGATAGTGGGCCTAAAACTGAGAAAAAGGATATGACATCAGTTGGCTAGTCGATGAACTCCAACATCAAAAATGAGAAAAGGGTGCAAGTACAAATATCATTATGTCAAATTGACAGAGATTATATCCGAAATCTTGTTCATCATTACCTCCTCTTCAATCGTTTTCAACAAAAGGTACGTCGGGGAGAAATTCAGGAGGCGAGGCAAATGAAAAGAATGAAAATGCACAATTGGGGGGGGGGGGGGGGGAGAGAGAGAGAGAGAGAGAGATAAGGAGAAGGATTTCTTTTTGTAGCAGGAGTAGCAATAGAATAGAACCAGCTTGTGCGTTTTGCCAATTAGACTCTAATTTATCACTAGGGGAAAAAGGGACATGGTGAAGTTGCTAACACTTAGTTGAGAAAATTCGTCCATGCTAAAGAACCAAAATCTAGTTTCAGAACTGCAGTTCCCCCTTTAACTTTCTTTACATCCATCCCATAGTAAACAAAGGTTTGCTCAAGGTGCTATTAAATCTTTGTTTAGTTAAAGCAATTCTTCTGCAGTACAAGAAAAATTCTAGATTCAATGCTGTTTTTTTTAAGAAATGTGGGATACAAGGAGAAGTACCAAAATTTGCTATGTGGTCAGCCTTCAAAACAAAATCAGTGAACCCAAAAAACAGAGGGGTTCAGCAGGTGACTGCCTAAAACGCTTCACGGAAAACTCAGAGACAATATAACGAGCGTGACATACCCAAAAGCCTGTTGTGTGCTCTTCCCTTTCTTTGTGATCGACTGGAACCAAGAAAGTCCATTTTGGCCTATTGAGTGACTACTTTTAGAACTGATCACCAAATTTCTATAAGAAGTTTTAGTGGTAGCTCCAAGTAGAGTTGAAAATGAAGAATTTGCCGGTGCAATGAGCTCTGGTCCGGTTAAGCTTTCATTTTCAATCGTGAGGGACTCATCATGGACGTACCATGACATCTTCAGCACATAGTATTTCAAATAAATGGTCGGATCCCCAATACCAACTCAGCTTGGCAAAGTGAAAGAAATCTCCTTTCACCTGGGTCATAGAGTCCTGCATAAACTGTAGTCTCTCTTCTATCTTGGCAATCCACTTATTGTTCTTCTTCCTTTTGAGCCACAATTGCTTCAATTAAGGGATTCGGTTCAATCACCATGGGCGAGCCATAAAGACCTGCGTCCATTATCCTCTTTAGGAAGGTATTGCCTCTATTGACATGTAATGGCTTCTTTTTGTAATATTTTTCACGAAATTCAATCTTAAAGCAGGTGAAAATTTCATCTGAATTTGCCTACCCCTATGTTTTTATGCTGAGGTTTCTCAAAGTAGCTCATTTAGACAAAAAGTGTGACATCCTAAATTTCACCAACCTTCATTAGTGTAATCAAATCATTAAGGATTCAGATTTAATTTAGATCGGGCCAGAAAGTGAACTCGACGGACCGTGAGAAATGTGTGGGCTTGAGGAGTAAGGTTGCGTTTGGGAGTAGCTTCTCAAGGCTACTTTGAAGCCCCAACGATCTTTGGGCCAAGTATGGGCTGTTGGCAAAGAATTTTCAAAGCCCCTTTGCAAAATATCAGCCTTGTGAAGGCTGAAAGCCCAAGGCAGGTGGGGGGCTACCTTGGGCTTTCAGCATGCCGAAAATGCTAAGGGTGAGGGGCTAAAATTTTTTTTTCTTCCCAAATTATCCTCGTTGATTCTTCGTTTTTCCGGTTTTGCCCTCTAATCGTCGTCTTCTTTTTGGGTACTGTTCATCTTCTTCACGGAGACCTTGCTCGCGCCGGCCACTGTGCCGGCAGCCCTCGACCGCGTCAGCACCACCCGCACCGGCACCCGAGCCGCCGACCACCGCGACGCCAGTCCTCGACCGCACTAGCACCACCTGCGCTGGCGACCCGCGAGCCCTCTCTGCTCCACCGCCACTGCGCCTCCACCAAATCTAAACCCGAGCGAACCACTGCCCCTTTCGAACTGCACCTGCAGCAGATCGCGAAGCTCGCCACACCGATCACGCTCAACGACCGCGTCACCGCTGACTGCTGCTCGCCTCTGCTGACGCCGTCGTCACTCAGCAGCTTGCAACCCAGCGCCTGAGGCCCTCATCACTCGACTGCCGCTGTCCCAATCTCGCTGCTTGAGTGCCCCGACACCTGCAGATCTGAGCTCGCCTCCACCCAACGCCGTCGCCGCCCAGCAGCCCACGACCCAACGCTTGACTCCGCCGCGCCGGTCGACGCTTCCACTCGTCGTTTGCAGGACCTCCGCCTCAGCAGCTTGCCTTCATCGCGCCTATGCCCACCGTCCTCCGCTCAGTAGCCGACCCCCGCGCCCCGCTGTGACGCTGGTTTTCCCCCTTCTGTGGCATCACAAAATTCAGAGCCAAGCCATAAGGTGTGTTAAAGTCTTTAATTAGGTGATAAAAATTTCCATGGCTTATGCTTTAGCCATTAGTCTTTTATTTAAATGATTTGTGCATATGATTGTGAAAATTTAAATTCGATAGATTAATAATCTATGCTTGGCCATAAGATTTATAAATTAAATTTCAATGAATGAAATATCCCAAGACTTTGGCCAAGATGAAAATGGAAATTTAAAAATATTTATAGAAGGAATTCAAAAAAAAAAAAAAAGAGAAAAAGGGGTTAATTTTCGAATGGGCCTTAAGCCCATTTGGCCTAAGCCTTTAATGGGCCAAATGAGCGGCCCAAGAGGGGAAGTCGACCGGCCCAATGGAGGCCCAAGAGAAGTGGCCGGATGGCCCAAAAAGCCCAAGCCCAAGAAGCCCAATCAAATTCAAAATCCAAGGTGACAAGTGGCAAAAAGGGAAGGCCATGCATTGGTTGGTTTATAGGCAAGTAATCATGAGAATTTGGGGGTATAAGAGGGAAGAGAGATAGAGGGTGGCTGGATTTCCCTCATTCGGCTAAGAGAGGTGTGCGAGAGAGAGGAGGAGCGGCCGAGAGAGAGGAGGCGGAGCCGAGGAGGAGCCGCCGTGTTCGCCGCCGTACGTCGTCGATCGTTCATCCTAGAGGCAAGTGGGAATCCTCTAGCTTCTCTTGCATGCTTGTATGTTGTTTGCATGTTAGATTTTGGGTGTTTTAAGTGAGAAAAACCGAGGTAAGGTTGGCTTGTTCTTAAGTCGTGTGACTGTTCTTGCTCGGGTTGTGTGAGTCAGTAACTTGTTTGAGCTTGCATGTTGGTTTTTGTTGAGAATCTTACTTCAATGTCTTCATGGAAGTTGTAGCTAACATCTTGTACTATAACATACTCAAATTTGAAGTGAAAAGAACAAGTATAGCTTGGTAAATCGACTAGATCTTGAAGACGATGATTCTGGTGATGTATTCCGAGACACCGAGACTTAAAGGACTAAAAGGAGGACTATACTCTGGTTATTTGACCTAGATCTCTTCATGAAACTTGTAAAGGACACCTTGATACATAACATATCCAAATTTCAGAGAAAAATAAAGAGAATATGTGGGTGAAATCTTAGTATTTCGGAGATGGAGGCACTGACGATGCGGTAATGGATCCAGAAGCTTCGTGAGGTTGAATAAATTAATATATAAGTAATATGGCTTGGAGTTCTTAATGAAAGTTGTACGAAAATGTCTTTTCTATAATCCAGTAAAATTTTATAATTTTTGGAGGCCATATGGATATTTTAATTGAATTTATTCGGAAACCGTGCATTCTGGTTTCATCCGAGAAGAATAGGATGTTTTGGGAAAATTATGAGATTTTGTAAAAAAATCAATTTGGCCATGAATTTTGCAAGTAATTATCATCCTATGGGTTGGTTTAATAATTTCTTGAATTTTGATAATTTTGGGAATTTATAGTTATAAAAAAATAATAATAAATAAAATAATAAATAAATAAATGAATAAATAAATAAAAGGAATTATTTCATTAGTCATAGATTCCATTTAATTAATTCATGTTGCATGTGTGATAAAGCCTTGGTATGTGTATGATATTGAATTGAGATGTATATGTGATAAAGTCTTGGTAAGTATATGACATTGAATTGAGATGCATATGTGATAAAGTCTTGGCATATGTATGGCATTGAATCAATGCATGTGTGAATGTCATGCCTAGTATGATTTGTTTGATATCATGCCATGTGCCATGTTAAAATGAGATTAAAATACTGGTAAACATGGATGATGGTAAATGAGGAGATGGTTGTGATGGCGGATGATGCTCGGTGGCCTAGTGGCGTAATTCCGGAGATTCCCCGGGAGTGTCGGGATGCCCGGTTGTATACGGTACGTAATTCCAGGGGAGGCCTGGTGGTATGTCGGTACATAATTCTGGAAGCCTTGTCGGAGGTCTTTGCCCGAAAGGAATACCTCGCGATGCCAGGATTGGGGTGCGAGATGCCTGGCTAGAAGGGTAAAGGCCGGAAGCCCTGTCGGAGGTTTCTACCCGAAGGGAATGCCTCGTGATGCTAGTTGAGATGCGAGATGCCCGGAATGTGGGGGGCCGGATGCCCGGTGGCCTGGGAGTCTGAATGCCGGAAGCCTCGGAGGTCTTTGCCCGAGGGGATGATGAAATTGATGATTTGAGAAATGGGTGATGTGGTGATCAATTGAAAAGCAAAAAGTGGAAATTAAACCATGATATGATATGCATGATGATATGCATGATGATGATAATGATATGTGATGTGAAATAACATGATGATGATCACCCATGATAATATGATATGCATGATGATATGCAAGATGATGATGATGACGATATGCATGATGATATGCATGATGATGATAATGATATGTGATGTGAAATAACGATGATCACCATGATAATATGATGATGATGAATATGATATGCATGATGATATGCATGATGATGATGATGACGATATGCATGATGATATGCATGATGATCATGATATGATATGCATGATGATATATATGATAATGATGATGATATGACATGCATGATGATATGCATGGTAATGATAATGATGATGATATATGATATGACATGTGTAATGTGATGATGTCATGATGATGATGACATGTATGATACAATGATGATACACATGTATGTGTTATAAACTTATATGATGATGCATGATAGTATGCACATGGCTTCAAGGTGAGTAACGCCTGCAATGGATGTATGATTTGCCTGATGCAATGAGTTGTTATTGGATTTCCCTATCTGCTGAGTGGTTGTACTCACCCCTTTTGGGGACCAACATTTCAGATTAGTAGATGGTTTGAATGGTTGGATATGACCGTGAAGAGAAGGATAGCAAAGGAGGGAACCTTTGGACGCCGACACTAGTTGATGGACCTTAAGCATACGATTGTGGGAAGAGATGTCGGTCATCTTTTGAAGTGTAGCCGAGTATAGAAAACTACGGCATTTTGATGTACCGACCAAAGATGTCCATCTGTTGTATGTAAATAAACGTGTTCGGTTTTAACTTATATAAGACGTTTAGTAGGTGTGCATCGTTTTTTTGAATATAGGGAAGGGACTTGTTGGATGTGCTTCCGCATATAAATTGCGCAAGGTACCGATCGAAAAAAAAAATAAAAAAATGTAAACCCTCAAGTTGTATGGACCCGCTGCACTTGAAATGGTATCATAATGATATGTTAATGAGGAAAGTAAATGGTAAGCGAACTGTGGCGACCCTAATCGGATCGGGGGCCGTCGAGGGGTGCCACACCTTCGCCGGAGCTCGACGCCACCGTGCCTTGGCACCACCACCCGCGAGCGGTCACCGGCGAGGTCCTCCCGCTACCCCGATGCCCTGGATCTACGTCGCGGCGGGGTCGCCGGAGGTTGAAGCAGCGTCGCACGACCTCGCTGCCCTAGATCCGGGGTGGCCCAAGGTCGTGGCGGCATCGTGTGACCTTGGGCAGCCTTTGCCGATGGTCTTCGAGGGTCGCTAGACCCCGAGTAGCCCTCTCTAGTCGTCTCCGGGGCTACCTGAGTCAGATGTCGGCTGCCAGCGACAAATTTCGATCACTGGCGATCGCTTGCCCTTGCCAGTCAATTTTTTTATTTTCCTTTTGATTATTTTTTTTATCACAAAAGTTCTTTGTAAATGTAATTCCCCCAAACACCATTTTGCTCAAAAATACTTCACAAAGAGCTTTCAAATTACAATTTACCAAACACAGTTTGCATTTTGGAAAACACCTTTGGCTCAAAGGTCTTTGCATTTTCCTAAAGACTTTCCCCAAAATTTTTCCCAAACGCACCCTAAGTAGGCCACACGATTAATTTTGAAATTAGGCTTGTTAAGTCAGATTGGAAGAGCTGGGCTTGGACTTGGCTTGAAGTAGGCCAAGGTTCGGAATTATTAGATCAATAGATTTAGTTTAGTGGACCGAATCATTGTAGATCGAGCCTGTTGGGCCAGAGATGGATATTTAGGCCCAAGTGATTTTATTTTCGATTAAGATTCATAGATTATAGTTAAGATGATTTGATTAGTGATTATTTCTAACTTTAGCATTTCTTGTGATGAATTTTCTATAGACTAACATTAACTAGTTAATATGTCACATATGTCATAACTTTGTATAATGACAAGAGGATTGAAATCAAAAGGGAATTAACTGAAAAATATTAGAAACAAATGAATTGACTAACGATATGGATTAACTGTTAACGAATGGCGAATGACAGATGGCAAAATTTGTTATGCATGGAGGCCACGACACCCCCTCCTCTCTTCTCATCACCCACGGTTTTCCATCTCCCCAAAACCGAAACAAGCGACAAGAGACATCATCATTAGAAGATCTCATTATTAGTCTAGCCTAGGGATTAGCTTGTAGACCTATTTCCCCTCTTAAATGTCGTAACCCCTCTCTCTCTCCAAAAACCAAAAACCCATCTTCTTCTTCTTCTTGTCTTCTCGGTTGAATGGTGAAGGGAGAAAACCAGAAGCAAAACCAACAATTCTCTTCTTCTTGCATGCAAATTTTTTGAGTTGATCTTGAAGAATCCTTGAGTTATCTAGTAGCTAAAGCAAGGTAAGGAAAGATAAGTCTCTAAACTAGAAGTTATCCATTGTTTCGTCAAGGAACTTGTGGATCTAGCTGAATGGTGGAGGATTAGATGTATTGTTGTTGTTTTGTGTTGATTTGAGCTTGATGAGTACTAGATTGAAGTTATAAGTCATTGCATGTTGCTTTTGAGGCTTGCATGTCTCGAAATCTGTGTGTGTAAGCTGCAATTGTTGAGCAAGGCAAGGAAGTTGCCGAGTGGAAGGAAGTGGTATACGTTGCAGTGAATAAGCTTATGGATGAATATATGATTTGAGCTGAGCTGTGGAAGGGTTCTTTGTTTAAGAAAAACTTGCTGAAAGTATCCTTAGTTGCTGTGGAAGAGTCTTGAAGTGTTGTGAAGGATATTGGTAGAAATACAAACGGTTTGGTTGAGCTAGAAATGAAGAGAACAGTATATACCGATTCTGTTTTAGATAAATTTAGATAGGAAGTCTTTTTAATCGTGTCGCTTTGATCTATAATGATGAAGATAAGGAAATGAACCATTTTACATAATAGAATATCCATTATATTGAGTTTGACATCTAGCTATAGCCATATAAATGTAAAAACATGAAGATAGAAGTGAATCTATTGAAAACAGTAAGCTGTTTTGTAGGAAACAGCATGACCTTTGATGATTTCGTGAATTTTCTGTAATTATCTAGATAGAATTGGACTTCAAACCCTTAATAAAATTGTAGAAAATATCCTTAGGAAAAACATCTCAAAATTTGAGAATAAATGGACAATGTTTGGTTTGTAAAACGATTTTCCTTGTAAATACTAAATCTGGACGTCATTACTGGATTTAGTAAAGATTATAGCGATTACTACTCTTAATACAGTGAGATATAGACTTAGGTTTCTGTATAGAAAATGTCAATCTATGTATCTAATTGAACATACTAAAATTTCGTAGTATTCCAATAATAATTGCTATACTTTCTGTGTCTGAGATCAAAACTGCTCATTATAGTTGATGATCGGTTTACACCCAAGGATATGCAATTGTTGTTGTGTCTTTTACATTATTCTTGCATGACACACATAGAGTCTAGTGACCTTATAATAAGTTGTTAGTTTATATACAAGTAAGTCTCATATATCATTTGAGGTATAGGCACAAATAGAATCTTGTGTGTGCAATGAGTGCGGTGCATAATGCTTGATTATGGGGTAAATATCTGTTTGGCATGGTATGGGACATGTCATAATGGGTTTTATCTTATAATTTGGACACGCACGTGTGCTAGGTACATGAGTGTGGCACCCCTTGACGGCCCCCGATCCGATTAGGGTCGCCACAGTTCGCTTACCATTCACTTTTCCAGATAACATGTCACTCTGATACCATTTTAATTGCAGCGGATTCATACAACCATGGGGGTTTACATTTTTCTTTTTTTTTTCTTTTTTTTTTTGATAGGTCCCTTGCGCAATTCATATACGGAAGCACATCTAACAAACTCCCTTCCCTATATTCAGAAAACGATACACACCTACTAAACATCTTATATAAGTTAAAGCCGAACACGTTTATTTACATAAAGCAGATGGACATCTTTAGTCAGTACATCGAAATGCCAATGTTTCTATACTCGGCTATACTTCAAAAGATGACCGACATCTCCTCCCACAATCGTGTGCTTAAGGTCCATCAACCAGTGTCGGCGTCCAAAGGTTCCCTCCTTTGCTATCCTTCTCCCCACGGTCATATCCAACCGCTCAAACCATATACTAATCTGAAATGTTGGTCCTAAAAGGGGTGAGTATAACCACTCAGCAGATAAGGAATCCAATAACAACTCAATGGATCATACAAATCATACATGCATTGCAGGCGTTCCTTACCTTGAAGCCATGCGCATACTATCATGCACCATCATATCATATATGGCATCATTATCATGGCATCATTCCATCATACAAGTCATCATTATCATGACATCATCACATTACACATGTCATCATCATCACGGCATCATTATATCATACATGTCATCATCATCATGACATCATCTCATTACACGTGTCATCATGCCATATCATATATCATCATCATTATCATCATCATGCATATCATCATGCATATCATGCCATGGGTGATCATCATTATCTCACATCACATATCATCATCGTCATCATCATCATGCATATCATCATGCATATCATGCCATGGGTGATCATCATTATTTCACATCACATACCATCATCATCATCATCATGCATATCATCATGCATATCATGTCATGGGTTTAATTTCCATTTTTAGCTTTCAATTTGATCACCAGATCACCCATTTCTCAAATCATCAATTTCATCATCCCCTCGGGCAAAGACCTCCGAGGCTTCCGGCATTCAGCCTCCTAGGCTACCGGGCATCCGGCCCCCCACATTCCGGGCATCTCGCATCCCAACTAGCATCACGAGGCATTCCCTTCGGGCAAAAACCTCCGACAGGGCTTCCGGCATTTACACTCCCTGGCCGGGCATCTCGCACCCCAATCTTGGCATCGCGAGGCATTCCCTTCGGGCAAAAACCTCCGACAGGGCTTCCAGAATTATGTACCGACATACCACCAGGCCTCCCCTGGAATTACGTACCGTATACCACCGGGCATCCCGACATTCCCGGGGAATCTCCGGAATTACGCCACTAGGCCACCAGGCATCATCATCCACCACAACCACCTCCTCACTTATCATTATCCATGTTTACCAATTTCGGTCTAAATTTAGCATGGCATATGACGTGACATCAAACAAGTCATACTTGGCATGGAATTCACACATGCATCTCAATTCAACGTTATGCATACATCAAGACCTCATCATACATGCAACATAGTATAATTATTTATTAAATAAATTAATGGCCAATAAAATAATCTATCTTATTTTATTTTTCTTTTCTTTTTACTTATTTATTTATTTATTTAAATTCCAACTTTTGTCATTTCCATAAATATTAAATTTAATATCAACAAATTCCCAAAATTATAAAAATTACAGCAAATATTAAACAAGCCAATAGGAAGATAATTTCATACAAAATACATGGCCAAATAGCATTTCACACAATTTCCCAATTTTCACAAAACATCATATAATTTTCGGATGAAACCAGAATGCACGGTTTCCAAAGAAATTCGATTAAAATATCCATACGGCATCCAAAAATTACGAAATTTTACCCAGTGATAGCCAAGACATTTTCCTACAACTTTCTTGCAGACTTCCAAGCCAGATTCGTTTTAGATTATTTTATACAGTCTCACGAAGCTCCTGGATCCGTTACCGCATCGTCCAGTGCAAGCTTCTCCGAAATATTGAGTTTTAACATACCTATTCTGTTTCGTTTCCTCTGAAATTTGGATATGTTATAAATAAAGATGTCTTATACAATTTTCATGCAGAGATCTAGGTGAAATAACCAGATTATAGTCATCATTTAGGTCCTTGAAGTCTCGGGTATCTCGAAATACATCACCAGAATCATCGTCTTCAAGATCTAGTCGATTTACTACGCTTTACTTGTTCATTTAACTTAAAATTTGAGTATGTTGTATTTTAAGGTGTCTCCTACAACTTTCATGAAGAAATCGAAGTGATATTCTCATCACAAACCAACATGCAATCACAAATCTAGCAAGAGGTCAGTAAAAACTCTCCAGATCTGAGGTCTCCGTAGAATAAGACTTTAACCCCTCAAATCTCCATCATTTTACACCAAATTTTAGTATGTTGTAGTTCAACATGTTAGCTACAACTCTCACGAAGAAATCGAAGCCAAAATCGAACTCTAAGCACACATGCAAGCTCAAACAAGTTTCTGACTCACACGGTCCGAACACGAACAGCCATACCATTCAACATACATCATCCATGCTTCGGTTTTTCTCACTTAAACACCCAAAGATTCAACATGCAAGCAACATGCAAGCAACATACAAACATGCAAGAGAAGCTAGAGGACTCCCACTTGCCTCTAGACCACACGAACGGCGGCACACCGGCGACGAACACGGCGGACGGACGGCAACTCCTCCTCCTCGGCTCCTCCTCTCTCTCGGTCACTCTCCCTCTCTCTCGAAATCTCTCTATCTCACTCACTCTCTTGGCCGAATGGGGTAACCGGCCATCACTCTCTCTCTCTTCCTTTTTATTTCCCCACAAAACCATCATTAGCTTGCCTCCCCTATGCCCAATGCATGCCACCCCTCTTGCCACTTGTCACAACACATGCAAGATGGGCTTTGGGCTTGGGCTTGGGCCGGCCACTCTTGGGCCTCCTCTTGGGCTGGTCGACAGCCCCCTTTAGTGGGCCTAATTGGGCTGACTTGCTTGGCCCATCAAGGCTTCGGCCAATGGGCCTAAGGCCCAACCTAATAAAATCAAATTTATCCCCTTTTCTTATCCTTTATTTTAAGAATTAAATTACCAAATTATACATGGCCAAAGTCTTGTGATATTTTATTTATAGAAATTTAATTTATGAGGTGCATAGCCAAGCATAGATTATTAATTTATCCTGTAGTCCTAATTTTAAAATTCATAAACACAAGCACAATAACACATAGCCTTAAGAAAACTAATGGCTAACACATAGACCATAGGTAATTTCATTACCTAATTATAGACTTTAATTTCTCTAGAGGATGACTTGAATTTTGGGATGCCACAATTCTCCTCTCCTTAGAGAATTTCGTCCTCGAAATTAGACATTCCCTATGTCTCTTGAAATAAGTGAGAGTACCTTTCTCTCATCTCATTTACACTCTCTCATGTAGCTTCCTCCACATCATGATATCGCCATAATATCTTAACCAAAGGAATTCTCTTGGTCCTGAGAATTTGTTCCTTTCAATCCAATACTTGCACAAGCTCTTCAATGTACGTCACTTTCTCATCCACTTTGATGGCTTCATGATCGAGTATGTGACTTGGGTCTAACTAATACTTCCTCTAAAGTTAAGGCTGCAAGCCCTTAACATATCTTAATTTATCTAAACATCATAAACAGTTTTAAAACAATAACCACATATGAAATTTCTTTTGAATGCTTGAGAATCTTCCTTCATGAAATCAAACAATACAAACCGAGGTTTTCAAAAGCATTCAACAACAACAGCAAGCTTTGAAATCATATGCCATTTCCATGTCAAAATGTTTTCAAATCACCAATGTGGAAAATCCTTTGAGTTCTCGAAAATCCCACTTTATGATATCAAATAATGTAAAATAGGGATTCCAAAGACACAACAATATAACAATAATAGTCTTTGAAAATAGGTAATTCTCATATTGTTGAAACCAATTCACAAAATCAAAGCATGATATCAAATCCATAAAATCCATGTATCACATTTAAATTTCAAATGTTTTTCGGGATCCACGTGTAAAGCCTTGAGTCGTACTTGCATCACGGCGCGAAATAAAATACTTTATCAAAACCCTTAGTAAAATTTAAATCGATACGTTGGCAAATTCCAATCTCAATCCCAACTCCAATGGGTTGGAATGTTTTCTATAAAAAGTTCAAAATTCTTTGAAATAGGAAACATTTCTTAAAACATTTAGGCATGGTGTCACAGTACTCATAAATTCTGATGAAATTCAAGAGATTTTCTAAATTCACAATCAAAATCTTTTAATAATTCCATCCACCTCCTCTGTCTCATATTCGATTCCTTTTGTGAAAACATCTATTTCAAGCTCTATCCTAAGTGCAACTATCAATGAGATTCAAATTTAAAGAATTCCACCTTCTCGACTCAATCGAACACACCATTTAGCCAAATTATTCCTATACCTTTGTCACCACCAATTCAAGCCTAGAACCATCAAAATCAACACCACCAATAACTCATTTGGTTCAGTCCAACAAAGACATTCACTATGCATTCACCGCAACATAGATTCAAGCCTAAAATATAGCATCGTTCCTTTGATTCAAATATCTATAGTCCACCAAGACTTATTTAATTCAAAGATCGACAATCCATCAAAATAAAACTTGTCTAGTTTCCACTGAATATATCTCATATCTCATCCTAAAGAATCATCACTTAGACTAACCATTCATCAAATCCACAACATGAACTTTCACATTTTCACCTTGGAAAGACTATAACCACAATTGATTATATATCCTCTAATTCCACCAAATCCTTTCAAACTGAGATCATCACCTAAAATTAAAAGTCGACCACCATCGATTAAACCTATTATTCTGACATATAAGCCACAAATAATTTCATATCTCATATGACTACTCAGACTCATGACTTCCAAGATCAATCTATACATACTAAATGCCTCCATGTAACGCATCAAGACTTTCAAATGAGATCCTCAAATAGGAAGTCACTACTTAGCTCAAATGATCATAACTTAATCCTCAAATTCATAATTCACTCTCCATAATTCACTTCTTAAGCCTTGCTTGCAACACTACGCTTAGATGCTGCGCATGTTCTTCAGGTCCTTTAGAATATATTAGGATATCATCAAATGAAGACAATCACAATTGATCCAAATAAGGCTTAAATATCCTACTCATTAAATCCATGAATGCAGCTAAGGCATTCGTCAATCCAAATAGCATAACTAGGAACTCGTAGTGTCCATAGCGAGTCCTAAACACAGTCTTAAGAATGTCTTCCTTCTCAATCCTTAGTCGATATCCTAATCTCAAGTCAAGTTTAGAAAAGACCGAACTTCCTTGCAGTTGGTCAAATAGATCATCAATTCTAGGAAATGAGTACTTACTCTTAACAATTACATTATTCAATTGCCTATTATCAAAGCACAACTGCATCAACCATCCTTCTTTCTCACAACAAGAGTTCTACAAGCTTAACCATGCTTCCGCTGCGCCACTCTGATAAAATTATCCCAGAAACACTACCTTTCCAGTTCAGTTCATAGTTCGGTTCACTCCTGCCCCCCTTTGCCATCCTAGAAGCCTGCCAGGAGCCGCTCCTTGTTTAGGTCCTCTGACCTCAGCATCCACTCCCCGCCCTCATTAGATCGGGACGTTACAGGTACACCAGATTTCGCCTAGTTCGAACCCAAACTACACATCTACTGAAGGGTCTCGTTTCAATAGGGATTAACTTATAGAGATATTATCCACTTTGGCTTATCCCATTCTTAGCCTCACGGTTTTATCCTTAGCACACGGGCAAGTACTATCTCAAGGAGATCATTCATCCTAGTCCATTGCTTACGGAGCTAGTCCATTCCTACAATGACATCAAAGTCATACATAACTATCACTATCAAGTCCATTTCTAGATCTCATTCCCCTAGGGTTATCTCACTCATCTCATATGCCAACATAGATAACAGCATATCTTTCAGCGATGTAGAAATACGAAGAGGCATATCTAGAGATTTGTTCCTACTCCTCACAAGCATCTATATTTTTCGGACATAAATGAATGCGTGCCACTTATATCAAATAACATATGCCTTCTTATCCCTTTATCGAAATCATACCTGAGATAACACTTTTGGAAGCTCCTGCTTCCTCTTGAGTGACCGCATACACCCTTCCTTGTGGTGGTGGCCTCTGTGGATTCCTTGGTGGATTTGGTTCAGCGGTACTTCGTTGTACCTGTCGCACCAAGCAAACATTCGGCTGCAACCTCTTTTGTGGACAATCTTTCTTAAAGTGTCCTATTTGCCCACATCCATTACATCTCAGTTGGCTATTACAAGGTCCTGGCCCATGCCTCCCATCACACTTTCGACAAATATCAGGCAGATAGGGTGCCTTCCCAAAAGTCAGGCCACTCCTGACCTTTCTAGAATTCCCAAAATTATTCCTCTTCTTAGATTCCCAAGTCTGACCTTGACCAGGATAGGGTCTCTTACCCCTTCGAACATCACTAAAGGTCATCTGTTTCTTAGATTCTAATTGCTCTCTCACTAACTCTTGCTCCACCAACTGTGCCCTCTCATAAATCTCATTATAATCCCTTATATTTAGAGGCACTAGTTGTTTTCTAATATCAGTCCTTAATCCTTTCAAGAATCTCTTAGCCTTTTCCTCTCGATCCTCAACCAACCTAGGAGCATACCTAGACAATTCAGAAAATCTTGCCTCATCCTGGTCTACTGTCAGCTCCCTTTGTTGTAATTGAACAAATTCAGTGATCTTTCTATCCTTGGCACAATCAGAGAAATGCTTCCTATTGAAAGCCCTAACAAACTCATCCCAGATCACATCAATACCTGGTGGAAAGATTGTATCCTTCGAAGCTCTCCACCAAAACTTTGCATTTCCCTCCAGCTGGTACTCTGCCAAAACTATTCTCTCAGCATCACTGCCGTCCAACAACCGGAAAATTCGTTCCATTCCATCGATCCAACGTTCCACCTCCTCAGGACTTCCCATCCCACTAAACTTAAGTGGTTTCAACTTTAGGAATTGTTCCACCAGTCCCTGAGGGCGACGTTCCACTCCGGGTTGTTGCTGCATTTGCCTTTCCATCAGATTTCCAATATTGGCCAATGCTTGCAGGATATCTTCCATTCGGGGTTCAGCCCTTGCAGTAGAGGCTTCAGCCCTCGATGGATGAGCACTTCCAGCTCGTACCATGATTTCCCTGCAGTTTTCAAGCATTGCCTCAGGAAAAATCTGAGACTCACTATCTCCATTCAAAGCAATTACTACTACAACTACTACATAAGTAACATATGCATGTTACTGGTACCTAAAGACAACTCAAGATAAACTACTAGGGATCTACGAGTGAATACTCATCACCCGTTATTCAATGTAAATCAATTTTTCCGTTTTATATCCTTTGGTGTGCATCTTTCTATCCTCATTTCCATCTGAGGCACATTATCACTCCAAATAGACCATAGCTCTGATACCAAAATAGGGATGTGGCACCCCTCGACGGTCCCCGATCCAATTAGGGTCGCCACAGTTCACTTACCATTCACTTTTCCTAATAACATGTCACTCTGATACCATTTCAATTGCAGCGGATTCATACAACCATGGGGGTTTACATTTTTTTTTTTTTTTTTTTTTTGATAGGTCCCTTGCGCAATTCATATACGGAAGCACATCTAACAAACTCCCTTCCCTATATTCAGAAAATGATGCACACCTACTAAACATCTTATATCAGTTAAAACCGAACACGTTTATTTACAAAGAGCAGATGGACATCTTTAATCGGTACATCAAAATGCCGATGTTTCTATACTCTGCTATACTTCAAAAGATGACCGACATCTCCTCCCACAATCGTGTGCTTAAGGTCCATCAACCGGTGTCGGCGTCCAAAGGTTCCCTCCTTTGCTATCCTTCTCCCGCGGTCATATCCAACCGCTCAAACCATCTACTAATCTGAAATGTTGGTCCCCAAAAGGGGTGAGTACAACCACTCAGCAGATAAGGAATCCAATAACAACTCAATCCATCATACAAATCATACATGCATTGCAGGCGTTCCTTACCTTGAAGCCATGCGCATACTATCATGCACCATCATATCATATATGTCATCATTATCATGGCATCATTCCATCATACAAGTCATCTTTATCATGACATCATCACATTACACATGTCATCATCATCACGGCATCATTATATCATACATGTCATCATCATCATGACATCATCTCATTACACGTGTCATCATGCCATATCATATATCATCATCATTATCATCATCATGCATATCATCATGCATATTATGCCATGGGTGATCATCATTATATCACATCACATATCATCATCGTCATCATCATCATGCATATCATGCCATGGGTGATCATCATTATTTCACATCACATATCATCATCATCATCATCATCATGCATATCATCATGCATATCATGTCATGGGTTTAATTTCCATTTTTAGCTTTCAATTTGATCACCAGATCACCCATTTCTAAAATCATCAATTTCATCATCCCCTCGGGCAAAGACCTCCGAGGCTTCCGGCATTTAGCCTCCCAGGCTACCGAGCATCCGGCCCCCCACATTCCGGGCATCTCGCATCCCAACTAGCATCACGAGGCATTCCCTTCAGGCAGAAACCTCCGACAGGGCTTCCGGCATTTACACTCCCTGGCCGGGCATCTCGCACCCCAATCCTGGCATCGCGAGGCATTCCCTTCGGGCAAAAACCTCCGACAGGGCTTCCGGAATTATGTACCGACATACCACCAGGCCTCCCCTGAAATTACGTACCGTATACCACCGGGCATCCCGACACTCCCGAGGAATCTCCGGAATTACGCCACTAGGCCACCGGGCATCATCATCCACCACAACCACCTCCTCACTTATCATTATCCATGTTTACCAATTTCGGTCTTAATTTAGCATGGCATATGACGTGACATCAAACAAGTCATACTTGGCATGGAATTCACACATGCATCTCAATTCAACGTTATGCATACATCAAGACCTCATCATACATGCAACATGGTATAATTATTTATTAAATAAATAAATGGCCAATAAAATAATCTATTTTATTTTATTTTTCTTTCTTTTTACTTATTTATATGTTTATTTATTTATTTATTTAAATTCCAACTTTTGTCATTTCCATAAATATTAAATTTAATATCAACAAATTCCCAAAATTATAAAAATTACAGCAAATATTAAACAAGCCAATAGGAAGATAATTTCATACAAAATACATGGCCAAATAGCATTTCACACAATTTCCCAATTTTCACAAAACATCATATAATTTTCGGATGAAACCAGAATGCACGGTTTCCAAAGAAATTCGATTAAAATATCCATACGGCCTCCAAAAATTACGAAATTTTACCCAGTGATAGCCAAGACATTTTTCTACAACTTTCTTGAAGACTTCCAAGCCATATTATTTTTAGATTATTTTATACAGTCTCACGAAGCTCCTGGATCTGTTACCGCATCGTCCAGTGCAAGCTTCTCCGAAATATTGAGTTTTAACCTACCTATTCTGTTTCGTTTCCTCTGAAATTTGGATATGTTATACATCAAGATGTCCTATACAAGTTTCATGAAGAGATCTAGGTGAAATAACCAGATTATAGTCATCATTTAGGTCCTTGAAGTCTCGGGTATCTCGAAATACATCACCAGAATCATCGTCTTCAAGATCTAGTCGATTTACTAGGCTTTACTTGTTCATTTAACTTAAAATTTGAGTATGTTGTAGTTTAAGGTGTCTCCTACAACGTTCATGAAGAAATTGAAGTGACATTCTCATCACAAACCAACATGCAATCACAAATCCAGCAAGAGGTCAGTAAAAACTCTCCAGATCTGAGGTCTCCGTAGAATAAAACTTTAGCCCTCAAATCTCCATCATTTTCCACGGAATTTTAGTATGTTGTAGTTCAACATGTTAGCTACAACTCTCACGAAGAAATCGAAGCCAAAAGCGGACTCTAAACACACATGTAAGCTCAAACAAGTTTCTGACTCACACGGTCCGAACACGAACAGCCATACCATTCAACATACATCATCCATGCTTCGGTTTTTCTCACTTAAACACCCAAAGATTCAACATGCAAGCAACATACAAACATGCAAGAGAAGCTGGAGGACTCCCACTTGCCTCTAGACCACACGAACGGCGGCACACCGGTGACGAACACAGCGGACGGACGGCAACTCCTCCTCCTCGGCTCCTCCTCGGCTCCTCCTCTCTCTCGGTCACTCTCCCTCTCTCTCGAAATCTCTCTCTCTCACTCACTCTCTTGGCCGAATGGGGTAACCGGCCATCACTCTCTCTCTCTTCCTTTTTATTTCCCCACAAAACCATCATTAGCTTGCCTCCCCAATGCCCAATGCATGCCACCCCTCTTGCCACTTGTCACAACACATGCAAGATGGGCTTTGGGCTTGGGCTTGGGCCGGCCACTCTTGGGCCTCCTCTTGGGCTGGTCGACAGCCCCCTTTAGTGGGCCTAATTGGGCCGACTTGCTTGGCCCATCAAGGCTTGGCCAATGGGCCTAAGGCCCAACCTAATAAAATCAATTTTATCCCCTTTTCTTATCCTTTATTTTAAGAATTAAATTACCAAATTATACATGGCCAAAGTCTTGTGATATTTTATTTATGGAAATTTAATTTATGAGGTGCATAGCCAAGCATAGATTATTAATTTATCCTATAGTCCTAATTTCAAAATTCATAAACACAAGCACAATAACACATAGCCTTAAGAAAACTAATGGCTAACACATAGACCATAGGTAATTTCATTACCTAATTATAGGCTTTAATTTCTCTAGACTTGAATTTTGGGATGCCACAATGAGAGTTAGATGTATAGCTATATACATTGAAGTCCTTTTCTTTTGCATACGATGAATGCATTAATCAAAGGTGTGGCGGTGTGAAACATGTGCTTAAATGAGTGAATGAACCCATCGGTACGGAGATACCGGTGATGCCCCTTAGAAGTTGGGATGCCCATGCTGTGTGGTCTTGGATGCCTTGGTCCCATGATACCGAGATGCCTCAAAGTGAGATGCCCTTGTGTGTGATCAAGGATGCCTTAGTTGTGTGATACCGAGATGCCTCGGAGTGAGATGCCCCATGCTGAGTGGTCTTGGGAGGACATCAGTTGTGTGATACCGGGATGCCTCGGAGTGAGATGCCCATAATAGAAATATTGTGGAAGTCCAGATAAGGTAACTTTCGGAAGTGACTCGATTGGGCCGACAGAGTTTCGGTGGGTAAACTGATCGAGGGTGGATTATATGCACACTAAATATAATTCTACTTGGCGAGTGAGTTCATTCATTACTGTTGCATTTCATCTTGATATGGAATTGAGTCTATGATGGATAATTATAGATATGGATGCATTCGAGATGTTTTATATAAGGTGGATTTACATATAACATGCTAGTATTCAATTGATCATACTCGTGACAATCCTATCTTAGTATCTTAAGCTGTATGGTCATGATTCCCTTGTAAACTTCATGGCTGTGGATTGTCTAAGTTAGAGTCTTATTATTTCTTTACTAGACATAGTTGTTGCTCATACCTTACATTTTTCAGATTGATAGTATGGATGTGCTGCCAGTAACTCGATACGGGGTGGTAATGCGCCTCGAGGTTTCTTTTCGTGATGTGTATGATCTCGACGTTGACATGACTTTCTCCAAGTATGGGGCTACCCTTTGGATGGATGACGATAGAGCTTACATGATTCCCATGAGGTTTGTTGCGTGGTTTGTCAACCACGAAGGGGAGATGTTCGGCCCTCTTCCCTTTGGTACATGAGGACTTGGAGTTGGGACAAATGGCATCTAGATGCCTGTGATTGTATAGAAGCTCAAGCGATCGTTTTTGTTTTTTGATAGACGTGGGGGGCATGTGTGGGAACTAGTGGACTAGATATCCCTCACCCTTTTCCCTGGTTGTTTGTTTGCGCCTTACTCGTGTTTGTATGTGTGATGTAAATAGGCGATAAACTTGAAAGAAGTCCAGGTCAATATATTTTGTAGGCCCTGATGATGGTAAGAAGGAAATGAAGCTTTTCATGATCTTTAATTATGTGTATGAATGAATTGGCTAATATCAATAATTGGTAGGATGATTACAGGACAACCTTATAATATAAATTTTAGATTTTAAATAATCTATGTTATACATGCTAACCTTCAAAGGTAAACACTATAGATTATTAAAAGGAGTTTACAAGTTTGACAAGATGATAATAATAGTTGTAATTCCGCTTGCGCTTAGTACGTGACGCTCCTGGGACATCACAAAAAGGTATGCAGCAGCTCATGAATGAGTGAGATTAGACTAGCATGTAGGATAATCTCATTCCTTCTATTGTTGTGAAGAGCTTCAGACATTTCAGAATGTATAAGTAAGTTGATTTCATATTGCAGATGTCCCTGTTAACCTATTTGGATATGGCAGAAACTTAAATGTCCACATCCTACAAAATTTTTGTTTATGTTGCCCTGGTATAATTTCATTAAGCGCTAAACCTAATAATGCTTCTCATTGCCTTGGTCACTCCTGCCTACTCAAACACTTAGCATGTTATCTTGCTGAGCTATGCTTAAGGGGAATATAAGGGTTTAGAGTGGAAGCCTTTATCGCTATATGCATCAGCTTTGTATGTTGCAAGGTGTACACTAAAAGGTGACACCAGGTTTGACTCCACTGCTCATCAAACATGTATGCTATGAAGTGTCCAGAATCAGGCATAAATCTTTTGAGATCATTCTTATCGAATTGTTGATCCAATTTCTAGAAACTTCAAAATAGACATTAGCTAGAAAATTCAAGAAAAATCATAAAAAAAGAAAATCTGACTTAGGTGGCAATGAAAAGTTTAGAAAGCACAAGTGTAGAAGTATCTAGGAGAAGAGGGAAAGTGAAAAATCTCGACAAGAGCAGAAGATTTTCCTTGGTAAAGTCGATGATGTAGGCCTATAAAAAGCCTTGTGGTCGTCTATTTTGAGGGGTAGTGTAACGACTCGAGCTCCATTGTGTAATATTGTCCGCTTAGGACACTTAGTCCTCACGGCGTTAAAACGCGTTACACAGATTAGAGGGACCCAAGCCTTATAAACTAGCCCAGGACTCCCCCCTAAGCGATGTGGGACGGGAGACATGCCCTTAGCCTTACCCACGTACTGCCAAGGCGATCTTAGTCCATCCCTCCGTACTGCCCCGGGTCTAGGTCGTTACAGGTAGACCAAAAAGGTAAGCTCTTCCCCTTCCCATTGTCATGCCCCGAATCTCGAGCACGCGAACATCCCTTAATGGTCGATTGAAAATGCGACATCCTAGGATGCATCGTCGACCTATTTTTTTTCTTCCGATTAAGCATATGCAGAAGTGAATTTAATAAATCCATGGCTAATAAAAAAATAATAGGGATAGTAAACTACGATAGTAAACTGTGACTGCCATTGCTGAAAACAACATATTCATTTGTCAACTGTTAACCCTAAGAAGTTTCATACTTACAAGCCTTCCTACGACCACTTCCTATCGATCCTCTCAAAAAACCTTCAGGGACCAGGGTCAACCTGAATTTCACTAGCAACAGAGCCAGCCAAAAGGTGTAGCATCTCATGCCCACCAAATCTGCACTCAATAGATTTCCATGCTACGGCTGTCACACCCCAAACCTCAAGCGCGTGCACATCTCTCAGTGGTCAATTAAAATTGTGACATTCCCAGAACGCATCGCCGACCCATTTATTTTATTACACAAATGGAAGCGAATTAAACAATCTTCATACAACCAACACATGGGATAGAAAAGCAGGATAGTCAATCAACCCAAAACATATCTTATAAACACATCGGGTTTATATACAAAACCAGCCAGTGCTACCGATTTCTATACAAGAGCCTAACTCAAAAAGAAAGAGAGCTATTGAGCCATCTAGGCATTAGACTCCTCATCCATGGGCTCCAAGTCAACCACGACATCATTAGGGGTGTCGAGATCCATCGGGTGCCCTACGTCTCACTTTTCGATTCCAACAGGAGGCCCGTCAAAACCTTGTAGGGGACCCTCCTGAGCCTCTTGAGGAATGTTAATGAACCATGCTATGAATCGGTGAAGTACCAACTGAGGTTGGCCCTCCTTGACCCATACCACAGACTCAACTAACTCTCGGGTCAAGGTGGTCCCGAGGATAGAGAAATAGGTGTGCTCAAAGTCTATCACCTGCAGAACCCCATACTATACCGGTTGTACCTCCATCTAGGGACCTGATGTGACATCATTGATTTTTCACTTCTACGTTCAATTAAATTAATTGGACCTTTCATCGACACACCTATAGGGCTTTTCTCAAAGCTGATCACTCTCGAGATAACTACAATATCAGGAAATGTCATTAAGGAATTTTAGTCCAATAGATTAAAGAATTCAACCAAGAATCGGCTACTCGACCGTCTCATCTTTAGAGGTCATTATGGTAGAGTTAAAAATTGGTTAGAGATCAGAGATAGGTTGGTTGGACTAAGATATGTGGTTAAATTGGAAAATTCTCGTCAACCAACAATAGACTGATTTTTCTATCTTTTTGGTACCTTGTGTCCATATTTGAATCCTCAAGATTTTCACGACAATGGAGAGTCGCCAATGTGTTGAGTGGGTTCATTATGGCTCAAAGAGAATTGACCACAGGTCATTTGCGCTAAAAATTTCTGAACGTTACCCAGTAGTCTAGGTCACGCTAAAATCATATCTGATTGAAATTAACCATGAATTTGAATCCGATTTTAGATATTGAAAGTTTTGTCATGTCACAAGTCATTTTAGGAACTTCGACTCAACCTAGAAAGATTTTTTTGCAAACCGAGACTTTTTGGGAAAAAGTCGAGGTAGGGTCATTTTTGTCCAAAAAATCTCAGGGACCGTTTTTGATCGCGCAATTGGGATGCAAGTGGGATCAATTGGTGTGGCACCCCGAAACACCTAAGGTCACCACAGGTACCTATCGCTATACCTAATAAACGCTAGTTACATCTCTTAGTAGAAGTATCGCAATTCATAGGCTTTTTTTTTTTTAAACGGTCCCAGCGCAACTTATTAGCGGAAGCATAGTTGAATATCACCATCTCTCCCTCCAACTATCATGATACAATGCACACCACTAAGCACCATAGGAAAAGATAAAGCCGAGCCACTTTTATTTACATATTTTCATGATGGATTTTTGGGTCGGTACAACCAAAAAGAAAAGCCAAGATGTTTAACTACCACATGGCTACAACCCAAAAGATATCTTGACCCCTATATTCGATCACGTGTCATCCTCCATCTATCAGTGTTGGCTACTCCCAAAAAGAAACATCAGCTCTCTACCCCTCACTCGGCCATCACACCATTCTGGCGCGTCGGGCAGTGGTGGCGGCAACATCCCCCTAAACACTCCATCTCGGCAGACATGAACCGACAGAAACTCCTGAATGACTGGGCACCCAGCCAGGCCCACATCGTACATGACTAGCACTCGCACTCACACAAACATCAGACCAAGGATGGTAACGCAGTCGATCTTCGTACACTCTACCTCCACATCAGATGGGAGGCCATAGAAGGTGCCCCGCGTGATAGTAGGGAGCATCATCTTTCTAATCTGAAATGTTGGTCCCCGAAGGGGTGAGTACAGCCACTCAGCAGGTGAAAGATCCAATACACCACTCAATGCATCACACAATACAATCATAACAATCATAGCATAGTACATATCATTCATGCATCCAAGCATAACTTACCTTGCAGCCATGCATATGACATCATACCATGTGCGCATACATCCTCACGTACTCATCACCATCATGTCGTATATATTCCATGCCATAGGTGCACTCACAACCATGCACTCATCATCATCATGTCTTAGCCATGCATATGTCACCATATCATATGTGCATAATTCAATTTCCACTTTCATCTTTCAATTTGATCACCACATCTTTCTTTCTCGGGACCAGTGATTGCATCCCACATTTTTATCACTCGCACCCCATCCTGGCATCGCGAGAAACCTCCGGCACACACCACCGGGCATCCGGCATCCCCACATTCCGGACATCTCGCATCCCAACTGGCATCACGAGGCATTCCCCAGGCACAAACCTCCGAGGTTTCCGGCACCCAACCATTCCGGGCATCTCGAAACTCCCGAGGACATCCAGGCATGTATCACTATACAACCGGGCATCCGGCACCCCCCATCCCGGGCATCCTGACACTCCCACGGCATTATCGACCACCTCCGACAGTTTCCTCATTCATCATAGTTCATATTCACCAATTTACGTCTCACAATCAACATGATACATGATGTAAAGGCAATACAGTCAAATTCAGCATTTGATTCTATATGCAATGCCAAATATCATCACATGCTCACCTAGATTCAATCACCTCAACCAATATAATTAATAGGACTCATCTAAAATAGAAAAATCATAAATTTCAGCATTTGAAATTCGCACAATCCAGCTTGCATAGTTTTAGAAAATATTTCCATTAAATACCCAGATCGTCTCTAAAAATTATGAAATTTGAACGTGTGATAGTCAAGATATATTGGTAGATATTTAATGAAGGACACTGCACCAAAATACCCTCATAAAATTTGATATAGATCACGCATCACAGCATTTCTATTTCATCAATACAGCTTGCACAGTTTATGAAATGTTTTTGGTTAAATAGGCAATTGAACTTAGAAAATTATGAAATTTGAATATGTTGCAGAGAAGACATACAGAAAGATACTTTTTGAAGAACACTTTACCGAAAAAGATTCATACGAAAAGATATGGCCCATGCATTGAAACTGACTAAATCCGAACGCGTCAGATTACTCGGTTTTTGAAATATTTCCGATTAAATACTCTAATGACCTTCAAAAATAATGAAAATTAAATATGTGGTATTCAAGACCCTAAAGTAGAATTTTCATGAAGACACTGAAGTCATATTTGTCCTAGATAATTAATTATGAGGGGTCGAAGCTCCTATTCCTAGTACCGAACCTTCCAGGTTTAGCCGTCTCCAAAAATCACGATTTCACCTATTATCCTCCATATTTTCCTCTGAATTTTTGATATGTTTTGCCTCATGAGGTTTACTACAACTTTCATTAAGGGATCAAGGTAATATTTTCAAAGGAAAGTCACTTTATAGTCCACGAAGTCACTGGGGTTCAGTACAATATTTCCAGATCTAATGTCTTCACAAGAAAAATCGTTTCACTAGGCTATACTTGTTAGTTTTACCTCAAATTTGAGTATGTTAGTCTTCAAGATGTTCTATACAACTTTTGTGAAGAAGTGAAAGTGAAATTGTCAGTAAAAAGTTACATGCAACACACAAAATCACCAAGAGGTCAACAAAACAGTTTCAGATCTAACATTTTGTAGAGGGAGGGTTTCACCCCTCAAAACTCAACTTTTTTGTCTCAAATTTTAGTATGTCATACTTCAAGATTTTTCTACAAATTTCATGAAGAAGTCGAAGCCAAAATATGACTCAAACATCGCATGAAAGCCATCACAACATTCTAGGTTAAGCTGTTTACTCGAGAACAGATTATAACTTTCAAAACAACACTCTTAAAACTTCAGTTTTTCACCCTAGACATCCGAAATTCATCACCCTTCAATAGCACACTCTAGACACAACATGCAAGAGCAGATCAAAGGATCCCAACTCGCCTCTATACTGAGCTACGGCGAGCACGACGGCGGCAAACAACGGACGCACGGGCGGCTGCGAGCGACAGACGAGCGGGCGGGCTTCTTCCTTGCACAGCCTCTTCCTCCTCTCTCTCGATTTCCCTCACTTTCTCGGTAGCTCTCTCTCTCTCTCACTTTGGATGACACCCCTCTCCCTAAACCGGCCACCCTTTTCTTTTCATTTCTCTCCTACTCATCATTAGCAATGATCGATTCTTGCATGGGTGACACTTGGTCATCAACTTGGGACAAATGGCCTTCTTCATGCAAGATGGGCCTCCATCTTTCGGCTCGGCTTGGGCCAGCCATGGGCCGGCGATTCCTCCTCCTCTCTCCTTGGTCAACCGCAGCCTTTTATGGCTCTAATGGGCTAGCCAATTGGCCCATCTTAGGCCTATCCCCCTTGGGCCTAAGACCCCAAACTTAAGTTGCCCATAATTACTTTTAATAATTTACCTTAATTCCCTCTTTTACAATTTCTAAATTTACAATTTCATATGGCCATAAAACTTGTAACATTAAACTATAGGAATCAAATCTATGAGGTGCATAGCCAAGAACAAATTCTTCTTATCAAATTATCCTATATTAATAATTTTAATAACCCATGAATACAAGATACATTTCCATCCACATAACACTCGGTCTTAAAAGAAAATCAATGGCTAAAGCATAAACCAAAGGCAATTTCATTACCTAATCATAGACTTAATACATCTAGAGGTTGCCATGAATTTTGGGATGCCACAATTCTCCCCTCCTTAGAGAATTTCGTCCTCGAAATTAGACGTCACTCATGTCCTTTTTGAAACAAGTAGGGGTACTTTTCCTTTATCTCTTTTTCACTTTCCCAGTTAGCCTCTTCCATATCATGATGTCGCCATAATACTTTAACCATTGGGATTCTCTTGGTCCTGAGAATTTGTTCCTTCCGATCCAGTACTTGTACAAGCTCTTCAATGTACCTCACTTTGATGGCTTCATAATCGAGTATGTGACCAGGATCCGGCTAGTACTTTCTCAGCATCGATACATGAAACACATCATGCAAATTTCCCAACTTAGGAGGCAGCGCCAAACGGTAAGCCACATCTCCTATTCTTTCAAGTATCTCAAAAGGTCCAACAAATCTAGGGCTTAACTTACTCTTCATTCCAAATCAATATATTCCTTTCATCGGAGATACTTTAAGGAACACATGATCTCCTACATTAAACTCCAAAGGCCTTCTACGCCTATCTGCGTAGTTTTTCTGTCTACTCTGAGCTGTTTTAAGTCTTTTCCTGATAATTTCGACAGCTTCAGTGGTAACTTCTACCAGTTCAGGTCCTGTCAATTTCCTTTCACCTACTTCATTCCAACAGACAGGAGTCCTACATCTCCTTCCATACAATGCTTCATAGGGAGCCATGTCTATACTTTTCCGAAAATTATTATTATAAGCAAACTCCACCAAATGCAATCTTTCATCCTAATTTCCTTTAAAATCAGTCACACAAGCCCTCAACATATCCTCTAATGTCTGGATTACTCTTTCTATTTGTCCATCTATCTGAGGGTGAAAAGTAGTACTAAATTGGAGTTTAGTCCCTAAGGCAATTTGAAGACTCCGCCAAAAGTTCAAAGTAAATCTTGAATCCCGATCTGAGGTAATAGTTACTGGAACACCATGTAAGCGTACCACTTGACTTACATATATATCTGCATATTTTTCCATTGGGTAGTTTATGCGAACTGCTAGGAAATGAGCAGACTTGGTTAGACGGTCCACCATTACCCAGATAGAGTCATGACCACTTGATGTCCTTGGCAATCCTTGCACAAAATCCATTGTTATATGTTCCCATTTCAATTATGGTGTGTCTAACGGTCTCAAAAGTCCTGCGGGTTTGCGATGCTCCGCTTTTACTTGCTAGCACGTTAAACATTGAGAAACGTGCTTAGCCGTATCTGCTTTCATACCATTCTACCAAAATTGCAGATGTAAATTCCTGTACATCTTTGTACTACCTGGATGAACACTGTAATTACTCCTATGTGCCTCCGACAAAATTTCCTTATTTACCTCTTCATTGTCGGGAACACAGAGTCGTCCTTGGCATCTTACCACTCCATCTTCAGAGACATGAAATTCTGGTGTTTTCCCTAAAGACACTGCATCTTTCACTTTCAAAATTTCCGGGTCAGATTCTTTTAAAGTCTTAACTTTCTGAACAATTTCGGGTTCAATTCTTAATACACTAAGCATACCAGTAAGACAATCCATTTTCAATTTAAACTCTGAGTCTGCTATGGACTTTAACAAGCTCCATTCCGTCATTCTTAAACTAGCCATCTCCATAGCTGACTTACGACTAAGGGCATCCGCTACCTTATTCACCTTCCCTGGATGGTATCGTATCTCACAATCATAATCCTTTAACAACTCCATCCACCTTCTTTGTCTCATGTTCAACTCCTTTTGTGAGAATAGATACTTCAAGCTCTTATGATCCGTATAAATCTCAAACTTTTCCCTATATAAATAATGCCTCCATATTTTCAAAGCGAACACTATAGCTGCTAGTTCTAAATCATGTGTTGGGTAGTTCAGTTCATGGGGTTTCAATTGTCTGGATGCATAGGCTATGACCTTGCCATGCTGCATCAAAACACATCCCAGTCGGTATAGTCAAGATTGGAGCCGAGGTCAATTTTCTTTTAAGCTCCTGGAAACTCCTTTCACATTCCTCATTCCATTCAAACTTTACGTTCTTTCGAGTTAATTTTGTTAAAGGACCCGCCAATCATGAAAATCCTTTAATAAACCTTCTGTAGTAGCCAGCCAATCCTAAGAAACTCCGTATTTCAATAGGTGTCGTCGGTCTCGGCCAATTTATTACCATTTCAACTTTTGCCGGGTCTACAACAATTCCTTCCCCTGATACCACATGCCCTAAAAATATTATCTGATCCAGCCAAAATTCACACTTGCTAAATTTGGCATACAACTTATGATCTCTTAAGGTTTGCAAAACTATCCTCAAATGCTGTTCATGCTCTTTAGGCCCTCTTGAATATATCAGAATATCATCAATAAAAACAATCACAAACTGGTCTAAATAAGGCTTAAATACCCTATTCATTAGATCCATAAATGCAACGGGTGCATTTGTCAATCCAAATGGCATAACCAGGAACTCATAATGTCCATAACGAGTCCTAAACGCAGTCTTAGGAATATCCTCTTTCTTAATTCTTAGCTGATGGTATCCCGACCTTAAGTCAATCTTAGAGAAGACTGAACTTCCTTGGAGTTGATCAAATAGGTCATCAATTCTAGGCAAAGGATATTTATTTTTAATAGTCACTTGATTCAGTTGCCTACAGTCAATGCACAAGCGCATCGACCCATCTTTCTTTTTCACAAACAAGACTGGTGCACCCCAAGGTGAAGCACTTGGCCTAATGAATCCTTTGTCAAGCAACTCTTGTAGTTGCACCTTTAATTCCTTTAACTTGACTAAGGCCATCCTATACGGGGCTTTAGATATTGGTCCTGTTCCAAGCATTAATTAAATTTCAAACTCAACTTCCCGCTCTGGTGGTAATCCAGGCAACTCCTCAAGAAATACATCTTGAAATTCATTAACCACTCGAACTTCCTCAAGTTTAGGTTCTTCCCTAGCATAATCTTTAACCATGGCCAGATATCCTTGACATCCTTTGTCAAGTAACGCACAGGCTTCTACTGCCGAAATAAGTGCTATATGTAGGTGGGTCTGACCTCCCAAAAATTCACAACTAGACTGATTAGGTAAGACAAATTGGATCACTTTTCTATAACAATCCATTTTGGCCCGATACTTACGAAGCCAATCCATTCCTATAATAACATCAAAATCATACATAGCCATTACGACCAGGTCTATTTCCATATCCTTTCCTCCCATTGATATTTTACAATTTCCACACATCAGCGTAGACAATACCATATTCTTTAAAGGCGTGGAAATACAAAGAGGCGTCTCAAGGGGCGTAACTTCTATTTTACTCAAATGCCTATATCTTTCAGACACAAACGAATGCGTAGCACCCGTATCAAACAATGCATATGCCATTTTACCATTTATAAGGATCGTACCTAAGATAACATTTTTGGAAGCTTCCGCCTCCTCTTGGGTGACCGCATACACCCTTCCTTGTGATGGTGGCCTCTAAGGATTCCTTGAAAGGTTTGATCTAGCAGCACTCTGTTGTCCCTGTCACACCGAGCCAACACTCAATTGTGACCTTTCTTGTGGGCAACTTCTCCTAAGGTGGCCCACTTGTCCACAACCAAAACATCTCAGTCTTCCATTGCAAGGTCCTGGGTCATGTTGCCCATTACACCTTTGACAAACATCAGGCTAATAGGGTGCTTTCCCTATATTCAGGCCATTTCTTGCTCGCCCAAAATTTCCAAAATTGCTCTTTTTCTTCACATTCCAAATCTGACCTTGACCAGGGTATGGTCTCTTACCCCTTCTCACATCATTAAAGTTAAGCTGTTTCTTAAACTCTGATCGCTCTCTCATCAACTCATGCTCCACTAATTGTGCCCTTTCATAAATCTCATGGTAATCCCTTATGTTCAAAGGCACTAGTTGTTTCCTGATATCAGTTCTCAACCCTTTCAAAAATCTCTTAGTCTTTTCTTCCTGATCCTCAATCAGCCTAGGAGAATATCTAGATAATTCAAAAAATCTAGCCTCCTATTGGTCTACTGTCAACTCCTTTTGTTCTAATCGAACAAATTCTGAAATTTTCTTGTCCTTAGCACATTCAGAAAAATGCTTTCTATTAAAAGCTCTCACAAACTCTCCCCAATTAACATCAGTACCTGGTGGAAAGATTATGTCCTTCGAAGCTCTCCACCAAAAATTTGCATTTCCCTCTAGCTGGTACTCTGCCAAAGTTATTTTCTCAACATCATTGCAATCCAATGCTCCGCCTTCTCAGGACTTCCCATTCTACTAAACTTAGGTGGTTTCAGCTTCAGAAATTGCTCCACCAGTCCTTGAGTACAGCGTTTTGCTCCGGGTTGTTGCTGCGCTTGTCTTTCCATCAAATTTCCTATATTGGCCAATGCCTGCAGGATATCTTCCAATCGGGGTTCAACCCTTGCTGCAGAGGCTTCAGCCCTTGACGGATGATGACTTCCATATCGTACCATGATTTTCCTGCAATTTCCAAGCATTTTGCCTCAGGAAATATCTGTGACTCAATGTATTCATTAAAAACAACAGCATTAAGGAAAATAAGTAACATAACTATGTTACTGGTACCTAAAAGCGACTAATAATAACTACTAGGGATCTACAAGTGATTACTCATCACCCGTTATTCAAAGTTACCCAACCATTCCAGTCAATATCCTATGGTGTGCATTGTCATCACGTTCCTCAATTTCCGAATGAGGCTCCTTATCACTCTAACCTATAACCATTCGCTCTGATACCAAAAAGGGCGGCTGTGGCACCCTGAAACACCTATGGTCGCCACAGGTACCTATCGCTATACCTAATGAACGCTAGTTACATCTCTTAGTAGAAGCATCGCAGTTTATAGGCATTTTTTTTTTTGAAAATGGTCCAAGTGCAACTTATTAGCGGAAGCATAATTGAATATCACCATCTCTCCCTCCAACTATCATGATACAATGCACACTACTAAGCACCATAGGAAAAGATAAAGCCGAGCCACTTTTATTCACATATTTTCATGATGGATTTTTGGGTCAGTACAACCAAAAAGAAAGGCCAAGATGTTTAACTACCACTTGGCTACAACCCAAAAGATATCTCGATCCCTATATTCGATCACGTGTCATCCTCCATCTATCAGTGTCGGCTACTCCCAAAAAGAAACATTAGCTCTCTACCCCTCAAGCGGCCATCACAGCCATCCTGGCGTGTCGGGCGGTGGTGGCGGCAACATCCCCCTAAACACTCCATCTCGGCGGACATGAACCGACAGAAACTCCTGAATGACTAGGCCCCCAGCCAGGCCCACATCGTACATGACCAGCACTCGCACTCGCACAAATGTTAGACTAGGGATGGTAATGCAGTCGATCTCCGTACACTCTACCTCCACATTAGATGGGAGGCCATAGAAGGTGCCCCGTGTGACAGTAGGGAGTGGCATCTTTCTAATATGAAATCTTGGTCCCCGAAGGGGTGAGTACAACCACTCAGCAGGTAAAAGATCCAATAAACCACTCAATGCATCACACAATCCAATCATAACAATCATAGCATAGTACATATCATTCATGCATTCAAGCATAACTTACCTCGCAGCCATATATATGACATCATACCATGTGTACATACATCCTCATGTACTGATCACCATCATGTCATACATATTCCATGCCAAAGGTGCACTCACAACAATGCACTCATCATCATCATGTCATACATGTATCATCATGCCATAGGTGCACACACAACCATGCACTCATCATCATCATGTCTTAGCCATGCATATGTCACCATATCATATGTGCATAATTCAATTTTCACTTTTATCTTTCAATTTGATAACCACATCTTTCTTTCTCGGGACCAATGATTGCATCCCACATTTTTATCACTCGCACCCCATCCTGGCATTGCGACAAACCTCCAGCACACACCACCGAGCATCCGGCACCCCCACATTCCGGGCATCTCGCATCCCAACTGGCATCACGAGCCATTCCCTGGGCACAAACCTTCGAGGCTTCCGGCACCCAACCATTCCGGGCATCTCGAAACTCCCGAGGACATCCGGGCATGTATCACAATACAACCGGGCATTCGGCACCCCCCATCCCGGGCATCCTGACACTCCTAGGGCATTATCGACCACCTCCGACAGTTTCCTCATTCATCATAGTTCATATTCACCAATTTACGTCTCACAATCAACATGATACATGATGTAATGGCAATACAGTCAAATTCAGCATTTGATTCTATATGCAATGCCAAATATCATCACATGCTCACCAAGATTCAATCACCTCAACCAATATAATTAATAGGACTCGTCTAAAACAGAAAAATCATAAATTTCAGCATTTGAAATTCGCACAATCCAGCTTGCATAGTTTTAGAAAATATTTCCATTAAATACCCAAATGGTCTCTAAAACTTATGAAATTTGAAGGTGTGATAGTCAAGACATATTGGTAGATATTTAATGAAGGACACTGCACCAAAATACCCTCATAAAATTTTATATAGATCACGCATCACAGCATTTCTATTTCATCAATACAGCTTGCACAGTTTTTGAAACATTTTTTGGTTAAATAGGTAATTGAACTTCAAAAATTATGAAATTTGAATATGTTGCAGAGAAGACATACAGAAAGATACTTGTTCAATAACACTTTACCTAAAAAGCTTCATACAAAAAGATATGTCCCATGCATTGAAACTGACTAAATCCGACAGCGTCAGATTACTCGGTTTTTGAAATATTTCCGATTACATACTCTAACGACCTTAAAAAATAATGAAAATTAAATATGCGGTAGTCAAGACCCTTAAGTAGATTTTTTATGAAGACACCGGAGTCATATTTGTCCTATATAAATAATTATGAACGGTCGAAGCTCCTGTTCCTAGTACCGAACCTTCAAGGTTTAGCCGTCTCCAAAAATCACGATTTCATCTACTTATCCTCCATCTTTTCATTTGAATTTTTGATATGTTTTGCCTCATGAGGTTTAATACAACTTTCATTAAGGAATCAAGGTAATATTTTCAAAGGAAAGTCACTTTATAGTCCACGAAGTCACTGGGGTTCAGTACAATATTTCCAGATCTAACGTCTTCACAAGAAAAATCATTTCACTAGGCTATACTTGTTCGTTTTACCTAAAATTTGAGTATGTTAGTATTCAAGATGTTCTCTACAATTTTTATGAAGAAGTGGAAGTGAAATTGTCAGTAAAAGGTTACATGCAAGACACGAAATCACCAAGAGGTCAACAAAACAGTTTCAGATCTAACATTTTCGTAGAGGGAGGGTTTCACCCCCACAAAACTCAACCGTTTTGTCTCAAATTTTAGTATGTCATACTTCAAGATTTTTTCTACAACTTTCATGAAGAAGTCGAATCCAAAATATGACTCAAACATCGCATGCAAGCCATCACAACATTCTGAGTTAAGTTGTTTACTCGAGAACAGATTATAACTTTCAAAACAACACCCTTAAAACTTCGGTTTTTCACCCTAGACATCCGAAATTCATCACCCTTCAATAGCACACTCTAGACACAACATGCAAGAGCAGATCAAAGGATCCCAACTTGCCTCTATACCGAGCTACAACGAGCACGACGGCGGCGAACAACGGACGCACGGGCGGCTGCGAGCGACGGACGAGCAGGCGGGCTTCTTCCTCGCACAGCCTCTTCCTCCTCTCTCTCGGTTTCCCTCACTTTCTCGGTAGCTCTCTCTTTCTCTCTCACTTTGGACGACAACCCTCTCCGTAAACCGGCCACCTTTTTCTTTTCATTTCTCCTACTCATCATTAGCAATGATTGATTCTTGCATGGGTGACACTTGGTCATCAACTTGGGACAAATGGCCTTCTTCATGGAAGATGGGCCTCCATCGTTCGGCTGGGCTTGGGCCAGCCATGGGCCGGCGATTCCTCCTCCGCTCTCCTTGGTCGACGGCAGCCTTTTATGGCTCTAATGAGCCAGCGAATTGGCCCATCTTAGGCCTATCCCCCTTGGGCCTAAGACCCCAAACTTAAGTAACCCATAATTACTTTTAATAATTCACCTTAATTCCCTCTTTTACAATTTCTAAATTTACAATTTCATATGGCCATAAAACTTGTAACATTAAACTATAGGAATCAAATCTATGAGGTGCATAGCCAAGAACAAATTATTCTTATCAAATTATCCTATATTACTAATTTTAATAACCCATGAACACAAGATACATTTCCATCCACATAACACTCGGTCTTAAAAGAAAATCAATGGCTAAAGCATAAACCAAAGGCAATTTCATTACCTAATCATAGACTTAATACATCTAGAGGTTGCTTAGAATTTTGGGATGCCACAATTGGCGAGGAAAAATGCCAATTTGATCGAGGACTCGACGGTTGAATTTATAGAGGCCGCTTTGTGTTGATTCAATGAGGAATTGAGGTCCAATTGAAAGGGAACCAAGTGAAATTCGTAGCCCCCTCACCCACAACATTTGGACCACTTCAAAAGCCCTCTAGAAGGATTTGAAGGCTGAAAATTGGTGGTGGAATCCAGCCATGCAAGGGGACAAACAGAGATAAGGGAGACCAAGTGGCCCCCATTGCTCCCTCTTCTCCTCTTTCCTCCCCCAGCTACCATCAACTAGCCTTTCCTCCTCATTTGGTGTGCCTTGTGGGCTTCAAAGACTTGCAAAGAAGAACTGGAAGCCTCCCGCCCGCCACACGCCACTGCCGAAGCTCGTCGAAGCCGCCTACGACGCCACCGCCTGCCCGCGCGTGTCCGTCTCAGCCGCATCCCACGCCGTTCCAGCAGCACCGTCATGCCCCTTCCGTTGCCCAGCAAGCCACCCGAGCTGAGTGGAGGTCGCCAGAGTCATCGTGGAGCCCTTCCTAGGCCCAGTTCAGCCATTTCACTGTATCTCAACCTGTCCCCGCCTCAACCGAGCCTCTACCTAGCTTTTTTAGCCACCAGCCAGCACCGAGCAGAGGCTGAGTTCAATGGGTTTCTAGCATTTTTTTTGGCCCGTTTTGGCCTGCTTCCCGACCCCAAAAGTTGGTCTCGCTTTGGAGAAGATCAAGCCCCGTCGTGTTCCCATCAAGTTGAACTGAGCAGTTCGCTAAATAAGTGAATTTAACTCACTAATCATTGCTTAATAGATTAATGACGCTTAAGGATTGATTAGTTTAAGTTAAGCATGGTTTAGGTAGATAGTTAGATTAGATTAGCAATTTAATTAATTATCGATGCATGTTAGGTGGATAGTATAGTGCAATTAGGGCCTAGACATGCTCTAGTATTTATCTTGAGTGGTTTGGAATTTTTTTGGCCCATCTCGGCTTTTAATTAGGCTTTACGGGCCTAAGTATCCATTTTCTGCATTTAATAATTATTTTTCATAATTATTTAATTATTTAATTATTTTTCGAAAATTAGACCAAAATAGACGGTGATCGGAATTTTATGTTGATTTCATTAATGTGATCTGTTTATTTAATTGAGTTATATTTTGTACTGATTGTGTATGAAATGTGATTTTAAGAATTTTTTCCTAAATTAATTAATTTCGATAATTAATTAGAAAATCACCAGGCATCGGTTGATATCGCCAAAAATGAATTTGTGCACTGTAATAAATGGTGGGATTTTCAAGTGTGAAAATATGGTATTTTGGCTAAAGCCGGCCGTGCACCCACACGGGAGTATTTTTATCAAGAATGATAAAAATGATGATTTGATTAGATGATCAGTATTAATAATTGTAGTAGAGCTATAGTATACTATATTGATAATTACGGCAGCTTCTGGTGAGCTATAGTATACTATATTGATAATTGCAGCAGCTTTTGGTGAGCTATAATATACTATATTGATAATTGCGGCAGCTTCTGATGAGCTTTAGTATACTATATTGATAATGGCGGCAACTTCTGGTGAGCTATAGTATACTATATGAGCATAATTGCGGCAGTTTCTGGTGAGCTAAAGTATACTATATTGATAATTGAGGCAGCATCTAGTGAGCTATACTATCTATTATCGACTTATAATAAGCGGTCATGAGTATGATCGGACTTATAGATAGTATTAAATGAGATGACCGGGGAATGGTCACGAGGATATGGAATCGACTAGGTCGATTGATATGATGTTTTGAATTAATTGGTTGATGTGATTTGATGCATCTGTGAATGGTACTGACTTGCAGGAAGAAGTGGGGGCAAAGGTAAGTCCTCTGACTCGTTAATGTGCTTAGGTAGCCCTTGGGGCGTATTTTCTTCCTAGTCGAGTCTTAGGGAGTGGAACTCGCTAAGACGTCATCTCATCTCGTTATAGGATAACATTTCAGGTCCCTAGATGGCAGCCCTTCCAAACCCTCTCGAATATTTTGGACACCCTAAGAAGTTCATAGAACGTAGTTACCACATTCCAATACATGGGCACCCTGAGGGACTATAATATGTGTGGTGAAATCCATAGTGTGTTGATGCGGGTTTACCCAAAAAGGTGCCCCATCAATACAAGGCATGGTATCACCATTATCATGATGGACGAAGGGAGGGTCCAGTGTCGGAATCTGAGGTACCTCTATATGCATTTGAGGTTGCGTACGGGAAAGGTACGGCAGATCCTAAGGGTGGTTCGGTGGTGGAAGCGAAGGACCCTAAGCTTGATGATCCATATTCTCCGGTGTGTTCGGTAGTGGGCTCCAGCTAGATTGTGGAAGAATGAGAAATCAAGGACGATGAGGACCCATAGTGTATTGGAAACCCCACCCTTAGTTGCAGACCTTGTTTTTTGTATGGCTTGAGTAGAACCTAACTTTTGTAGGTTGTATTGTAATATATACATTCTAGTTTGCAATGTATATAAGTGTGGTTGTGGTTGTTTGGTTTTAAAATTTGTGTCCCTACTTTCCTATCCCATTGTTTTATTGTCTAGGGATTTTATATATGCTTCTGCATGCATATTAAAATGAAGAGGTAGGTGATGCGTCCTGGGACGTTGCTATTTAATCAACCAAGCTGGGATGAGCGCGCGCTTGAGGATTAGGGCGTGACATCCCCGTTTAATGGTATCAAAGCATGGTTTAGGAATGGAGTGATAATGTGCGATGGTTTATGGGATAGTTATGGGAATGACCTTTAAATTCATGTTGGTGCATGTCTGTGATAGTTGATTGGTAGAATTGCTTGTTGTTATTGCTAGACTTCCAATTCGGTGTTGAATTGGAAGGCAGATTTTTGTAGAAAGCATGTAAAATGTGTGGCACCCCTCGACGGCCCCCGATCCGATTAGGGTCGCCACAGTTCGCTTACCTTTCACTTTCCTTATTAACATATCACTCTGATACCATTTCAATTGTAGCGGGTCCATACAACCATGGGGGTTTACATTTTTTTTTTGATAGGTCCCTTGCGCAATCCATTTACGGAAGCACATCCAACAAACTCCCTTCCCTATATTCGGAAAACGATGCACACCTACTAAACATCTTATATAAGTTAAAGCCGAACACGTTTATTTACATAAAACAGATGGACATCTTTAGTTAGTACATCGAAATGCCGTAGTTTTCTATACTCGGCTACGCTTCTAAAGATGACCGACTTTTCCTCCAACAGTCATACACTTAAAGTCCATCGATCAGTGTCGGCGTCCAAAAGCTCCTTCCCTTGCTATCCTCCTCCTCACGGTCATATCCAACCGTTCAAACCATCTACTAATCTGAAATGTTGGTCCCCAAAAGAGGTGAGTACAACCACTCAGCAGGTAAAGGAATCCAATAACTACTCAATGCATCATACAAGTCATACATGCATTGCGGGCATTACTTACCTTGAAATCATGCATATACTATCATGCATCATTACCACAATCATAACACATACATGTGTATCATCATGTCATACTCATATCATCGTCATCATGACATTATTATATCACACACATGTCATCATCATCATATACATAACACCATCATACCATACACATGTCATCATCATCATATACATAACACCATCATACCATACACATGTCATCATCATTACCATGCATCCATGCATGTATCATCATCATCATATCCTCATATCACATGTACCATTATCATTCCCATGCATCCATGCATGTAACATTATCGTCATATCACATGTACTATCATCGTTACCATGCATCCATGCATGTATCATCATCATCATCATCATCATGCATATATCACCATGCATCATGTCATGCATATATCACCATGCATGATTTAATTCCAATTTTCATCTTGGACCGCCACATTTCTCATTCCCGGGACCAATGTTTGCATCCCACATTCATCACTCGCGCCCAATCCTGGCATTGCGAGAAACCTCCGGGAATGTATCCAAGATACAAATGGGCATCCGGCACCCCCACATTCTGGGCATCTCGTATCCCAACTGGCATCACGAGGCATCCGGGCATGTATCCAAGATACAACCGGGCATCCAAAGGGCATCGACTCATTCGAACCTCTGGGCATCTCGCACCCCACCTGGCATCGCGAGGAATCTCCGGGGCTCGCCATGAAAATGGTTTCCCCTACCCTCCGGGCATGCATCATGATACAACCCCTCACCTTCCGGGTATGTATCATAATACAACCGGGCATCCCGACACTCCCGGGGAAAACCTCTGGGCATGTATTCATAATACAACCAGGCATCCAAAAGGCATCGACTCATTCGAACCTTTGGGCATCCCGACTCCCGGGGCATCGTTGGCTCACACCTCCGACGGTATCATCATCCACCACAACCATCTCCTCATTCCACATTATTCATGTTCACCAATTTCGGTCTTACTTTAGTATGGCATATGTCGTGACATCAAACAAGTCATACTTGGCTTGGGATTCACACATGCAATCTCAATTCAATATCATACACACACTAAGACTTTATCACACATGCCACATAAATAAATTAAATAGAATCTATGGCCAATAAAATAATCTATTTTATTTTATTTTATTTTATTTTTATTTAATATCTATAAATTCCCAAAATTATAAAAATTCAAGCAATTATTAAACAAACCAATAGGATGATAATTACATGCAAAATTCATGGCCAAATTGAATTTTTACTAAATCTCACAATTTCACAAAACATCCTATGATTCTCGGATGAAACCAGAATGCACGGTTTCCGAATAAATTCAATTAAAATATCCATATGGCATCAAAAAATTATGAAATTCTACTGGATTATAACCAAGACATTTTCGCACAACTTTCATGAAGAACTCCAAGCCAGATTCTTTTTTAGATTATTTTATACAGTCTCACGAAGCTTCTGGATCCATTACCGCATCGTCCAGTACATACATCTCCGAAATATTGAGTTTTAACCTACCGATTCTCTTTCGTTTCCTCTGAAATTTGGATATGTTATACATCAAGATGTCCTTTACCAGTTTCATGAAGATATCTAGGTCAAATAACCAGAATATAGTCATCATTTAGGTCCTTGAAGTCTCGGGTGTCTCGGAATACATCACCAGAATCATCGTCTTCAAGATCTAGTCGATTTACTAGTCTATACTTGTTCATTTCACTTCAAATTGGATTATGTTGTATTTTAAGATGTTCCCTACAACTTTCATGAAGAAATCGAAATGAGATTCTCATCACAAACCAACATGCAAACACGAATCCAGCAAGAGGTCAGTAAAAACTCTCCAGATCTGAGGTCTCCGTAGGATGAAATTTTAACCCCTCAATTATCCATCATTTTCCACGAAATTTCAGTATGTTTCAGTAAAAGATGTTAGCTACAACTTTCAAGCAGAAATCGAAGCCAAAATAGGACTCTAAACACACATGCAAGCTCAAACAAGTTTCTGACTCACACGGTCCGAACACGAACAGCCATACCATTCAACATACATCATCCATGCTTCGGTTTTTCTCACTTAAACACTCAAAGATTCAACATGAAAGCAACATACAAACATGCAAGAGAAGCTAGAGGAATCCCACTTGCCTCTAGACCGAAGAAAATGACGGCACACGGCGGCGAACACGGCGGCACACGGCGGACGGACGGTGACTCCTTCCTGTCCCTCTCGGCTTCTCCTCTCTCGGCCACACTCTCTTCTCTCTCGCAACCCTCTCTCTCTCGCAACTCTCTCTCTCCCTTTGGCTTGGACGGAAACCCCTCACCAGCCACTCTCTCTCATCCTTTTATTTTCCCTAAACTTAATCATTGCAGCTGCATGTGGCCGCCCAAGATGGCCAATGCATGAAGCCCTCCTCTTGCCACTTGTCATTTTGAGAGAGACACATGGCCTCTTCCATGCAAAGATGGGCCTCCACCTTGGCTGGGCTTGGGCCAGCAATGGGCCGGCGATTCCTCCTTCTTTGGGCTCTGCAATTAGGCCCAAATGGCCGAAAATGGGGTGAGGTCATGGGCTGGTTTTAAGCTAATACTTTGGCCCATGTCTCATCCTAATAATCCTCCTCAAACCTAAATTTTATAAACACCTAATTGAAATTTATAAATCACAAAACTTTGTGACCTATCTTAATAAATTCCAATTCATAATCCTTCATGGCCAAAAATAGAAATAATTATTCACGATAGGCTTGGCCAAAGTCTTAATGCAAGACATTAATTTGAGCGCCCCTAATGACTGGCAAGGAATTTCAGGATGCCAGAAAATGACCGATCAGGAGCAGAGGACTCCTAGCAAGAGAATCGTGAGGCCTACAACTTGGGGTAGGACGCCGACTAGGGTCGGTCCCTAAGGAGGCAGAGGTAGGACGCTAACATAGGCTAGCACTAGTGGAGTAGCACCACTTCCCGTTGGTGCTAGAGTCACCGCCCTAGGCGATCAGGGAACTATTAGGATTGCGCAAGCATTGGATGCTATGAGGGACATGTTGGGGCAGCAGGCCCAAAATCAAGCTGCTGCATTGATCGCCGCTGTTACAAACGCCGCTACCGCCGCCCCCATTGCTGTTGCTGCTGCTGCACCGGTTGCTAAATCCACTGAGGTTCCACCAGGAATCGTGGTCACTAGGAGATCGATTCAGAAACTGGTGGAACAGTTCTTGAAGTTTAATCCACCGAAGTTTACTGGGGCAAGAGACCCTGAGGCCGCCGCATAATGGATTCAAGGACTAGAAAAGACTTTTGCACTATTAATGTGCAATGAGACTGAGAAGGTAGTCATTGCAACTTACTAGTTGGAAGGAGTTGCAAATACTTGGTGGAGAATCACCTAAGGAGCGGTATTCCCTGAAGGTGTCGTCCCTGAGTGGAACGCTTTCGGTAATAAATACTTTTCAGAGACTGCCAAAGAGATGAAGATGATAGAGTTTCAGCGCCTTTGCTAAGGCTCCATGATTGTAGATCAATGAGGCGAAGTTCGCTAAACTATCGCAATACGCTTTTGAACTGGTAGAGAATCCAGTAAATCGAGTGAGAAGATTCAGAGATGGATTCAGGTCGGACTTGAAGAGTATATTGATTTCGCTGAGTTTGAGAAATTACAATGACTTGTACGAGAGGGGCCAGATGATTGAGAGAGATCAAAATGACAGAGCCACCGCATCTGGATCGCAGTTTGGATCGAGTCGGGAAGGGATCCAACATGGGAAGGGGCCCATGATCGGAGGAAGATTTCCGGTACCACCCAATAGGAAGGGTGGAATTGCAAAGTCAAGGCTAAGCCAGAGTGTCATGTGTCGTCTGTGTGGAAGGCGACACGATTCAGCCCCATGCCCCCGAAGGATGGGTGCTTGTTCTGAGTGTGGCCAACTGGGTAACTTAGCTAGAGATTGTCCGAGGAGACCAAGTGGACAACCGCAATTGCCGCCGCCACCATCACAGAGGGGACAGATTAGAGGACACACCTTAGAATGCACCGTCAGGAGGACAACTCAAACCTCCAGTTCAAGGCATGGTGTATGCCATTACTCAAGGTCAAGTAGAGGCTGTGCCTAACGTGATCTTAGGTATGGTTTCTTTGAACGACCATCCTGCTTACACTTTATTTGATCCTAGGAGCAACTCATTCTTTTATTGCCGAGCAATTTGTTAAGTTGATATGATTAAGTCTTGTATTATTGGAGTCAGCAGTTAACATATCTACACCATTGAAGGATAAGGTGATACCTGCTTTGGATTGTTCTGGTTGCAAGTTAGCGATTGGTGAGCAAGAGGGGAAAATAGACTTGTTAGTCCTAGCCATGTATGACTTTGATTTGATAATTGGCATGGACTGTCTTACCAAGCAATGAACTAAGATGGACTGCCATTGCAAGGCGATTCAATTTGACTCGTTAAAGGATGGGAGCTTCGAGTTTGTCAGGAATCGAGAAGGACCCTCGATTACTTTGATCTTGTCGCCAGAGGCAACCCGTTTGTTAGACGAGGGTTGCCAAGGTTATGTGGCAACTGTCGTGGATACGACAATTGAGGAGCTGAAGACGAAAGACATTGCCGTGGTACAAGAATTTCTAGATGTTTTCCCAAAGGAATTGCCAAGATCACCATTAGAGAGAGAAATTGAGTTCATGATCGAGCTAGCACCGGGACAGAGCCAATTTCTAAGGCTCCTTACCGGATGACGTTATCGGAGTTGAAGGAATTGAAAGGTGCAGATGCAAGAGTTATTGGATAAGGGATTTATACGTCCTAGTACATCACCTTGGGGAGCACCATTTCTGTTTATAAAGAAGAAAGATGGTTTGTTACATTTGTGCATCGACTATCGCCAACTCAATCAGGTGACAATTAAGAACAAGTATCCACTCCTAAGGATCGATGACTTGTTCGATCAATTGCAGGGAGCATTGATATTTTTGAAGATCGACTTGAGGACAGGATATCATCAGCTGAGGATTAGGAAGGAGGATATTCTAAAGTCAGCATTTCGTACTCGTTATGGTCATTATTTACTGTAATGCCATTCGGGTTGACGAATGCTCCAGCTGCCTTCATGGATCTAATGAATCGAGTGTTCAAGGAATATCTAGATCAATTTGTGATATTGTTCATTGATGATATTTTGATTTATTCGAGAAGTGATGAAGAGCATGAGAGTCATTTGAGATTGGTACTGCAAACTCTAAGAGTTCATTAGCTATATGCCAAGTTTAACAAGTGCGAATGTTGGTTGACTCATGTTGCTTTCCTAGGTCACGTGATTTCAAGCAAAGGAATGTCCGTGGACCCAAGCAAGATTGAAACAGTGATCAACTAGCCAAGACCGACTACCGTGATAGAATCAGAAGTTTTTTGGGTTTGGCAAATTATTATAGAAGGTTTGTGGAAGGGTTTTCATCTTTAGCGTCACCTTTGACAAGACTCTTGAAAAAAGAAGAAAAATTTGTGTGGACAGACAAGTGGGAGCATAGTTTCCAGGAGCTGAAGCAAAAGCTGACTACCACACCGGTGCTGACCATTCCATCTGGTCCTGGAGGATTTGAGATCTATAATGATGCATCGTTTAGAGGATTGGGTTGTGTGCTGATGCAACATGGCCGAGTTATTGCATACGCCTCCCGTCAGTTGACACCTTATGAGCAGAATTACCCAACGCATGACTTAGAACTCATGGCAATCATTTTCGCCTTAAAGATTTGGAGACACTATTTGTATGAAGAATGATTCTAGATCTTCACAGATCATCAGAGCCTCAAGCACCTGTTCTCTCAGAAGAAGTTGAATATGAGACATCGCCGGTGGATGGAACTTCTGAAAGACTATGACAAGGATATTCTATATCACCTGGGAAAGGCGAATAAGGTCACCGATGCTTTGAGTCGAAAGTCTTTAGTCACTCATATACTAATTAAGGAGTGGAACCTAATCAAGAGAGCTCGAGGTTCGGTGTTCACATTTGAGGTAAGCCACCTTTCGAATCTTATGGCCACCCTCATAATTGAACCGGATGTCCAGATTAGAATCAAATTACTCCAGCCGACAGATCCAAATATTTAGAAGATGCTACATGAAGACACCGAGAAAAGAAAAGTTGACTTCTAGATTTCTGATAATGGAACACTGAGATTCTGAGGACGATTGGTTGTATCTAATGATGTAGGGCTTAGAGAGGATATTCTATCATAAGCACATCGTAGCAGCTACAACATTGATCTTGGGAATACCAAGATGTCTTAGAATCTGCATCAACACTATTGGTGGTCTGGCATAAAGGCCAACATCTCCAAGCTTGTCGCCAAGTATTTGACATGTCAACAAGTCAAAGCACAGCATTGCAGGCCAGGAGGACTTCTACAACCTCTCGAGATCCCAGAGTGGAAATGGGAGCATATCACCATGGATTTCATGACCGGACTGCCGATGAGTCAAAGAGGTAATGATTTCATTTAGGTAGTGGTCGACAGATGGAAAAAGTTGGCCCAATTCATTACAGTACGAAAGGACCTTAGTTGAGATAGACACGTAGAGCTGTATGTGCATTAAGTAGTTCATCTGCATGGAGTGTCGGTGACGATAACTTCAGATCGAGACCTGTGGTTTACAGCTACATTTTGGAAAAGCTTGCAGGCTACCTTAGGAACCAAGCTGTGGTATAGTACGACATATCATCCTCAGACGGATGGTCAGTCTGGGTAATTCAAACCCTCGAGGACATGCTGCGAGCTTGTGTGCTAGATTTCAAGGGAAGTTGGGAAGAACAACTTCATTTGGTGGAATTTGCTTACAACAATAGTTATCAACAAAGAATCTAGATGGCTCCTTTTGAAGCGTTGTATAGCAAAGCTTGCAGGACACCAGTGTGTTGGGATGAAGTTGGGGAGAGAAAGATTATAGGCCCAAAGTTGGTACAGCAGTCAGTGGATGCCGTTGCAGTGAAAAGAGGCAGACTTAAGACCGTTCAGAGCAGACATAAAAGTTACGCAGATAAGCGCAAAAGACCTTGGAATTCCAAGTTGGTGATAACGTCTTGTTGAAGGTGTCACCAATGAGGGGAACTTCGCGCTTTGGTAAGAAAGGAAAACTGAGTCTAAAGTACGTAGGTCCATTTGAAATTCTAGAGAGAATTGGGATCATAGCATATCGTCTTGCGTTATCGCCGAGACTGGCACCAGTGCACAACATCTTTCACATGTCGATGTTGAGGAAGTATGAGCCTGACTTGACCCACATGCTTAATTTTGAAGAAATGGACGTGGATGACCAAGTGTCATACGTCGAAAGCCCGGTTCAAATCGTGGAGAGAAAAGAGCTAGTTCTATGTACAAAGACCATCCTATTGATCAAAGTAGTTTGGCAACACCACGGTACTAAAGCCACAACTTGGGAGACTGAAGAGTCGATGAGACATTTGTACCCCCACCTTTCTGCTTAAGTATTGTAATGGTTTAACTTTCGAGGACGAAATTTTTATAAGAGGGGAAGAGTTGTGACATCCTGGATTTTTCACTTCTACTTTCAATTATATTAATTAGGCCTTTCATCGACGCGCCTATAGGGTTATTCTCAGAGTTGATCACTCTCGAGATAATTAGACTATCAGGGAAAGCCATTAAGGAATTTTAATGCAATAGCCTATAGAATTTGACCAGGAATCGACTACTCGACTGTGCTCATCCAGTCATTATGGCACAGTTAAAATCGATTAAAAATCAGAGATAGGTTGGTTGGACTGAGATATGTGGTTAAATGTGGGTGACTCCACTAAATTAGAAAATTCACGTCGACCAGCACTAAATTGATTTTTCTATCTTTTTGGTACCCTGTGTCCATATTTGAATCCTTGAGATTTTCACGACAACCGAGAGTCACTGATATGTCGAGTGGGTTCATTGTGACTCGAAGAAATTCAACCACGAGTCATTTGCGCTAAAAATTTCTAAAAGCTATCCGGTAGCCTAAGTCACAATAAAATTGCGTCTGATTGAAATTAATCATGAATTCGAATCCAATTTTAGACATTGAAAGTTTTGTCATGTCACGAGTCTTATTAGGAACGTCGACTCAACCTCTGAAGATTTTTCTGCAAACCGAGATTTTTTGAGAAAAAGTCGAGGTAGGGTCATTTTTGTCCAGAAAATGTTAAGGATGCAAATGGGATCAATTGACGAGGAAAAATGCGAATTTGATCGAGGACTCAACGGTTGAATTTATAGAGGTCGATTTGTGTTGATTCAAGGAGGAATTGAGGTCCAATTGAGAGGGAACCAAGTGAAATTCGTAGCTCCCCTCACCCACAACATTTAGACCACTTCAAAAGCAATCTAGAAGGATTTGAAGGCTGGAAATTGGTGGTGGAATCCAGCCATGCATGGGGGATAAGGTCAAGGGGACAAAGAGAGATAAGGGAGACCAAGTGGCTCCCATTGCTCCCTCTTCTTCTCTTTCCTCCCCTGGCTACCATCAACCAGCCCTTCCTCCTTTGGTGTGCCTTGTGAGCTTCAAAAACCTACAGAGAAGAACCGGAAGCCTCCCACCCATTGCATGCTACTGCTGAAGCCCGCCAGAGCAACCCGCGACGCCACTGCCCTCGCGCGCGTGTCCTCCACCTTAGCCACATCCCTCGCCGTTTTAGCAATAGCGTCATGCCCTTTTTGCCACCCAACAAGCCACCCGAGTTGAGTAGAGGTCGCCAGAGTCACTATGGAGCCTTGCTTAGGCCTAGTTCCGCCCTTTCAGTCCATCTCAACCTATCCCCGCCTCAATCGAGCCTCCACCTAGCTTCTTCAGCCACCAACCAACACCAAGTAGAGGCCGAGTTTAATGGGTTTCGAGCACTATTTTGGCTTGTTTTGGCCCACTTCCTAACCCCAAAAGTTGGTCCTACTTTGGAGAAGATCAAGCCCCGTCACATTCCCGTCAAGTTGAATCGAGTGGTTCGCTAAACAAACGACTTTAACTCACTAATCCTCGCTTAGTAGGTTAATAACACTTAAGGTTTTTATTTTTATTTTACTTAAGGGTTGATTAGTTTAAGTTAAGCATTGTTTAGGTATATAGTTAGATTAAATTAGCAATTTAATTAATTATCGAAGCAAGTTAAGTGGATAGTTTAGTGCAATTAGGGAATAGACAAGCTCTAGTATTTATCTAGAGTGGTTCGGAAATTTTCCGCACCCGTTTCGCCTTTTAATTACGATATACGAGCCTAAGTATGCATTTTATGCATTTAATAATTATTTTTCAAAATTAATTAATTAATTAATTATTTTTCAAAAATTAGACCGGGATAACTGGTGATCGGAATTTTAAGCTGATTATAGTGGTGTGATCTGTTTATTTAATTGAGTTCTATTTTGTACTGATTGTGTACGAATTATGATTTTAGGAATTTATTCATAAATTAATTAATTTCGATAATTAATTATAAAATCACCGGACATCGGTTAACAGTGCCAAAAATGAATTTGTGCACTGTAATAATGGTGGGATTTTCAAGTGTGAAAATATGGTATTTTGGTTAAGGCCGACTGTGTACCCACACACGAGTATTTTTATCGCTAAGGATAAAAATGATGATCTGATTAGATGATCAATTTTGATAATTGCGACAGCTTTTGATGAGCTATAGTAGACTATATTGTTGATGGCGTAGTTTCTGGTGAGCTATAGTATACTATATTGATAATTGAGGCAGCTTCTAGTAAGCTATACTATTTATTATCGGCTTATAATAAGTAGTCTTGGGTATGATCGGACTTATAGATAGTATTGATTGAGATGACCGGGGAATGGTCACGAGGATATTGAATCGACTAGGTCGATTGATCGAACATTTCAGGTTCTTAGATGGTAGCCCCTCTAAACCCTCCCAAATATTTTGGACAACCTAAAAAGTTCACAGAACAGAGTTACCGCATTCCCATACATGGGCACCCTGAAGGACTAGAATATATGTTGGTCAAATCCATAGTCTGGGTTGATGTGGGTTTACCCAAAAAGGTGCCCCATCAATACAGGGCATGGTATCGCCATTATCATGATAGACAAAGGGAGGGTCCCGTAATAGAATCTAAGGCACCTCTGTATGCATTGACGGTTGCATTTGAGAAAGGTACAACAGATCTTAAGGGTGGTTCGGTGGTGGACGCGAAGGACCCTAAGCTTGATGATTTAGATTCTCCGGTGTGCTTGGCAGTAGGCTTTAGCTGGAGTGTGGAAGAAGGAGAAATCGAGGACAATAAGGACCCATAGTGTATTGGAAACCCCACCCCTAGTTGCAGACCTTGTTTTCTATATGGCTTGAGTAGAACCTAACTTTTATAGGTTGTATTGTAATATATACATTCTGATTTGCAATGTATATAGGTGTGGTTAGGGTTGTGGTTGTTTGGTTTTAAAATTTGTGGCCCTACTTTCCTATCCCATTGTTTTATTGTCCAGATATTTTATATCTACTTCCGCATGCGTATTAAAATGAATGGGTCGGCGATGCATCTTGGAATGTCGCTATTTAATTGACCAAGCCGGGATGGGTGCGCGCTCAAGGATCAATGCGTGACACTTGAAAATTGTAAACCACGACGGGGTGAGACGATGTCTCAACGAGTTTACACCCTAAACCCCGATTAGGAAGATAATTCACCTAGGGGCAGCCTATGCACACGACATATAAGACTACCTTCCCTTAGCACTTCCCTGCACATTAGTACAGCTCATGCACATATGCATACAGTAAACATATTTAATAACTGGAATGTTGCACATCAATCATCAAATATCCACAGTGGTCCCGATTATAAGGCCAAATCGTTATGACACTTCCCATTTCATGCTACACAATTTTATCCCATAATCAGGCGCAATGATCTCAGTCATTCAAGCTTCCCAATTAATTACGACCCAACGACCACGGCAACTCAACAATCGGTGGTCATCCGGCATAACCGGATGTCCTCCCGCTCCTTTGGGCACGGCATCATCCTGCGTAAATGCATCAGGACGACATTCCATAGGGAGCATCGGTCCAACCTCCATTGCAATCAGTATCCGTTTACGAGGGATATCTAAACTTAATCAAGCAATGTCCCACGTAAACACATCAGGACGGGTTCACTAGCCCACATAAACGCATCGGGGTATTATGTGATCACGCACACAACCGATCTTGCCCAAGGATATCATGCTTTGCACTCAAATGCCTCAATTTTAAATAATGTACTTGGCCTATTTTTTTCATATTAAAAACACCCGGTAAAATAATTGTGTGTGGACACATGATCAGATTGAACCATAAAAAGTGGTACGCTCTCTTTTAAAAATCCCACGATTTTATATAGTACTTAAAATTTTTTGGTTTTTCTAATTAAGAACCGAAATTCCATATTTTTTAAATAATAATTCAAAAATCATTAATCAACATCCAATTGGATAAATTAGCGCTGAATTGCACAAACCAATACAACTATAACGATCAGCATGAAAAACTGACTATCTCGATATATTTTCCTCTAATTAATAAATAATTACAGAAATTGCATTTAATTAAATAAATTGCAAAATAATTCATTTAAACCACTATTTAATCCACTTACTCTAGACTAACCACATAATGGACATAGTTAAACTAATCTAACCTACTAAGCTAACTAACTAAAATCACTAACCACCTAATTGCTAAATTAATCTAATTACATAATCTAATTAAATAACTAAACTAACTTATTACCCTAACCTCACTTAAGACTAACTAATCCACCTTTAAGCATAATTAGATCCATAATTAGAGATTTGGAGGTAAACTCATCACTTTAGCAAACAAAATTGGTTCATGGCAACAGTAATGTGAAGGCGAGCAAGACTCAGGCCTACGGCGACACCAAAGGAGGCTCAAAAGGGCCTGAAAACGGTCCACGAAGCTCACAGCCCAAGCTGTGAGTTTGGTTATGGAGGCTGGTGGACCGGTTGAATTGAAGGGCTAGGACGGCTAAGCGGCTGGTGAATGGCAACGGGGATGAGCAATCAGGCGAGCAGGGGCCGATGGTGGTGACTAGCGACATTGGTGGCTTGCAAGTGGATGGCGACAAGTGGCCAGGACCACGAATGGGGACGGCTCATGGCTTGGGCAGCCAATGGACAACTCGGACGCGGGGAACTGGAGGCACGGTCGAGTGGCTGCGCAGGCAGTTCAAGGGATGATTTGGACGGTGGCGTGAGATGGCAACTTTGGCAAGGGGCTTAGCTGGTTGCTTGCTTTGGAAATGGAGGTTGCAGCTGGTTCCAATGAAGAAGAAGTTGAGGAAGAAGAAGATAGAGTTGCTACCGGGAATGAGGGGGACAAAGGGCCTCAAAAGTCCACCAAAAATATCTAAAACACTTGAGTGGAGCCCCTAAAGTCTTCAGCTCTATCCCTCATCCAAATTTCCCTCCCAAGCTTCTCAAACAAGCCAAGAATGGAGTCCAAATGTTGCAGTCCCCACAGGCTCACGAATTTAATGTATTCCCTCACCAAATCAACTCAATTTCACACCAATTAGCTTCCATTTCATGGCCAAATTGCTGAGGAGGAAGCCCACACCAAATTCCACAATTTCCTTCACCATTTGACCCATCTTGAATGCCAAAATTCCACCCAAAGATGGCCATCCGAATTTCCCGATCCAATTTTGCCAAATTTGATTTTTCGCCAAAAATCCCGGGCTTTCCGAAAATTCTTCAAAGGATGTGTTGATGTTCCAAAAATAAATCATGACATGTTGGAACTTTTGATTTCCGAAACCGGGTTGAATTTCGCGATTACTTTCAATCGGACGCGAATTAAGCGTGACCTAACCTATCGAGTAGTTTTTAGGAATTTTTAGTGCATTTGACCCATGGTCGATTATTTTCATTCCACATTGTGCATCTTCGACTCATCGGCAACTCTCAGTTGTTGTGAAAATCTCGAGATATCAAATACGGACAAAGGGTATGAATCCACAGAAAAATTGGTTTAGTGTCGTTCGACGTGAATTTTGCAATTGGGTGGAATCACTCACACTTTAATTATATGCCTCTATCGAACTGACCTATCTCTGGTCTCTAGTCGATTATAACGGCATCGTATTGACTCTTGCAGATTAGCACGGTCGAGTAGTCAGTTTCTGATCGAATTCTCAAGTCGGTCGCGTTTATATCCTTTAACAGCTTCAACAGATAGATTAGTTATCTCATGAGTGATCAGCTCAGAAAAAAGGACTATAGGCGCATCGATGAAAAACCCATTTCATTTAATCGAAACGGGGTCGAAAATCAGGACATCACAATGGCCCTGAAAAATGTTAACAACAACGGGATGAGATAAATTTCAGGGAATCAAAGCCCTAAACCCCGATTATGATGCAAATTCACCTAGAGGCAACCTAAATAGGCACCACAAACAAACTCACCTCGCGTCGGCATGTCCCTACATATTAGTACATTACATATGCCATTATAAATGCAACAAGTGCAATTAATAACCAGAACACATGATTCTCATCTCTCAACATTCACAGGGGTCCCGATTATAAGGTAAAACTGTTATGACACGTTCCATATTGTGCGATGCAAATTTTACTCCATAATCAAGCACAATAGCACAACCATTCAGGTGTGTTCGAGTTATTACGACCCATCGGCCACGGTCAACTCAAAAGTCGGTGGTCATCCAGTGTAACCGGGCATCGTCCCTCTCCGTCAAGCACAGCAACGTCTAAAACCCCTGCCTAGACAGCATTTCATAGAGGAGCATCGGTCTAGCCTCCATTGCAACTCTGCTTCCGGACCCCCACTAGGCGTCCGATAAAATTGGGCATCGTTCCCAAACTCCCGTTGGATGACGGGTTCAATTACGTGACCACACGAGCATATCATCAATCAAACCAACTTTTATTTCCGTTATTTAGCCAAGAAAACCAAAATTCCTTTTCAAATAATAAAACTTGCAACTCCCTTTTTTTTTGTTCAAAACCTTCCGAAATAAATTTGTACGGGGTCATGTACTTGAAATCAACCCATCAAACTTTGCACGCATCTAGTTTGAAATCTCATGGTTTTATTAAGCACATAAAACAAGGCGTCCAAACCCAACACCATATTTCTTTTCTAATTCTTTGTCCAACCACCCTTTTTGAAGACAATCTTTAGTAAACCCATTTTGTTTTGTTCAAAACATTTAGAAATAAATTCGTAAGTACTCACATACTCAAAATTAATCCATCAAACTTTGTACGCACTTAGTTTAAAACCTCATTGTTTTATTGGGCAAATAAGTTTTGGTGTTCAAACCCGACACCTTATTTTTTTCTAATTAATTGCTCATAAGGCCATCTTTTGCAATAATAATAGAAAATTACCATAGAACAACCATTCACATACTACCACGCATAAGTTCTCAGCATGCCAAACATCAACCAATTCATAAATATATATTTTCTAGCAAACCAGATGCCAAGAACAATCACAAAACCATAACTGGCCCTAACCGACAGAAACCGGGTCCACTCGCATGTCTCCAAGATTAATTCAAGAAACATAACCAAACGAGTTCAAAAAATTCTCAAATTTAAATATGTTATAAAGGACACTTAAAAAAACACTTGTCATGCAGACACCTTGACCTAGATCTTTCTAAAATAAGAGAAATAAATCGCCCAAACTATTACCAAAACTGTGTTCGTGTCCAGAAATTATGTTTTCCAAAATCAGTTTGGTTCAAGGTTCAAACTACAAGATGTGATGAAAAACTTTTGTGAAGAAACTCTTTCGAAAATCGAATCCTAAGAGTTGATAAAAATCCCTTAAACGCAAAAATGTCACTGGTTCCAATAGAAATCGAGATTCCGCTTTGCATGCAACGAACCTGAATCCTTGTTCTTTTAAATCCATAAAATCTTGAGTAAAATATATGTCATATTTGAAGATTGTTTAGAACATTTTTGAAAAAGAAAGCAACCTCAAAATCGTAGCACATTTAAACCCATGAAAATGGCAAACAACAAGTGTCGAGTAACTAGCTATAAAGTTAAACTAATCCAACTTAATTAACACTAATCCTTCTTAGCACTAATCTAACTATGATTGGCATTAATCTAAACACCTCTTAAGTCCAATTCACAATCTAATTAAGGATTAGGGAGTTAACTCACCGGATTAGGACAGCGGCGGGTTCACGGTGACGGCAACGTGACGACGGCGAGAACCCGAGACTACCACGTCTTGAACGGAGGCTTGACGATGGCTGTGGCTGCCCTACAAACTCTCAGCCAAGGTGGAAGCTTGGCTCGACTTGGGTGGACTGCAGCTCCGCTGGAGTGAGCTGGACACGGCTGTGGTGATGCGGCCAAGGAGCTCTGGTGGCGCTGGACATAAGGGTGAAGTGGACGATGGCTACTCGATGGGTGGGGACGCTGGCATGTGGTAAAGGAGCTGGCTATTGTGGTGTTGCGGTGGTGTAAAGGTGTTGCTGGTTGGGACGTGGAGGTGGTGAGGCATGAGATTGGTGGTGTGCGGACGTGTGGTGTTGGTGCGGTTATAGGGATAGAAGATGGGGCAGCAGCAACAACAAAATGGAGAAGCACCGAACCAAGGGGGGAGGGGAAAATTAGCGTGTGGAAGAAGAGAGTGAGTGTGAGGGGAAGGAAAGAAAATGAGGGCTATAGCAGGGGGAAAAAACTCATGCATGAGGGAAAGAAATGGAGGGAAATGAGAGAGAGAGAGAGAGAGAGAGAGAGAGAGAGAGAGGGCCAAGAAGTCAAGTGAACCACCAATGAAAATCTTAGCCAAAATATCTAATAATCATCACCAAACCCCTAAAGTCTTCATCCCAAAATCTTGTGGTCATCCAATCACAAATTTTTTCCAATTTTCACAACATTTAAGCTTTTTGGTGAAGAAAAAAAGTAATTCTTCATCCCCATCCGAATTTCCCCTTATTTTCCTTTTTGTTCGAAAACCGATTTTTCCACAAAATTCCAGACTCGTCGAAAATTCGCTGAAAGATGAGACGACATCCTATAGATGAATGGTGACTTGCTCGAACGTCTGATTCTCGAAACAAAATTCAATTTTGTGGATAAAATTGACTGAACGCAACTTTAGTACGTTCTAACCTATTGGGTAGCTTTTAGGGATTTCAGCACATTTGACCCATGGTCAATAATTTTCAATCCGCGTTTATGCATTTCTGAATCGTAGATGACCCTTGGTTGTCATAAAATTGCGAGGGCTCAAATACATGTCCCAAGTATAATATCGATAGAAAATCGGATTATAGTCATTCGACGCGAATATTGCAATTATGCGAAACCACCCGCAATTCAATTACGCAATTCCATCTAATCAAGTTATATCCATTTGCTAATGAATTTATAATAGTGTCGTATTGATCCTTACCGATTTTCATGGTCGGGCAGTCAATTTCTAATCGAATTCTCTAATCTATCATGTTTATATCCCTTAATGGCCTCACCTAATAGATTCGTTAACTCGTGAGTGATCAGTTCCAAGTAAATTAACTATAAGCACATCGACGAAACAACCATTTCATTTATCCGAATCAAGGGTCAAATTTCTGGATGTCACACCCTTTGTACTACGACTAAATAAAAAAAATTTCTTTTGTTTCCTTGTTCTCCCTTCCTACCACTCTCTTTTACACATTCTTATTATTACTTTGCCCAACCATTTCTTGCCCACATTGTTCTTAGTTTGCTCTCTTGATAGTTCACACACAAAACACTCCATTGCACACACATCAAACACACGTTTCTGCATATACCAACGATGGTATGAGAGCCACGTCTTTGGTTGGTATTGGCATTTGTCCAACCTACCCATTCCTAAAACTACGCTTTCCAAATAACTAAGGACTAAACTATGGCCAACTCTATCTCATACTCATTTCTCTTTCCCATTTTTTATGGGAACAACTATGACTTTTGGAGCACAAAAATGACTACATTCTTGATGGCCCAAGACTTATGGGACATCGTGGAAAAAGGTTGCAAGGCTCCACAAGACGGTGCAAGTGTTTCGAAGGATCAACTACAAAAGGATGCAAGGACACTACTTTATCTAGCAAGCACTCTCGGAAACGGTATTTCCAAGAATAATTGGAGCAAGGACTACAAAAGGGGCTTGGGAAATACTACGAGAAGAATTTCAAGGATTAGAAAAGGTACGCACTATTCACCTTCAAACTCTGAGTAGAGATTTTGAGAATTCTAAAATGAAAAATTATGAGACCGTACAAGAATATTGTGGAAAACTAAAGGAACTAGTTAATCCTATGGAGATGGGATAACGGATCAAAGGGTTGTTGAGAAAATATTGGTGTCACTTACTAAAAAATACAACCCCATAGTCACAACTATAGAAGGAACTATGGACTTGACAACCCTATCGGTTAGTGAATTAATTGGCTCTCTAGAAGCACACGAGAAGCACAAACAAAACCAACTCCATTACTTTGCGACAATAAGTCCGCAATCACTATATCAAAGAATCTAGTATTTCATGGAAGAACCAAACATATCGACATCAAATATCACTTCATATGAGAGGTGCAAAATAATGGAGAGATCGAGTTGAAATATTGCAAGACCAAGGATCAAGTAGTGGACATCTTCACTAAAGCACTACCTCTAGCCAAGTTTGAGACATTGCAGAAGAAGCTTGGTGTAACACGAAATTGGATCAAGGAGGATTGTTGAATTGTTGATCCAATTTCTAGAAACTTCAAGATAGACATTAGCTAGAAAAGTCAAGAAAAATCCTAAAAAAGGAAAATCTAGCTTAGGTGGCAATGAAAAGTGTAGAAAACACAAGTGTAGAAGTATCTAGTAGAAGAGGGAAAGTGAAAAATCTCTGACAAGAGTAGAAGATTTTCCTTGGTAAAGTTGGTGATGTAGGCCTATAAAAAGCCTTGTGGTCGTCCATTTTGAGGGGCAGACCAAAAAGGTAAGCTCCTCCCCTTCCCTGTGTACTACAACTAAATAAAAAGTTTTCTTTTGTTTCCTTGTGCTCCCTTGCTGCTCTTTTGCACATTCTTGTTATTACTTTGCCCAACCATTTCATGCCCACATTGTTCTTAGCTTACTCTGTTGATAGTTCACACACAAAACACTCCCTTGCACACACATCAAACACGCGTTTCTGTAAATACCAACAATTCTCTTGTAAACTTCTTACTCTGTAGTCAGCTTTGACAAGCTCAGTATTGGCAAGGTGTACCTTCGCCCTTGGTTTGGAGATTTAAACTCATCATTGTCTCTGTTTATTTTCATATTATCAGTTACTTTCCCCTTCAACTGCCTGATAGGGAAGTCTACATTACTGTACATTTTGTTGCCGCGACTTGTTTTACTTTCATTAGTAAGGTATGTAGTGCATAAAGGGTGTGAATCTCTGCCTTGTTGTAATATATTTATTATTCTAAATGTGATCCCAATATTGTATTCCGATTTATTGCCCAATTAATCACCCACATCTATTATGTGATCTTTGCATGTTAATGTGTTACCATAACGGTCTTGATGGAAGATATTGGTAACGTAAGAAATTGAATAAAACACTAGGTCATCTAGTTCAAACCTTATCACTACAGAAAACACACCAATAGGTTTGAGGGGTATCGGCTAGTAGAACGTGACGTACAGATTTGGTGTCCCCCATATTGCAAATCGATCGTGGTGGGTGGATCTGTCCAAGGTTTTGAGGTTTTCTACTTTTGCAAATTTTCATCAATGGTTGGAAGTATGTTGATCTTTACGTTTCTGCAAATCGATTCCGAATTTTGTACGAATTTATTCATGATTGATAAATTGGGATCGTCAAGTTTTAGTTTATATTTAATCTAATAGTTGGTATCAGAGCATATTTACAATCTCTGCCTTGATGAAATTTTTGGAAGTTTTATTTATTTTCATTGAATTATGTATGTGTAAATTTGGATTTTTATTGCTTGGAACGAAATTTAAAATTCCGGCCAAATTTAGGCAACCCATCACGCAATAATGGATCTACATGGTGACACCGCCATTAGGAAGAAAAACTCTTAAATTTTTTGACATATTACTGATCATTGGAGGTTAATCGAGCGGTGAAATTTTGGTGGTTAGGGTTTTTAAGGCAGATCATTTTAGGCTTAATTCTAGTCAATATGTTGGTCATTTTTACCGGATTTTGAAATTATTCGTTTGTCCTAGCATTCTCTTCGAGACCCATCAATCAATTTGGTCAGACATGGGCTATGGGAGTAGACCCAGGCGGCGAAACGGAGCATGTCACAACGGAATGGAGTGGCGGAAGAGAAAGGCCCGAAAGAGGCCTTAGGGGCGTGTGTCGCACGCATGCCTGTTATTTATCAGTTTTGCCCCCCAAGTGTGAAAATTTACAAATGTGCCCCTTTTGGGCATAAAATTCCTGTTTTACCCTTTAAAAGTAAAATTCCAATTCTAGCCTTGCGTGCAAAATTCCAATTTTACCCCTTTTGCATGTGATTTTACTGTTTTACCCTAACATGCAATTTTATGAATATTTTCTCATAAAATTAAATGTCTAGTGATCCATATATATTTAATTAATTAAAGATTAGCCACATCATCTTTGATTATATTAAATTATCTGCATTAAGAGCCTTTGGATTACATATAGTCAAAGACAATAATTGTGATTAGTCAAATTAATATTACGAATTTTATCCCACATGAATTTTTAATATATTAATGTTATTAATTAGGATGAAATATTATTTTATCTTTCTTAGTTTACCCGCAGGGATTAAAGAAAGGAATATAATTTGATAGTTTCATCATGAAGTAATTATGAATCAATTTAAATTAAACTTAGCCCATAGGCAGTTTTTGATGTTATGTGATTCATAACTTATAACATGTTCTACATTGGTAAGATATGATTTAAGTTTATTTGCCTCAAATATATTGATATGTAAGTTTTCTTTGATTATGATGCAGTCTTACCACCTATGATTAGTTCTAGTATAATTGTTCCCGAGCTTAATGGAAATAACTATAAAGAATGGAGGGAATCAGTTCTTCTTCAATTGGGGTGCATGGATCTTGATTATGCTCTAAGGTCAAATGAACCACCTGAATCTACTAAGAATAGCACTCATGCTAAACATACTCGTTATGCATAATGGGAGCAGTCCAACCGTCTCAAAGTGTGATATACATAAAGACAGAACTCTCTGCTAGCATTCGTGATTCAATCATTCAGCATAACAATGCCAAGAAATTGCTGGAGGCTATTGATGCACAATTTGAGTCTTCAAAGATGTGGCATCCTAGAATTTCATGAAAATCCCTAAATATGCCATGAGCCATGGATAGACGATGGAAATACCGTTATTGTATTTTTGTAGCCTTCTAATCCATGATTTGCGATGAGATGTATGGTCAAGTTTTAATGGATGAATTTTGGGAAAGAAAGTTCTATCTTTGGCCATATGTATGATAAATTGGAACTTATGAATTTATAATTGCAAGTGTATAGTTATCTTAAATTGCAATTTAGTATTTTGATTTGATGGGGATTTAATTAGTTTTTAAAAGGGTTAATCTTAGGTTAATTAAGCTTGGGTCTTAGGCCGGAGAGGGTTGGGCCTAAGATGGGCCAAGATGGCCGGCCCAAAAGCCCGTGAAAGGGCTGTCAATCGTGCAAAGGGGAGGGGAAGAGACCGGTTTTGCATGTCCTCCCCCATTTGTCCCAAAGAAATTGCCAAGTGTCACCCATGCATACCTAATGATGACTAATGATTGAGGGGAAGAAATTATGGGAAGATGGTGCCGGTTTAAGCGAGAAAGAGAGGGAGAGAGAGAGGTTCGTCCGAGAGAGAAAGAGAGGAGAGAAAGAGAAGAAAGAAAGGAAGAAAGGAAGAAGAGAAGAGGAAAGGAGGAGAGGCCGTGCGTCCGTCGTTCGTCGCTGCTGTGTCCAGTCGTCGTGTGCTCGCTGTTTTCTCGGTTTAGAGGCAAGTTGGGATCCTTAATCTACTCTTGCATGTTGTGCCTAGAGTGTATGAGTGAGTGATGATAAATTTCGGATTCTTTGGGGTGTGAAAAACGGACGTTTTAAGAGTGGTATTCAAAAACTAGTAAACTGTTCTTGAGAAAACAGCTCGACCTTGAATGTTCTAGTGGCTTGCATATGACGTTCAAGTTGGATTTTGGCTTTGAATTCTAAATGAAAGATGTTAAGGATTTCTTGAAATATAACATACTCAAATTTGGGATAAAACGAACAAGTATAAGTGGGTGAAATCTTTATTTTTCGGAGAGACTGGATCTGGAAATTTCGGTAACTACCTTTGATGAATGCATGGACTGTAAGGCTATCTTTTTGTTGAAATTTTACTTTTATTTCTTAACAAAAGATGTAAAATACATCCTGATTTTTAACATATCAAAACTTTAGAGAAAACCAACAAGGATAGGTAGGTGAAATCGTGGTTTTTCGGAGTGTGTTGAATCTGGAGATTTCGGTACTAAGAACAGAATTTTTAACCGCCTATATTTAATTGTCTAGGACGAATCTGACTTTTATTCCTCATGAAAAATATACCTTAGGGTCTTGGCTACCACATAGTCAGATTTCATAATTTTTGAAGGTCATTAGTGTATTTAATCGGAAATATTTCAAAAACCGTGTAATCTGACGCGTTTGGACTTAGTCAGTGTGGGTCATATCATTTTGTATGAGGCTCTTTTGACAAAGTGTTCTTCATGAAGTATCTGTCTTTGTGTATTCTCTGAAACATATTCAAATTTCATAATTTTTGAAGTTCATTTTCCTATTTAACTAAAAATGTTTCAAAAACTGTGCAAGTTAAGTGGTTATGATAATGGTGCTGTGATGCTCGGTCAATACCGCGTGATATGAGGGTCTTTTGGTGCAGTGTTCTTGACGAAATGTCTTCCTTTATGTCTTGACTATCACATGTTCGAATTTCATAATTTTTAAAGGTCATTTGTGTATTTAATGGAAATATTTTCAAAAACTGTGCAAGCTGGATTGTGGGGATTTCAAAGGCTGTAATGCAATGACTATTCTGTTTTGCATGAGCCCCATAAATTGTATTGTTGTAAGTGATTAAATCTTGCTGCACATGTGATGATATTCGGCATTGCATATAGAATCAAAAGTTAAATTTGACTTTGTTGCCATTACATCATGTGCCATGTTGATTGTGAGACATAAATTGGTGAATATGAATAACGATGAATGAGGAGACTATTGGAAGTGAGCTGACAATGCCCTGGGAGTGTCAGGATGCCCGGAATGGGTGGTGCCGGATGCCTGGATGTCCTCGGGAGTTTCGAGATGCCCGGAATGGTTGGGTGCCGGAAGCCTCGGAGGTTTGTGCCCGGGGGATGCCTCGTGTTGCCAGTTAGGATACAAGATGCCCGGAATGTGGGGGTGCCGGATGCCCGGTGGTGTGTGCCGGAGGTTTCTTGTGATGCCAGGTTGGGGTGCGAGTGATAAAATGTGGGATGCAATCACCGATCCCGGAAAGAAAAATGTGGTGAACCAACTGAAAGATAAAAAGTGAAAATTGAATCATGCATGGTGTGGTGACATGTATGCATGGCTGTATGATATGATGTGTATGAGTGCATTATGGTATATGCACATGAGGTATGGATATGCATGAATGCTTGAGGATGAGTGCATGGTTGTATATGCATCTATGGCATGATGGTATATGTATGAATACTTGATGATGAGTGCATGATGGTGTATGCACATATGGTATGATGACATATGCATGGCTGCGAGGTAAGTTATGCTTGGATGCATAAATTAATATGTACTATGCTATGGTGTTATGATTGTATTGTGTGATGCATTAAGTGGTTTAATGGATCTTTTACCCGCTGAGTGGCTATACTCACCCATTCAGGGACAAATATTTCATATTAGAAAGATGCCGCTCCCTCCGGTCACGTGGGGTACCTTTTATGGCCTTCCATCTGACGTGGAGGTCGAGTGTTCAGAGATTGATTGTGTTACCATCCCTGGTCTGACGTTTATATGGGTTCGTGTGCTGGTAATGTATGATGTGGGCCTGGCTGGGGGCCCGGTCATCCAGGAGTTCTTGTTGTTCCACGTCCGCTGTGACGGAGTGATGCGAGGGATGTTGCCGCCGCCACCGCCCGACGCACCGGGGTGGGTTTGATGTCCCGCGTGAGGAGTGGGAGCTGACACTTTTTGAGGATAGCCAACACTTATAGATGGAGGATGACACGTAATCGATATATGGGGTCGAGATCTCTCTTTTGAGCTGTGGCCAAGTTTAGCTAAAAGTCTTGGCTTTTCTTTTTGGTTGTACTGACCCGAGAAATCCATCATGAAAATATAAATAAAAGTGGCTCGGCTTCATCTTTTCATATGATGCGTAGTTGGTGTGCATTGCATTATGGTTATTAGAGGGAGAGATGGTGAGACTCGTTTATGCTTCCGCTAATAAGTTGCGCTGGGACCGTTTTAAAAAAAATAAAAAATTAATGCCTATGAACTATGATGCTTCTACTAAGAGATGTAGCTAGTTTTCATTACATGGAGCGATAGGTACTATGACGACCTTAGGTGTTTCAGGCTGCCACAAAAGAAGGTGCATGCCATGACCCTGATTACGAAGTTCTCATCCTTGAAACTTACTAGTGTAAGAGGTGTGCATGAGCACATCATGAAGATGAGGGACATTGTAGATCAGCTGAAGAATCTTCAGGTTGGGATATTAGAACCCTTTCTTGTATACTATATCCTGTATACTCTCCCACAAGAGTATGCCCCTTTCAAGATCTTACAATACACATAAAACTAAATGGTCAATCAATGAACTCATGACCATGTGTGTTCAAGAGAAAGAGAGGCTAGTAATGGAGAAAGGAGAAAGTGCTCATATGGCAACACAAGATAAGTATAAAGGGCAAGGCAAGCATAAGGGAAAAGGTAAGATGCCTCTACCTCCCTAAGCTGGTATTAAGAAGGAATCCAAGTGTTTCTTCTATAAAAAGAAGGGGTGCATGAAGAAGGATTGCGCTAAATTTAAGACATGACTAAAAAAGAAAGGTAACCAACTTTCATGTGTTTGTTATAAATCTAATATGGTTGATGTGGTTTATAAATCTAATATGGTTGATGTGGTTCACCACACCTGGTGGATTGATTTTGGTTCTACAATCCACATTTCGGATTCCTTGCAGAGTTTTTAGAACCAGCAGAAACTGGTGGGAAGTGAACAAAGCATCTATTCAAGAAACAAGATGTGCTCGCATGTGGAAGCTATTAGGAGATGCAGATTAGTTCTCGGTAGTGGTTTTGTTTTAATTTTAGAAAGGACCTTTTATATTCCTAGTTTTTTTAGGAATTTAATTTCAGTTTCAAGATTTGTACCTTTGGGATACTTCTTTGAATTTTCAGATTCACTATTCAATTTATCGTATAAATCTGAAACTGTTAGGAGTGATATTTTGTCTGGTGGTCTCTTTCGAATTAATTTACAAGACAATGTCATTAATAATGCGATGCACGTTCACGATAATGCTGGTATAAAACGATATGTTGTGAATGGGGATTCCTCTATGTTGTGGCACCGGAGGTTGGGACATATCTCCATGGATAGAATTAATCGACTAGTAAATGATGGAGTATTTAATACTCTAGATTTTGCTGATTATGACACTTGTGTGGACTGTATAAACGGAAGACAGACCAACAAGTCAAAGAAAGGTGCTAAGAGGAGTACAGAAATATTAGAAATCATACATACATATATTTATAATCTGGATATGGACTCAAATGGTCAAAGATACTTCATTTCTTTCGTAAACGATTATTCACGATTCATGTATCTCTACTTGTTTCATAATAAGCATGAAGCGCTAGATGCCTTTAAAGTACTTAAAACCGAAGTAGAGAAACAATGTGGCAAGCAAATTAAGATCGTGAGACCAGATAGAGGTGGAGAATATTATAGTAGATACACTAAAGATGGACAAGCACTTGGTCCATTTGCGAAGTTTCTTGAAGAGCATGAGATTATTGCCCAATACACTATGCCTGGTTCACCTGATCAAAATGGTGTCACAGAAAGAAGAAACCGAACATTATTGGACATGGTGTGGAGTATGCTTAACAACTCCAAACTTCCTAAGGTTTTGTGGACTGAGCCTCTTAAAACGGCTGTGTGCATATTGAACCAAGTTCTAACCAAGGTTGTTCCAAAGACACATTTTAAGTTATTCAAAGGTTGGAAACTGAGTTTGCGAAATGTATGCATTTCGAGATGCCCATCTGAAGTAAGAGTCTACAATCCACATGAAAGAAAGTTAGATCCAAGGACTATAAGTGAGTATTTCGTTGGATATTCCGAAAAGTTCAAAGGATACATGTTTTATTGTTCATCTCACACCACTAGGTTTGGAGAATCAAGAAATACTAAATTTCTTAAGAATGACCTAATTAGTGGGAGCGATCAATTAAGGGACTTTGTTCCCGAAGAAGATCATTTGGATACTCAACCTTTCACCTCAAGTACTGGATTGGTTGATGTTTACAGCACCCCTTCAGTTCAACCGGTCTTTGAGCAACTTATCATTGAAGATTCATAACCTGCTGATATTATTCCGGTAGACCTAACTATTTAGCAATTACCGGATACTGTTGAGCTTCCCGTGGAACAACAAACTCTTTAGGAGGATGTTGATGCAACATTAAAAATGTCTACTAGAATAAAGAAATCAGCAATCCCTAATGACTAAGAATGATTCATTAGGCAATATTGTGTATCGACATGAATCTCACTATAATGTTGGAGTTGAAAGTGATCCTGAGACATTTTCACAAGTCATGAGTTGTGATAAATCCAATTTATGGTACAATTCCATGAAGGAAGAGATGAATTCTATGGCATCAAACAAAGTCTGGGATTTAGTTGAGTTGCCTGATGGTGTGAAGGCCATTGGTTGTAAATGGGTCTTCAAAACTAGGAATGATTCATTAGGCAATATTGAGAAATACAAAGCCAGACTCGTTGCCAATGGATTCACTCAAAAGGAGGGAATCGATTACACGAAGACGTTTTCTCCTATATCAAAGAAAGATTCTCTTCATATTATTTTGGCATTGGTTGCTCATTTTGATATGAAGTTACAACAAATGGATGTGAAAACGGCATTTCTCAATGGAAAATTAGAAGAAATGGTTTACATGAAACAATCAGAAGGATTCTTCTCTAGTGCTGGTAAGCATTTGGTATGCAAGCTTAAAAGGTCTCTATATGGCTTGAAACAAGCATCCCGTCAATGGTACTGAAGATTCCATGAGGTTATCTTTTCATTCGGTTTTATAGAGAATGTCATGGATCAATGTATATACCAGAAGGTTAGAGGGAGCAAAATTTGTTTTCTTGTGTTATATGTAGATGACATGTTACTTGCAGCCAATGACAATGGGTTGTTATATGAAGTGAAACAATTTCTCTCTAAGAGTTTTGATATGAAGGATATGGATGAAGCGTCTTATGTCATTGGCATTAAGATCCATAAAGATAGATCTCGAGGTATATTAGGACTATCTCAAGAAACCTATATCAATAAGGTCTTAGAGAGGTTTCGGATGAAAGATTGTTCACCAAGTATATCATCCATCGTGAAGAGTGATAGGTTTAATTTAAACCAAAGCCCGATGACCAATTTTGAAAGGGAATGAACGAAGAACATCCCATATGCTTCTGCTGTCAGAAGCTTAATGAATGCTGAGGTTTGCACTCGATTTGACATTGCCTTTGCTATGGGAATGTTGGGAAGATACCAAAGTAATCTAGGTATGGACCACTAGAGAGCTACCAAGAAGGTGATGAGGTACCTTTAAGGAACTAAGGCATATATGCTTATGTATAGATGGACGAACAACTTGGAGGCAGTTGGTTACTCGGACTCAGACTTGCTGGCTGTGTTGATTCCTGCAAAATCAACATCGGGATATATTTTCATGTTTGCTAGTAGAACTATATCTTTGAGGAATGTAAAACATACATTAGTTGCCACTTCCACTATGGAGGCAGAGTTCGTTTATTATTTTAAGGCCACCTCACATGGTGTGTGGTTGAAAAGTTTTGGGGCTTAGAGTTGTGGATTCCATTGCTAGACCATTAAGAATATTTTGCAACAATTCAGCTGCAGTTTTCATGGCTAAGAATCACAAAAGTGGTAGTTGAAGTAAACATATCGACATCAAGTATTTAGCCATAAGAGAACGTCATAAAGAGAAGAAAGTGGTCATAGAACATGTAAGCACTGGATTGATGGTAGCTAATCATTTAACTAAAGGCATACCACTAATGAGTTATAAGGATCATATATTCAAAATGGGCATTGGCCCAATCATGCAAATTTTTCTTTATATGGAAGAATTTGTGAGACTTTTATTCATTTATAATGTTTTTCTCAATACAATAGTATACATTCAATTATTATGAGAAAAACAATTACGTTTGACTTGGAGTAGACATAAGGTTTATTTATTAAGTTATTTGAACACATATGGGCTAATGAAATGCATTGTGATACACGGAAGATAATACTGGCTTTAAGAGGACTCTTGCCATGATTCATATGTTTTATTTCAGTATGAAGTTTATGTGGGTTTGGGTTAATATTTCATTTGATGGAATATTGGGATCAAGTGTGAGAATGTTGTAATATATATTATTCTAAATATGATCCCAATATTGTATTCCCAGTTAGTTCCGATTTATTGACCAATTAATCACCCACATCTATTATGTGATATTTGCCCATTAATATGTTACAGTAACAATCTTGATGGAAGATGTCGGTAACGTAAGAAATGGAATAAAACATCAGGTTGTCTAGTTCAAACCCTATCACTATAGAAAACACGCCTTCATGTTTGAGGGGTATTGGCTAGTAGAATAGGACATACAGATTTAGTGTTCCCCATGTTGTAGATTGATTGTGCTGCATGGATATGTCCAAGGTTTAGAGATTTTCTACTTTTGAAAATTTTCATCAATGGCTGGTGGTATGTTGATATTTATGTTTCCGCAAATTCATCTCGAATTTTGTACAAATTTATTCATGGTTAATTAATCAGGATCATCAAGTTTTAGTTTATATTTAATCTAACATGCCTTTCTCCTTCTAAGGCTGGCTTTTGCGCCACCACTTGCTGCCGCTGCCACTGCTAATGCCGCCACTAACAACATTCAATTGTGTCCTTAGAGGGCCTTTAAATTGTCTATGGATTTGAATTTAGATATATGAGTAACATGCTGAGCATTTGGACTACTTCAACAGTTCATGACAATGGTGGAAACACAATAGATATCGGACGGATGTATTGATCTTCAGGTTAACGTCCCCGTTGAAGATTGATTATTGCGTTTGATCCTTTTGCAGCACCTTGGAATCTCACTACGAACATGGCTAATGACTTGATGTTCTTATATGGCTTAGTCAAAATTGTGCAATTGATGTTGCCTTGTAATCTAATCGTGTAGGCCTTCTTTTAATTCAGAATTGCTGTTCATGTTCTTGCTGTAGTTACAAGAGCAAAAGATTTTGATATCGACAGTGGATTTGTTTTGCCAAAGATGAATAATATGTAAAACTAATCGCTTGTATAGCTTACAAAAATGAACGAACGAACAATATTTTCATCGTCTATAGAAATACTTGGACATAAGTAGTTATTGATGATGAAAATATTTTCCATTAACTAATAATTTTAAGTAATAAAAAATGATTATTTTTATGAAAATAATTTTAAGTTATTTATTTTTCATGAAATAAACGCAACCAAATTGTCAAACTAACTTACCACTTTCCATTCACAGTTTAAAAGGGAAAATTGTCCAAAAAGTCCTACACCTATTGAACATCGGCCAATTCAGTCCTAAATCTTTCAACTTTACTACTTCGTTGTTGAAAATTTTTAAAACTTACAAATTCAATCATAAACCTTCCTATTGTATCGATTTAGTCCCAAACTTTTAAACTATTTGCCAAATTAATCCTAGACATTTTAACGAATTGCCAATTTAGTCATTTTGGGTAATTTTTGCTGAACATTGCTAACGTGATGCCATACACTAGATATGGGATTGAATTATAAGAACTGTAAGATTTTGGACTGAATTGGCCATCGTACAATAAGTTTAGAATTTTTTGGACAATTTTCTCCAGTTTAAAACTAAATGTGATAGTGATTTGCTAGTTTCATGCAAATTTTTTCTCTTTGTGTTTTGTTTGGATTTATTGACAACAAAATATATTTTTCGAAAGTCATTCTTCAGCTTTTGATAAGAGGAGATGGGTTCTATGGTGTCACGACCCTAACTCCATCTATAGGATCACTAGCGACAAGGGTTATATTCGCGACATCTTAGGTTTGTCGCCATCCCGATTCTTTTTATCTTCTATCATGCACATGTGGAAATGTGAATAAACAACTCCTCGGATAAACAATAGCTGGAAGACGGACGTACATCACACAAAACACATTGATTTATATTATAACTGCTTTTACAAGCCCTTTCTCTACGAGCCCTCTTTTCTTTTTACATCACAATACAAGTTTTCCACATAGGCCAAGGGAAATCTTATCTCTTCTAGCATGACTGTAGCTCCCAAAACTGATGTGAGACTTCCATGCCTACAAGACTAAAAGATGAAGGATGAGTTTTGGAGAAACTTAGTAAGTAAAATTCGTAGTTCTCTACTAAGAAAACATCTCATCATTAAAGCCCAACAAGTACAGCACTCACAAACAGTGTTGATGAAAGATCAATAGCAAACTTGTTACTACCTTAACTACATGCAAATGTCCATCGCAACATGCTTCAATTCATACTTACCTTTGGCTTATTAATAAATATATCAACATATCACACTTATGCATATACCGACACCTATGCAGATTTATTTATCGTTGTCTCAACTCGACCAGGCCCTCCCGGCTCAATCGGGGCTTCCAACTTCTTGCTGGGCTTCCTAGCTCGACTAGGGCATCTTGGCTCGACTGAGGCTTCTTAGGGCTAGCTTCCCGAGGCTTCCGAGTTTAAAACCCAAGCATCCCAGCTCAACCAGGGCATCCCGGCTCAACTGAGGCATCACATTCAATGAACAAGGCATCGCCACCAATGGTGTGTGGTGATAGGCGCTTTTTCCTCTTTAAATGCATGTATAAATGCGACACAAGCCAGTTCTTATATTTTCTTTTAGTTGACACATGCATGGCCCAAAGGCGTGCTCATTCAGTTGTGTCTGCCATGAGTTCTTGCACTACTCTAATAAACATGCCGAGAGTGATCCTTAGTCCGTATCCCCTCATCAGACAAGGCTTGGAAACGATACGCCTCAATACTGATCCAAGACCTCGAGGCTTGGGTACACCTCGTTTTAGTGAAGATCCTAAGCTTGACGGACCTCGGCTATAACCCGATGTGAATGCACATGTAAAGAGAATGACCCTTGGCTCACGGTTTGATTCAACGTCAAGCATAAAGTCTCCACACCAATTCAAATCCCTAGAATTGGCACCCTTTAGTGCCTTAGTAAGATCTTGTGGATTTGGAATGATCCTCATACCAAACAAGGCATAGAATTGACACGCCTCAATGTCAATTTAAGACATTGCGGCCTTGGGTGATCCCCGCTCTAAGCAAGACTTGGAACTGGTACATTATTTATGTTGATTCAAGGCCTTATAGCTTGGGTGGCCTTATCTTGTGATGAACTCAACCTGAGTGAACCTCGGCTTTATTCTCATTGTGATTAACTCAAGCACACGTTCAAACATAAGCATGACTAAAACCATGCAAAAGATCCAATATCTTACCCATGGCTTAACGGGTGCGCAGTTAACTAGACTTGACAATGGTGACTACTGCCCTAGAGGAGAAATAGGGATCTTACTTACCTTGGCAAACCTCGAGGACCAACTTATACAGTTTGATGGATTGAGGATGAAAGGCCAAGAGAAAGGAGAAGGAGGAGGAGGAAATGGATAACAAGGTGAGGAAAATGAGGAAGGGCTCCTCCTATTTATCCTACTCGGTGTCATCATTATCGAACCAAGTGGTCCATTCCAAATTTTCCAAGTGGCCTGCCTAGAATACTTAGGTGGCAAGCTTAAGTTGCAAGGTGTCATGCCTAGGATCCTGAGAGAACACTTGTCATCTTCTTATTGGACCACCTATTGACTTGCTCTCCAAGGCTCAATTTAGTCTCATGATATGCTTATGGTCCTAAGGGATACATAAGCCCATTTGATACCAAATGTCCTCTCTCGATTGGTTGGCCTTTGCCTTGTTCGCCAAGGCTATCTTCTAGGTTCATCATAACCTAAGATTGTAGAGGACACCTAAGTTTATGAGTCACCAACTTTTTCTCCAAGACAAATCTCAAGCCATCATTACCAAGCCAAATCGTCCACTCTAACTTTTCCAAGTGTCCGGCCTAAAGTCCATGGGTGGCAAGTCTACTTGCCTCATGATTACACCTAGGAGATAAGTTGGCATGGCTAAAGGCCTTGTTTGGCAATCTAAGCTCCTAGGCATCATCGATGATGGCCCGCTTTTACCTATTCCATTGGTCTACCTACATGACACATTTAATAGACATTTAATGAAGTTTGACAATAATTGTACCATAGTTGTCAACATGGCAATTCTAGAATCTTCAGTCATTAATGAGTATTCGTGTATCACTTTCCGATTGGTCCACATATACACCGCCTTTTTCTAGAATATCTAAAGATATCTTGGCTGCCATTATAACTTTTGAATATTCAAATGACAACTCACCCCTTCATTTAATGAGGGGGTTCTAGAATTTTCTTTATTTTGTCCTTTCCTTCACTAATAAGGCAATCTATAGAATTCTATCATTTAAGTTGGTTCTGAGGCCGGAGAATGGATCATTAGGCAAACATCAAAAAATCGAATTACGTACACCCGAGGTTTGGCCATTACGTCCCATATTCACCCAAACCGTTTATTTGGATAGTCGGTCGGCAAAGAGGGTCGGTTGTTATTTGATTCGTTCGAGACCAGTCCTAAGACTATCCATGGCCTAGCACTAAGCCAAGGCACTCATGGACCTTAGAATTAGTGACAGACTAGTTGGGTCTATCCTTGGGCTCATTCTAGTCGGCACCTGATCCACTGGTAGGGTTCATGGTCAGTGCATTACCAATCCACAATCAGACATCACCAATTCAAGATTCATTTTTGATCACTAAGAATTAAATAGGGAATGCTGCATTTTTGGTTGGAAGACACTCGCATTTGATCAATTCGGATCATCCGTGTATCAGTGCATAACCGGGCGGAATCACCCATGTGGCATCCTAAAATTTCATGACAACCCCTGGATATACCATGAACCATGAACCATGAATATGTGATGGAAGTGCCATCGGACTATGTTATGGTCATTGGACTAATAGATTACAATTTAACAAGGCCGAGCAATGAATGGACTATTGTTGTATTGGGAATGCATCCTATGTCCATGTGTGATTAAGGATTTGTATTAAATGATGAATTAATAAGGAAATTTTGTTCTTGGCCATGTACTTTAAAAGTTGAATTTTTATTGAATTATGTCACAAAATTTTATGGTCATATAAATTGTAATTAGGTATTTATATAAGTGGGGATTAAATAGAAAAATTGGAGAAGAAGTGGGCTGATTTTCTTAAGGTCGAACCAGCCCACAGCCCCACCATTTTTCCCCCCATTCGGCCGACCAAAAGGCTGGCCCAAGCCCAACCGAATGAAGCCCAACCCCCCTTTGCATGGAAATCTACAAGTGGCGTGAAGGGAGCTCCAAGTGTCTACCATGCAAAGCTAATGAATTCTAATCATGAAGGGGAAGAAAAGAGGAGGGGCGGAGTGAGCAAGGGGGGATTGTCGCGCAAGGAAGAGGGAAAGAGAGAAAGAGAGAGAGAGAAAGGGAGAAAGAGAGAAAGCCGAGAGAGACCAAGTTAAGAAGAACAACTATTGAGACCAAGTTCCGTCGAATGTCTGGAGCATAGAGGACATCATATAGGAATATGTTTCGACCACCACGTAAAATTAATTTACATGTGCCGATACCCTTCACTTCAATTCTTGAGTTATTCCTAATATATATCCATTTTTTTCCAAACTGTATCCAACGATACTCCACAAATGCTTTTTGATCTCTAGCTCCGTGATCTGTTGCTCCTGAGTTTACAGTCCACATTAGATAAGATTCAGCGAGCATCACAGCGCTAGAAACAAAAGCATTACTTAAAGTAATGGAATAATAGGGTACCTTTTTCGACTCAGTGCATTCACGAGCAAAATGACCCATATTGCCATAATTGTTACGCTTCATCTTAGTCTTTTCCTTTTTTCCCATCATGCTTCTTGCGTTGGAAGGTCTTAACCCTTTTAGGTGCCTGATCAATCTTCTTCTCTTTGTCGTTGAATTGATGATTTCTTTTGTGCTTAAAGCCTGAAGCTTTGCGCGAACTCAATTCAGCAACATAAGTATGGGTAGAGGATCTCGCAGGCTTTACGTGTTCATCCTCTAATTCCAAATGATGCGCAATATCATCAAAAGTGACAATATTCTCATTATGCGTCATATTGATCTTCATATGCTCCCAATTGTCAGAAAGAGACTTTATAACAGCTTGAACTTGCTGTTCATCAGTAAGGGAGTGACCTGCAGACTTCATCTCACAAATCATGTTTGACATATCCTGAAGATGCTGCCTCATCATTTCATTTGGGCGCTTTCGGTATGTGTCAAACTTGATGGTAAATCTCCTCAACTTAGTGGCAGATATACCCCAAAACTTATCTTTCAAGGCAACCCACATAGCTTGAGCTTTATCATAACTTTCAAACTCACACATGAGATCATCATGCATACAACTCAACAACGTGATGCGAGCAATGCTATTTTTTTTTAAAGCTTGATACGCTTCTAGATCTCTCCTGTGTTGAGCTGAAGTTCCATGCTCAAGTTCATCCATGGAGTGGTTCAGGGTTTCCAAAACCTCTTACTCCTTAAGGATATACTGAACCTTTCGGTGCCAAATATCATAATTGTCACCGTTTAACTTCTCACCCTTATTGAGGTCAGCCACAATGGTCTTGGATGCCGAAGTCATAATCATTTGCTATAACACATTAACATAATAAACGCAGAATTAATACTAGCACACTCTTTCGAGTAACGCACATATTTAATTTGCAACAAAGACAAACTAAATTAATGATAATTCAACAAAAAATATAGAAACGAAAGTTCATTATGTTCCCAATCAGCTCCCATGTACGATTGTTCTATTATCATTAATTAGTTTAATTTGCACAAATTTTAAGTTCCAGGTGAGAACTCCTTCGAATTCTACCAACCTACGAACTTCCACAAGGAAAAATAATTTCATGATCTCATGTAATTTCTACAATTTTTTTTCATTAACACAAAAGCATTTCATGGTTTGAACCAACGGACTAAAAATAATCATGCTACAACTATAATCAAAATCGCAATTCAACATGTAACGGAAAAATAAGGATTTTCTACCATTGTTCGAATTTTCTTGGCACTAGAAAATTGCAAGTATATCAAACTATATACATGCTACCATCGAACTAAGCAATACACAGCATATATGACAACATTTTCACATAAGCGAGCTACTGTATTTTCAAAAACACAAGAAAATACAATCTACAAATGAATAAACAATGCATTTATACCCTAAAAATATGTGTACTAGGGTTCCATACACAATTTTATACATTTATAAAACTCAAAAATAAAAAATAAATACACCACAATGTAGAGCACATCCATACAAACCAAACGCCACCGACCACGCTCCAATCAGAGCTCCCATGCGCCCACATGCGCCGCCTGAGTGTGCGACGTGTGGTGCATGCGCTAGAGAGCCCAACAGCTCTTGGCCGATCTAATCGGTCAAGTCGGCAGAAGACGACTTACCTTTATTTGATGCACAAGAAACAATTAGCCCCAGGAACGACCGTTGAATTGCGGATGAATCACGAACAAAATTACCTCACGTTGGTCTGAATGTAATCACGAGGAATTCATCCGATTTCCACAGCATAAATGTCGATTGTTCTTGTAAAGGTGAAATAGAACGCCTTCTCTCTTTTGATGGAAAGGGGACAAAAAAAATGAGAGAAATTTCTGAGTGTAAGTTCTGCCAACCGTGCCAACGGTTGCCTTCCAAAGTCATTTATATGACTCCATCACACCCCTTCAAATGGTGTCTTTCCATCGTAGCGTATCAAGGCGAAACGATGCGATCCAATCGCACCCCATCATGGACGTACCATTTCGTACAACACCACCTAATTGCAAAATTCTCGTCGAGTGACACTAAACCGATTTTTCTGTCATTTTTGTACCCTATGTCCGTATTAGAAATCTCAAGATTTTCATGACAACTAAGAGCTGCCTAAGAGTTGAAGATGCACAATGTGGCTGGAAAATAATCGACCATGGGTCAAATGCGCTAAAAATGCCTAAAAGCTACCCAGTAGGTTAAGTCATGCTAAAATCACATCCGGTTGAAATTAACCACGAAATTGAACCCAATTTCAGAAATTGAAGGTTTTATCATGTCACAATTTATTTTAGGAACATTGACTTGTCCTCTAAAGAATTTTCAGCAAGTCCGGATTTTCAACGAAAAAAATCAAGTTTTGGCGATTTTGGACCGGGAAATTCAGAGAGCCATTTTTGTGCGAAATTTTGGCATTCAAGATTTGGTGAGGAAAATGGTGGATTTGAGTGTGAGCTTCCTCCTTCGCAAGTTGGCCATTAAATTGAAGCTAATTGGATTGAAGTGAACTTTAGTTGAAATTGAAGAGGAATGTCACAAATTCATATGCCATGGGCGCAGCAACTTTTAGACCACCTAGAGTGGCTTGTGAGGGAAGATTGCTGAAGGAAATTGGCCGAGGATGAAGCTTAAGGCTGGTGGGGGCCTTCTGATGATGAAACAAGATATTTCTGAAGACTTTTGTGGCTTGTTGTTTCCCTTCCAGCTGCAGCAGCTCTTCTTCTTCCTCATTGCCTCCTTTGGCCTCCATTATTGTTGTTTTAGAAGCTAAGAACTAGAGAAACCAACTAGCACACCCCCTGCAGCCGTCAACCACCCTTCCTTGCTGTCCGAGCACCACCCAGTGCCACTCGAGCCCGCCGAAGCAGCTTGATCGTGTCCCGCTCACACGCCATCATCCGTGAGCCTAGCCTGTCGCCTAGCCGCCATCCCAAGTCGTCGAGCTCACTCCGCCGGCCATCTAAGCCGCAGTCGCCTCCGTCTGGTCCTGCTGACACCATTCGCCACCGGCCTGGCCTTTTCCAATGCCTTATTAGCCACCAAATAGCCCATTCGGTTCAACCACATAATCGAAGGCCAACTAAGGCCGTGGGACTTCGTGGGCTTTTTTGAACCCCTTCTGAGCTTCATTGGGTGTCGCCGTAAGCTTAAGTCTCGCTCACCTCCGCATCGCGGTCGCCGACACTGTGAACTCATCGGCTCACAAATCCGATGAGTTTACTTACTAAAGCTTGCTTAGGGGGTTAATTATGCTTAGGTAGTTAGTTTAGTGTAATTAGTTGTTTAGTTGCTTAATTAGGCTTATTAGATGGTTAGATTAGATTAGTTAAGGGTTAATTAGATTGTATTATTTAATTAGCATAGTACATTGTCACGCCCCGAACCTCGACCATGTGCACATCCCTCGGTGGTCGAAAAAATTTTGTGATGTTCCCAGGACTCATCGCCGGCCCTTTTCATTTTATTGTACATGTGAAAGTGAATTAACTAATCCCCTAACAACAACATACATGGGATAGAAAAGCAGGACAACCAGTTTCAAATCAAATACACTTTCATGCTTATATAGAAGGTCTATCTCATAAAGAACTACTGAGCCACCTGTGCTCCTAACCCTTCCGCTTCAAGCTCCAGGTTCTTCACACTAGGGACCGGAAAATTGTTATACAATAATCAGTGAGATATAAATCTTAGCGAGTCATAAATCTCAGTGAGTCCTCCCCGTAGTCCTCTGATTAGAACACCAACTCAACTCGAGGTATCTCTTCCGAACCACCCCACAAACAAACCACAGATCAACAACCAACAATCAATAGTCGATTCGCATGCAACCTTACCCAATATGCCATACCTTGCACGCTATTGATTTATGCGTGCTTTCCATAAACAACGTGTTCAACTCATGCATGGCTGGGACTAATGATGCCATGATTTTCATACGCTCTTGCACTTTAGTGCGCCACTTATCATGCATCAACCGATCACACAAGTCCCGATTATAAGGTAAAATCATTATGACACGTCTCATACCACGCCACACAATTTTACCTCATAATAAAGCCTAACCTACTAAACACTCACGCGTGTTCCGGTTATTAATGACCTACCAGCCATAGCTAACTGTCCAGTCAACGATCATCCGACTTCCGCTGGGCTATCGATAAAAATCAAGCTTCGTCCTGCCCCTTCGGGTATTGCTATGTCTAGAACTTTCGTTCTAGACGGTATCCTAAAAGGGATATCGGCCTAGAATTTACTACGACTGGCTTCCGATTCCCACCGGGTATTGCTCCCAAACTTCTGTTGGGTGACGGTTCAATTTTTAATGATACAAGCACACCTCTAAGACTCCCCACTTATCTTTGAGCATTTAACCAATGCACAATGCTTGCGAGAACAATTTTAAATCATTTTCCCTTAAAGGTGGTCCATTTTGGTGTCCCTCGAACAAAGCATATTTACCTTTTAGTGGAAATCACTTGATTCATGCGGATGCCCATGCATTTACACATCCATTCACTTCATAAAATCAACACACATGAATTTAGACAACTTTTTGCATTCTAGATTAACAATGCACCTGAACAGTAACTCGTGAATAATGTCACGTTGACATTGAATTTTCAGAATTTAATAAACAATAAATTAAATTCAGAAATCATTAAAACATTAATTAAAGTAAAATCTATCTGTTGGGATTGTCGGATTCCCAAAAACCGGATTCGACACTAAATCGAACCCCTAAAACGAATGCGGAAGATAAGCCCAGGAAATACATGTATCACCGATCGTAAAGCACACCACGGAATCGAGCGTACCTTATTAGCCACAGATTAAACACCAATGCCGATAAGAGGAAGAGAAAACCGATCATGTTCGATCCGATGACGTCGATTGGCCTTGAAGAGAAAATAGCGTCGCCTTTAGCGTTTTTGGTTTTCTTTTTGGAGGGAGAGAGGGAGAGGAACGTACGTTATGCCAACGGTTGTGTTCCTCCCTCTCTTTCCTCTCTTATATACGTCTCCTTCAAAATAGAAATGTACCCCTTCATCGTATCCCTCCATCCATGGGCCATAATCTTGTGGGCCAGGCTTTCAGGCCCAACATGGGCGGACGGGCCTTAAGCCCATCACATAAAACCATCACTATCAATTGAAGCTAAACATACTTAATTAAGCACATAAGCCACATTAAGCAAATAAAGCAAGATTAAGCTAAACTAATCTAATCCATCCATCTAACCACCTATCTTAGGGATGATACAACTTAATTAAATCTCCTAAACTAGAATTAACATTAACTAAACCATCTCAAGCTAGTTTCACCGTAGTGATCACTGTTCAGGTCGCCGCCATTGCCCCCGTTGGCCGCTTGACCCCGCTTCAACACCTCCGCTCGCCCTTCACCATTTTAGCCCAAGACAGCTATCCCAATAGCCCTCTCGGCCCACAATACAAAACACAAACCCAGCATGAAGTCACGTATTTTTTGGCCCACCTTGGACCCTTTCCTGGCCTCGCTTGGTGCCCTCGCTTTGGAGTTTGTTGCCCGCCTTCGTGTCCCTATCGTCGTGGACTCATCGAATTTCAAAACTAGCGAATTTACTCACTAAACTCTGCTTAAGGAGTTAATTATGCTTAACGGTTTATTAGTTTAAGTTAATTAGAGATTAGGTGATTAGTTAGAATGGATTAGCAATTTAATTACCCATTTATGCATGTTAAGTGGTGAGACTGGCTTAATTAACGACTAGATATATGGTAGTTTTTATCTAGATTGGTTTATGAATTTTCTAGGCCCGTTTCAGTATTTAATTAGGTTTTTCTAGCCTAAGTTGCATTTACGGCAATTAAATGTATTTATTTAATTAATTTGGTATTTATTTAATAAATTATTATTTTCCGAAAATTAGACCGGGATAGTCGGTGATCGAATTTCATGCTGATTGCAATATTGTGATTGGTTTATTTAATTGACTGTTATTTTGTGTGATTTGAGTGGAATTTGTAATTTTGGAAATTTATCCAAAAATTGAATATTTTTAGTATTTAATTAGAAAATATCAGGCGTCGGTTTACAACGCCAGAAATGTGTTTTTGGATTGTTATAATTAGTGGGATTTTCAAAAGGGAAAATTTGGTATTTTGGCTAAGGCTGACCGTATACCCATGCGAGATTATTTTATCGGGCATGATAAAAATACTGAAAAACTCAGTTGGTGAGAACAATATACTATATCAGCCTACGGGCCTTAGTATGTTAGCTTAGGGTGAGCAGTATACTTTATCAGCTTAAAGTGAGCATTATTAGTACACTAAATCAGCCTACGAGCCTTGATATGTCAACTTAGTATGAGCAATATATTTTATCAGTTTAGATTGAGCATCATCAGTATATTATATCAGCCTACGGGCCTCGAATTGTCAGCTTAACACGAGCAGTATATTTTATTAGCTTAGAGTGAGCTATATTATTTTTCAGCTTAGTGTGAGCTATATTATTTATCAGCTTAAAGTGAGTATCATCAATATATTATATTAGCTTGAGGGCCTTGATATGTCAGCTTAAAGTGAGCAGTATACTTTATCGACTTAGGGTGAGCAATGTTCGAATTAATTGAATTGTGTGGATGGTATCGATGGTATGGAGTCGATTGAATCGATGGTTCGATGTTTGATGTGAATTGAATTGATGTGATTGGTTGATTATATGAATTGTACTCACTTACAAGAAGGATCTGAGGCAAAGGTAAGTCCTCTATCTCGTGCTTGTGCTTAGGTAGCATTTGGGCGTATTTCCTTCCTAGTCGAGGTTTAGGAGGTGGACTTGCTAAGACGTTGTCTCACCCCGTCGTGGGCTAATATTTTCAGGTCTTTAGATGGCTATACCTCTCGAGTATTTTGGACAACGAAAGAAGGTCACTGAGTAGGTATCTTATATTCCGCTTCATGGGGACCCAAAGGGATGGGTTTATGAACTCATGCGGGTCTATCTCGGATAGTACCCCCATCAATATAGATTGTGGTATCGTCGTGAGCGAAATGGACAAAGAGAAGGTCGCCTACCTGAATTTGAGATCCCTATGTTGGTGCTGGAGGTTGCTTTTGGTAAAGACATGGTAGACCCTCTAGGTGGAGCAGTGGTAGACCCGAAGTCTCCGAAGCCTAATACCCAAGAATCTTCTATTGAGGGATCGAATGTTTAGAGGATCTGTAGCCCTCTACCCTTTTTGTGGACCTTGTATATATATCGACTAGTATTGTATCAGACTAGGATTGATATGTATAAATGTGTGGTTTGGTTTTCAAAAAATTTCAGCCTTGCTTTTCTATCCCATCTTTTTGTTGTCTGCGATTAATTATTCGCTTCCACGTGTGCATTAAAATGAATGGGTCGACGACGGGTCCTAGGACATTGCAATTTAATCGACTACCGAGGGATGGGCACATGCTCGGAGGATCGGGGCGTGACATCCCCACCCGAAGTGATATCAAAGCTGGTCAATAGTTGGAGTGATAAAGTGCGATAAATTTATGGGATAGTTAGTAGGAAAGACCTTTATTTCATGCTGCTACATGTTTGTGATAATTGTTTGGTAGAATTGTATGTTTGTATGGATTGCTTAACTTCTAATTATGTCTGAAATTGGAAGGTAGGTTTCTATAAAAAACTTACAGTATGAGTGATCAGGAGTAGAAGACTCCTAGAAAGCGTACCATTGAACCTGTGACTTGGGGTAGGACGCCGACGAGGGTCAGTACCCGAGGGGATCATGGTCGAGCGCTGGCTCAAGCTAGCACTAGTAGAGTAGCACCACCTCCTGTTGGTGCTGGGGTAGTAGCCCTTGATGATCCAAGGTTCGTTGGGATCATACAGGTGCTAGAGATGCTGGGGAATAGGATGGAGTAGCAGGCTCAAAGTCAAGCTGCCAGTGCCGCCACTTCAGCTACCGCTACCACAACTGCCGCTAATGCAATCATAGATGGTGCTGCTATCGCCACCATTGCTACCACACCTATCGCCGCACCTGCTGAGGTTCCGCTAGGGAACATGGTCACTAGGAGATCAAAGCTTCAGCTGGTGGAGCAATTTCTGAAGCTAAACCCACCAAAGTTCACTAGGGCAGGAGACCACGAAGCTACAGCCCTATGGATCCAAGGCTTGGAGAAGGGCTTTGCACTGCTAATGTGCACCAAGGCAGAGAAGGTAGCCTTTGCAACCTACTAGTTGCAGGGAATTGCAAGTACTTGGTGGAGAGCCACCCAAGGAATAGTATTCACTGATGGTGTAGTCCCGGAGTGGAATGCCTTTGTCGAAGTCTTCAACAACAAGTACTTCTCTGACAGTGCCAGAAAACTGAAGATGGCAGAATTCCAATGCCTTTGCCAAGGTTCAATGACTGTAGATCAATATGAAGCGAAGTTTGCTGAACTATCATAGACACCCCAAAACTGGTCGAGAATCTAGTAAACCGAGCTAGAAGGTTTAGAGATGGGCTCAGACCAGAAGTGAGAAGCCCGCTGGTGCCATTGAATCTGAAGAACTATAACGACCTTTATGAACTAGCCCAGCTGATAGAGACAGATTAGAACGAATGAGCCGTCACAACTGGGTCGCGATTTGGATCTAACTGAGATGGGAATCAGTATGGGAAGAAACCCATGACCCGAGGAAGATTTCATGTTCTGCCCAATAGGAAGGGTGGAGTTGGCAAGTCATGGCCAAGCTAGAAAGGTTTATATCGCTTTTGTGGAAGGCGAGATGGTATAGCTCCATGCCCTCGGAGATCGGGCGCTTGTTTCGAATGTGGCCAGCAGGGTCACATGGCCAGAGATTGTCCTAGAAGACCAAGAGGATAATAACATTTACCACCGCCACTGCCGACGGGTTACATTAGAGGATTCATGCAGCAGAACGCATTGCAAGGTGGATAGATCAGACCCCCAGCTCAAGGGACAGTGTATGCCAACATAAGACGTCATGTAGATGACTTGTTTAATGTGATTACAGGTAGTGTTTCGCTAAACGACCATACTACTTATACTTTATTCGACCTTGGTGCGACTCATTCTTTTATTGCTAAGCAATATGTTAAGTTGATAGGATTAAGTCCTGAGTTTCTAGAGTTAGTAGTTAGCATATCTACACTGTTAAAGGATAAGGTGTTGTCTGCATTGGGTTGTTCTAGTTGCAAGTTAGCTATTCGTGAGCGAGAGGGGAGGATAGACTTATTAATCTTAGCCATGTATGATTTTGATTTAATAATTGGCATGTATTGACTCAACAAGCAATGAGCTAAGATGGACTGTTATCATAAAATGATTCAGTTTAACCCGTTAGTGGGTGAGAGTTTCAGGTTTATTGGGAGCCGAGGAGGACACTCGATTACCTTAATCTCGTCGCTTGAGGTAATCTGTTTGTTAGACGGGGGTTGCCAAGGTTACTTAGCGACTATCGTGGATACGACAATTGAGGAACTGAAAATTGAAGATATCTCAATGGTGCAAGAATTTCTAGACATGTTTCCAAAAGAATTACCAGGTTTACTGCTAGAGAGAGAGAGAGAATTTATGATTGAGTTAGCTCCCCAGATAGAGCGAATTTCTAAGGCTCTTTACCGGATGTCGTTATATGAGTTGAAGAAATTGAAGGTGAAGATGCAGGAATTGTTAGATAAGGGATTCATACGTCCTAGTGCATCACCTTGGGGAGCATCAATTCTATTCGTGAAAAATAAAGATGGTTCGTTGTGGCCGCGCATCAACTATCGCCAACTCAATCAGGTGATGATCAAGGACAAGTATCCAGTCCCGAGGGATCGACAGCTTGTTTGACCAGCTGCAATGAGCGTCCATATTTTCAAAAATCGACTTGAGAACAGGTTATCATCAGTTGAGAATCAGAAAGGAGGATATACTAAAGTCAGTGTATCGTACTCGATACGGCCATTATGAGTTCACTGTAATGCCGTTTGGTTTGACGAACGCTCCATCTGCTTTCATGGATTTGATGAACCGAGTGTTTAAGGAATACCTAGATCAATTCGTGATCGTGTTCATCGATGATATTCTAGTATATTCGAGGAGTGCCGAGGAGCATGAGAGTCATCTGAGAATGGTACTCCAGACCCTAAGGATTCATGAGTTGTATGCTAAGTTTAGCAAGTGCGAGTTTTGGCTGACTCGTTTTGCATTCCTAGGCCATGTGATTTTAGGTGAAAGAATCTCCGTGGACCCAACCAAGATTGAAGCAGTGATCAACTAGCCAAGATCAACAACCGCAACAGAGATCATAAGCTTTTTAGGTTTAGCAGGTTACTACAAAAGATTTGTGGAAGGGTTCTCAGCCTTAGCATCATTGTTGACTTGCTTGTTGAAGAAGGAAGAGAAGTTCATGTGGACGGACAAGTGCGAGCGTAGTTTCCAAGAGCTTAAGCAGAAGCTAACTACCGCACCCATGCTGACCATTCCATCTGGTCTTAGAGGATACAAGATCTATAGTGATGCGTCGCTTAGGGGGTTGGGTTGCATGCTGATGCAACATGGTAGAGTTGTTGCATATGCCTCCCGTCAATTGAGACCTCATGAGCTGAATTACCCGATGCACGACTTGGAACTCATAGCAATCATTTTCGTTCTGAAGATTTGGAGACATTATTTGTGTGGAGAAAGATTCCAGATCTTCACTGACCATCAAAGTCTCAAGTATTTATTCTCTCAGAAGGAATTGAATATGAGACGGCGTCACTAGATGGATATTCTAAAGGATTATGATTGTGATATCTTATATTACCCTGGGAAGGTGAATAAGGTCGCCGACACGTTGAGTTGAAAGTCCTTAGTTGCACAGATGATGGTGAAGGAATGGGTTTTGCTTGAGAGAGCTCGATATTCGATTTTCAAATTTAAGGTAGGCCACCTTTCGAATCTTATGGCCACCCTCAGAATTGAACCGGAGATTTTATCAGAAAAATCATCATAGCATTTACAGCATTCATCCTGGCAAGATGAAGATGTATCAAAATTTGCGTCAACACCACTGGTGGTCTGGTATAAAGACGGATATCGCCAAGCACGTTGTCAAGTGTTTGACGTGTTGGCAAGTGAATGCACAGTATTGTAAGTCGAGAGGGATTCTACAACCTCTCGAGATCCCCAAGTGGAAATAGGAGCACATCACAATGGATTTTGTGACAGGCTTACCAAGGAGTCAGAGAGGTAATGATTCCATTTCGGTAGTGGTCGACAGACTGACAAAGTCGGCGCACTTCATCGCAAAATGAAAAGACCTTGATTTGGATAGGCACATAGAGTTGTACATGTGTCAGATTGTTCGTCTACACAGAGTGCCGGTGACGATTACATCAAACCGAGACCCGAGATTCACAACTGCTTTTTGGAAAAGTTTGCAAGCTACCTTATGAACGAAGCTGTAGTATAGTACGACATATCATCCTCAGACGGATGGCCAGTTTGAGAGGATGATTCAAACCCTTGAAGACATATTGCGAGCTTGCGTGTTGGATTTCAAGGGCAGCTAGGAGGAACAACTTCACATTGTCAAGTTTACCTACAACAATAGCAACCGGCAAAGCATTCAGATGGCTCATTTCGAAGAATTGTATGGCAGGGCGTGTAGAACGCCAGTGTGTTGGGATGAAGTCGGAGAACGAAATATCGTAGGCCTAAAGTTAGTCTAACAGTTAGTGGATGCAGTTGCAATCATCAGGGATAGACTAAAGACCACTCAGAGTCGTCAGAAAAGTTACACAGATAAGTGCCGGATACCTTTGGAATTCCAAGTGGGTGATCACGTTTTTCTAAAGGTGTCACCGATGAGGGGAACTTCGTGCTTTGGCAAGAAAGTAAAATCGAGTCCGAGGTACGTAGGTCCCTTTGAGATTCTTGAAAGAATCATGATGCTAACGTATTGTCTTGCATTGCCATCGAGGTTGGCGCAACTACATGACGTCTTTCATGTGTTAATGTTGAGGAAGTATGAGCCTGACCCGAACCATGTGCTTAATTTTGAGGAATTGGATGTGGACGACCAACTATCGTACGTGAAAAGCCCGGTTTAGAGCATGGATCGGAAAGAACAAATTTTGCATACCAAAACAATCCCGTTGGTTAAAGTGGTCTAGCAACACCACGGCACTGAAGGAGCAACATGGGAAAGTCAAGAGTCGATGAGACGACAATACCCTCACATTTTTGTTTAAAGATTGTAATGGTTTAAACTTCGATGATGAAATTTTTACAAGAGGGGAAGAGTTGTGACATTCTGAAATTTCAGTCATGTTTTCAATTAAATAAATTGGGCCTTTCATTGACACGCCTATAGTCCTATTTTCTAAGCTGATCACTCATGAGATAACTAGACCATTTGGGGAAGTCATTAAGGGATTTTAATGCAATAGACCTGAGAATTTGACCAAGAATTGACTACTCGACCGTGCTCATTTGCAGAGATCATTATGGCACAGTTAAAAATCAATAAGAGATCAAAGATAGGTCGGTTCGACTGAGATGTGTGGCTAAACGTGGGTGATTCCACCAAATTGCAAAATTCTCGTCGATCGGTACTAGACTAATTTTTCTGTCGTTTTGGTACCATGTGTCCGTATTTGAAACCTTGAGATTTTCACGACCACTAAGAGTCACCAATGTGTCAAAGAGGTACATTGTGACTTGAAACAAATCAACCACGGGTCAATTACACTAAAAAAATTCTAAAAGTTACCCGGTACGCTAGGTCATGCTAAAATCGCGCTAGATTGAAATTAACTGCAAATTTGAATCCGATTTCAGAAATTGAAAGTTCTATCATGTCACGAGTCATTTTAGGAACGTCGACTCCTTCTCTAAATATTTTTCTGCAACTCGAGATTTCCGGTAGAAATTCAAAGTGATGCCATTTTTGTCCAGAAAATTTAGATGACCGTTTTTTATCACGTTTTTGGGATGCAAGTTGGTTCTATTGGCAAGGAAAAATATAATTTTGCTCGAGGACATCTCGGTGGATTTTATAGGATCAAAATTAAGTTCAATTGGAGGAGGATTGATCCAATTTAAGGGAAAATACTTCAAAATTCATGGTCCTTAACCTTTTGGACCACATGGGACTTGTTCTAGGGGAAATTGTGTGCACCAAATTGATCGAGTTGATCTACCAATTGTTATGAGGCATGGTCAAGGGGAGAAAAGGATAGGAAGAAGCTAAGAGGGAGCCTCCACTTGTTACAACTATCTTCTTCCTCTCCAAGAGCTTTGCTTTCCCCATTTTCATCCACTTTAGAGCTCAAGAATTGCAATAGCAATCCATCATCACATGCCTCTCCAACAGTTCCCCCTCCATCGTCTACGCCCCCCTCTGCTCGTCGGACCAATAACAATCCATCATCACATGCCCGTCACGCCCCCACGAGCCTCACCTACTCATCTCATCGTCTCGTGGCCTTGTTGCGCCCTGACCATCACCCCCTGCCATCCCGAGCTGGTTCCGCCATCGTGATTGCCGTTTAGGTCATCGTCGTTGCCCGTCGTTGGCCGCCCAACCCCGCTACAACCCATCCGTTCGCCCCTCATTGTGTCGGCACAAGACAGCCATCCAAGCAACCCTCTTGGCCCACCATACAGAATCCAAACCCAGCAAGAAGCCGTGCACTATTTGGCCAGCTTTGGACCCTTTCCTGGCCTTGCTTGGTGCCCCCACTTTGGAGTTTGTTACCCGCTATCGCATCCCCATCGTCATGGACTCATTGGATTTCAAAACTAGTGAGTTTACTCACTAAACTCTGCTTAAGGAGTTAATTACACTTAAGGGTTGATTAGTTTAAGTTAATTAGGGATTAGGTGGTTAGTTAGAATGGATTAGCAATTTAATTACCCGTTTATGCATGTAAGGTGGTTAGACCGGCTCAATTAGTGACTAGATAGATGGTAGTTTTTATCTAGATTGGTTCAGGAATTTTCTGGCCTATTTCAGTGTTTAATTAGGCTTTTTTGGCCGAAGTTGCATTTACGGTAATTAAATGTATTTATTTAATTAATTTTTATTTTCCATAAATTAGACCGGGATAGCCGGTGATCGAAATTTCATATTGATTGCAATGGTGTGATTGGTTTATTTAATTGAATGCTATTTTATGTGATTTGAGTGGAATTTGTAATTTTGGGAATTTATCCCAAAATTGAGTATTTTCAGTATTTAATTAGAAAATACTAGGCGTGGGTTTACAACGTTAAAAATGTGTTTTTGGACAATTATAACTAGTGAGATTTTCAAAAGGGAAAATCTGATATTTTGGCTAAGGTCGACCATGTACCCACGCACGATTATTTTATCGAGCATGATAAAAATATTGAAATTCTTAGTTGGTGAGAATAGTATACTATATCAGCCTACGGGCCTTGATATGTCAGCTTAGTGTGAGCAGTATACTTTATCAGCTTAGAGTGAGCATCATCAGTATCCTATATTAGCCAATAGGCCTTGATATATCAGCTTTGTGTGAGCAGTATCTTTATTAGCTTAGGCTATGTTTGGCAGTCGGAATAAATTTAGGGATAGGATATGATTTATCATATCTTACATTTGGTACTTGCTCAGGAGAGGATAAAATCGTATATAATGGGGATATAAGCAGGATAAAATTATCATATGAGGGAGGTGAGATAAATGTGGATAGGATTTATAATGTCCACAATAGGAAAGTTATTTTTATAGAATAACAAACTTATTAAATTAACAAAATTGAAATTATATTTCAATATAAATAATATTTGAAATCTAATTTACGTTAAAAATAAAAAATAAAAAATTATTTTTTATTAATCTTATTTTAATTTATATATTTAACTTTAATTATATCTTATAATAAACATTCAATCTATAAATTAAATATTTATATTTATTATATATTTTAGGTATATTTTTATTTTAGGTATGTTAGTACAATTTACTATTTGATAATTTTTTATAAAAGAATGATGAAAGGGGAAAAAAGAGATAATAAAGAAAATAATATAAATAAGAGGAAAAATAAAATAAAAATATATTAAGGAATAGTGTTACGAGAGATTTTCACCATCTCCGTTTATGAGCATTTAGGTTCATTTATAATGACATGCCATTTATATCAAAAAAATGTACATGATATGATGTGAATATATCCGACTTTAATACTACGATTCACCAAACAATGAACCGGATATAAAAAAATCCCAAGATTTCATATCCTATCCTATCTCGATTAGAAATCTGGACGACCAAACGTAGCCTTAGAGTGAGCACCATCGGTATACTATATCAACTTTCGGGCCTTGATATGTTAACTTAGCGCGAGCAGTATACTTTATCAGCTTAGAGTGAGCTATATTTTTATCAGCTTAAAGTGAGTATCATTAGTATAATATATCAGCCTGAGGGCCTTGATATATCAACTTAGAGTGAATAGTATACTTTATCAGCTTAGGGTGAGCAATGTTCGATTTAATCGAATTGTGTGGATGGTATCGATGGTATGGAGTCAATTGAATCGATGGTTTGATGTGTGATGTGAATTGAATTGAACTGATTGGTTGATTATATGAATTGTAATCACTTGCAGGAAGGATCTGAGGCAAAGGTAAGTCCTTTGTCTCGTGCTTGTGCTTAGGTAGCCTTTGGGTGTATTTCCTTCCTAGTCGAGATTTAGGGGGTGGACTTGCTGAGACGTTGTCTCACCCCATCGTGGGCTAATACTTTGAGGTCCTTAAATGGTTGTACCTCCTGAGCATTTTGGACAACCAAAGAAGGTCACCGAGCAAGTATCTTATATTTTGCTTCATGAGGACCCAAGGGGATGGGTCTATAAACTCATGAGGGCCGTTGTCTAGGTTGATGTGGGTCTATCTCGAATAATACACCATTAATATAGATTGTGGTATCGTCATGAGAAAAACGGATAAAGAGAAGGTCCCCTACCAGAATATGAGATCCTTATGTCGGTGCTGGAGGTTGCTTTTGGAAAAGGCATAGCAAACCCTCCTAGTGGAGCAGTGGTAGACTCGAAGTCCCCAGAGCTTGATACCCCAGAATCTTCTATTGAGGGATTGAATGTTTAGAGGATCTGTAGCCCTCTAGCCTTTTTGTAAACCTTGTATATATATCGGCTAATATTTTATATGACTAGGTCTGATATGTATAAATGTGTGGTTTGGTTTTCAAAAAATTGCGGCCCTGCTTTTCTATCTCATCTTTGTGTTGTCTGGGGATTAATTATTCGCTTCCACATGCGCATTAAAATGAATGGGTCGGCAACGCATCTTGGGACGTCGCAATTTAATCGACCACCGAGGGATGGGCACGTACTCGAAGGATCGAGGTGTGACGACAGTGGTGTAAGCAGAGGCCATGGTGGTCTAGGGGGACGGACATGAACATGACCATGGAGGTGGCCATTGCAGTCATGGCCCTGGTGGAGGTCATGGAGGCCCAGGTGGTGGTCATGGTGGTGGCCAGGGTGATCCTGGCGGTGGACATGAACATAACCATGGAGGAGGCCATGGTGGCAAGCCTAAAGGAGATCACAACCATGGAGGACTAGGTGGGCACAGCCCTAGTGGCCACCACCTTGGCTGATGCTAGTTCGCCAACACTTGGCGGCTGTTGTTGTTAGTTGTATGCCCTAAATCAACCATGTAATAGTTACATGTTAGGAATTGCTTAATGGCATATAAGTTTTTTCATTCATCATCCAATTTGTATGAATGAAGTCTATAAGATCAACCACGACTAAACCTATTCTTATGGTGTTAAGAATATGTGTGACGGTTTACAGTTATGCTGAATCTTTAAACAGTTCCCGGTCGATGGATCATTAAGAGGATATTGATGATCTTATTGAGACCGGTGTGTTCTCAAGCTTCACCATTCAGTATTGGAAACTTGAAGGGATGATGAGTCACAAGTCATTGGGTATTGTGATATCCAAGGTAGAACACAGGTGCTTGTCTTGGACAAGTTCACTAAACGTGACATAGATAGAACAATTGGGCGACATGGAAACTTTTAGTGGGGTCAATGTCTAATCGTCCATACTTTGGTTAGGTGTAAGATCCTTAGACTTGAGGCATAATGTTGACTTGTATGTTGGATGGCTATGATTTACAAGTGCCCATATTGGCGCTTCGTTAAACCATCTTTGTGCTTGATCGTCATAGTTTGTTCACATATGAAGACACACGCGTGCGTAATATGGAATCTGTCTTCTTGTTATATATGGATATATAATAATGATGTCCTATGTGATCTGATCGTGGAATTGTATTGGGGTTGTAATTGAGAATGAATGGTTCATATCTCGAAGAAATACATGTCAATTAGATGTGGGCATATGATTGAACTGGTGGCTTGACCGATAGTTCCATGGCGTTTGTTCGATCGGGACATTGTGAGACAGAAGGATCGAATTACAGGTCGCCAAAGCTAACAGGTTCATTGTATTCTGAAAACATTTCACACTGTCTGGGTAGCCATGATATATTGCTGGATGTCATTCATAATTTGCAGGAACAGGAGATTGATTTGGACAATCAGTTCTTTTGGTTGTGCTAATGTGTTAGCACAAATCCTACTCCCAGCACAGTGATGAATTTAGGGATGTCACATACCATAACCAATTAGAATGACGTTTGAATGAGAGAGAGAATATTGCAAATGTGTTTGCAATTGAGTCAATCAGACTGAGTCGAGCTAGAAATAAAAGTTTTGATGAAGGGGCTTTAGAGTTTACAAAATTTAAAGCGGGTTTCAGACTTTACGGTGGAATAAAAAATCTAAAGTGTGTTCAGATTCAATAACCGAATTAATGATTTGAATTGAGTTTAGAATTAATAGCTGAGTTAATGATCTGGAGTGAGTTCAGAATTAATCGAATCATTAATGATCTGAAGTGAGTTCAGAATCAATAGCCAAAATAATGATCATACATTGTTTCAGACTTAATGGTTAAATTAAAGATCTGAAATGGTTTCAGATTTAATGATCATATTAAGTTTTCAAGCAGTTTTAGAACTTAACGGTCACATTGATGATCTGAAACGTTTTTAGAATAAATGGGCAGTTTAATGATTTAAAATGGTTTTAGATTTAAATGATCAATTAATGTTCTGAAACAGTTTTAGTAGTAATAGTCAAATTAAATATTTGTAACGTTACAAAGTTAATACCCAGAATAAATACTTGTAACAGTTACAAATAAATGCCTAGAATAATGCTCTGTAACAGTTACAAGTTAATGCTTGAATTAGTGTCTAAAATAGTATTAGAACTTATGTCCATCAGAAGTTACGGTCGAATTAATTCTAAAATGGTTTAGAGTTAATGCGCTAATTTAAATGTGATATGCACTGACTGTAAAAGGTAATACATAGAGCAGATCATTGGTTGATCAATAATTGGCAATCGACTATTGAGAGTGTTGATAGTGATAAACTAAATCATTCACACACGAGAGCAATTGCTAGCACAATTGTCGTGCCCCGAACCCCAAGCACGCGCACATTCCTCGACAATCGATTAAATTGTGATGTTCCCAAGACGCGTCATCGACCCATTTGTTTTATGCATATGCGGAAGCGAACTCATAAACTCCATACAACAATGAAACACAGGGATAGTAAAACATATGCTACGCCTTTTTCAAAAAACAAACTTTATATACACGCTGAGTCAGTCTTACAAGTTTATATATAGAAGTCTATATCCAAAAGAAGCTACTAAGCCAATCCTACCCTAGACCCTACCTACTCGGGATTTGGGTCTACCACGACACTATCTGGGATGTCGATGTCTACAGAATCAACTACCTCTACTCTAGGCCCTTCAGTCTTGGGCCCCAAGTTCACTGTGATATCTTCCAAAATATCGGCATCCACGATGGGGTCGAGTACCTCCTCATACTCGGTATTGATGGTAGGTCTGTCAAAACCTTCTAGAGGACCCCGAACCGTTAGAGTCGCCACAGTTCAATTTACCATTCTCTTGCTTGACCTGAAGGTCTATCGATCCTGCGGGTTTAAATCTTTTAGATCGGTCCCTGCACAGAAATATGGTGGAAGCGTATCCAACAACTCCCTTCCCTATATTCAGAAAACGATGCACACCAACTAAACATTTAATATAAGTTAAAGCCATACACTTTTATTTACATAACTTGATGGATATCATTAGTTGGTACATCAAAATGGCAAGGCTTTCTATACTCGACTATATTTCAAAAGATGACCGACATCTCTTCCAACAGTCATATACTTAAAGTCCATCGATCAGTGTCGGCATCCAAAAGTTCCTTCCTCTGTTGTCCTCCTCCTCGCGGCCATATCCAACCACTCGGTCCATCTGCTGGTGGCGGTGGCGGCAGAGGTATCTTGTCTAGTCTGAAATGTTAATCCCCAAACGGGGTGAGTACAACCACTCAGCAGTAAAAGATTCATCAAGCTATATCAAGCATTACTATTAATATCCATATTCAAGTATGGTAGACAAAATAGGCAATCCATGAATGAGTATGCATCCAAACCATATAACTCTTTGATGCAATGACCAGTGCATTTCCTTTCAACCAACAAGATGCATCGTGTCCAGCCACACAAGTCCCGATCATGGGGCCAAACTATAATGACACGTCCCATTCCATGCCATACAATTTAGTCCCATAACTAGACCACACTCACACTTAATATAATCGTCTATTTTATCATTCAAAAGGTTTCATCCCCCAGAGGACCAATGTTTGCATCCTTCTGGGATTCCGCACCCAACCTGGCGTCGCGGAAGCCTCCGGGCATCCAAAGGGCATCGACTCATTCGAACCTCTGGGCATCTCGCACCTCACCTGGCATCACGAGGAATCACTAAGCCTATCCCATACTAAGCCTCATGGTTTCATCCTTGGCGCATGGGTAAGCATTATCTTAGGAGATCATTCATCCTAGTCCGTTGCTTACGAAGTTAGTTAATTCCTACGATGACATCAAAGTCATACATAACTATCACTACTAAGTCCATTTCCATATCTCATTCTACTAGGGTTATCTCACACATCTCACATGTTAATGTAGATAACAACATGTCCTTCAGTGATGTAGAAATACGAAGAGGCATATATGAAGATTTGGTTCCTACTTGTCACAATCATCTATATTTCTCAGACACAAATGAATGTGTGCCACTCATGTCAAATAACACATATACCTTCTTATCATCTATAGAAATTGTACCTGAGATAACATTTTCGGAAGCTTCTGCTTCCTCTTGGGTGATCGCGTACACCCGTCCTTATGCTGGTGGCCTCTGTGGATTACTTGGTGGGGGTGGTCCAATTGCACGTTGCTGCACTTGTCACACCATGCTGACATTCGGCTGCGACCTCTCTTGTGGACAATCTCTCTTAAAGTGACCTCTCTACCCATAACCAAAACATTTCAGTCAATCATTATAGGGTCCTGGTCCATGTTGTCCACCACATCTTTGACAAATGTTACTCTGGTAGGGTACTCTCCTTAGAACCGAGCCACTCCTGACTTTTCTAGAATTCCCAAAATTATTCCTCTTCTTAGATTCCCAGAGCTGTCCTTGATCAGGATAAGGTCTCTTACTCCTTCAAACGTCATTAAAGGTCATCTGCCTCTTAGATTCTGATTGCTCTCTCACTAACTCTTGCTCCACCAACTGTGCCCTCTCATAAATCTCATTATAGTCCCTTATATTCAGAGGCACTAGTTGTTTTCTAATATCAGTCCTTAGCCCTTTCAGGAATCTCTTAGCCTTTTCCTCTCGATCCTCAACCAACCTAAGAGCATACCTAGACAATTCAGAAAATTTTGCTTCATACTGGTCCACTGTCAACTCCCTTTGTTCCAACTGAACAAATTCAGTGATCTTCCTATCCTTGGCACAATCAGAGAAATGCTTCCTATTGAAAGCCCTAACAAACTATTCCCAGTTCACATCAGTACCTGGTGGAAAGATTGTGTCTCTTGAAGCTCTCCACCAAAACTTTGCATTTCCCTCCAGTTGGTACTCTGCCAAGGTCAGCATCGCTACAGTTCAACAACCGGAAAATTCACTCCATTCCATCAATCCATTGCTCCGCCTCCTCAGGACTTCCCATTCCACTAAACTTAGGTGGTTTCAGCTTTAGGAATTGTTCCACCAGTCCTTGAGGGCGATGTTCTGTTCCAGGTTGTTGTTGTGCTTGCCTTTCCATCAAATTTTCTTATATTGGCCAATGCCTGCAGGATATCTTCCATCCAGGGTTCAGCGCTTGAAGAAGAGGCTTCAGCCCTTGATGGATGAGCACTTCCAGCTCGTACCATGATTTTCCTGCAGTTTCCAAGCATTTGCCTCAGGAATAATTTGCAACTCGGTGTCACTAGTCAGATCATTGATTAAGATTATTACTAAAGTCACATAAGTAACATAGAATGTTACTAACACACAAAAGCAACATCAAACTAGTTACCAAGGATCTACAAGTGAATACCCATCACCTGTTGTTCAAAGTTAGTCAACTACTCTTGGTTAGTACCCTATGGTGTGCATCATTCTATCCTCAATTCCATTTGAGGCACCTTATCACTCCAAATAGACCATAGCTCTGATACCATTAAGATGTGGCACCCCTCGACGGCCCCCGAACCATTAGGGTCGCCACAGTTCGATTTACCATTCTCTTGCTTGACCTGAAAGTCTATCGATCCTGGGGGTATAAATCTTTTAGATCGATCCCTGCGCAGAAATATGGCGAAAGCTGTGGCACCCTGAAACACCTAAGGTCGCCACAGGTACCTGTCGCTATACCTAATGAACGCTAGTCACATCTCTTAGCAGAAGCATTGCAGCTTATAGGCATATATATATATATATATATATATATATATATATATATATATTTTATATCAGTCCCAGCGCATCTTATTAGCGGAAGCATAATTGAAATATCATCATCTCTCCCTCTAACTATCATGATACAATGCACACCACTAAGCACCATAGGAAAACATAAAGCTGAGCCACTTTTATTTACATATTTTCATGATGGATTTTCTCGGGTCAGTATAACAAAAGAGGGGCCAAGACTTTTGACTACACTCGGCCATAACCTCAAAAAGAGACAACTTGACCCTCTATGTCGATCATGCAGAATCTTCCATCTACTAGTGTCGGCTATTGTCCAAAAAGTTGCAGCTCCTACTCCTCGCGTGCGGGCAGTCACAGCCATGCCGGTGCGTCAGGCGGTCGCGGCGGCAACATCCCCCGCATCACTCCGTCTCGACGAACGTGAACAGATATGAACTCCTGAATGACCGGGCCCAAAGCCAGGCCCACGTCATACATCACTAATGCACGAACTCGAATGAACGTTAGACCAGGTATGGTGGGACAGTCGATCTCCACACACTCGACCTCCACATCGGACGGAAGGCCGTAAAAGACGCCCCGCGTGACAGTATGGACCGGCATCTTTCTAATCTAAAATGTTGGTCCCCGAAGGGGTGAGTACAGCCACCCAGCAGATAAAGGACCCAATAAACCACTCAATGCATCACACAATACAATTATAACAATCATAGCATAACACCAGTCATTCACGCATCCATGCATAACTTACCTTGAAGCCATGCATATGTCATCATACCGCATGTACATACATCCTCATGTAATCATCACCATCATGTCATACATGTACCATCATGCCATATATGCACATACATCCATGCATTCACCATCATCATGTCACATACACCATCATGCCATATATGCACATACATCCATGCACTTACCATCATCATGTTGCATACACCATCATGCCATATATGCACATACATCCATGCACTCATCATCATGCCATAGGTGCACATATATCCATGCACTCATCATCATGCATCCATGCATACATGTTGCCATACCATGCATAATTCAATTTCAATTTCCAAATTTTATTCTTTCATTTTGAACCCCCACATTTCCCTTTCCCGGGACCAGTATTTGCATCCCACATTTATCGCTCGCACCCCACCTGGCATCGCGAGGAACCTCCGGCACAAACCTCCGGGCATCCGGCACACACCCTCCGGGCATCTCGTACCCCAACTAGCATCACGAGGTATCCCCCGGCTCACACCTCCGGGCTTCCGGCTCCCCCACTCTCCGGGCATCTCGAAACTCCTGAGGACCCTCCGGCATTCAGCCATTTAAGGCCACCGGGCATCCGGCATTTACACTCCTTGGTCGAGCATCCCGACACTCCCGGGGCATCGTCGGCTCACACCTCCGACGGCCTTCTCATTTATCATAATTCACATTTACAATTATGGCTCAATTTTGACATGGCATATGATATGATGGCAAACAAGATCCTTTTCAGCATTTGATTCTTATATGTAGTTCCAATCATCATCATATATGCAGCAAGATCCAATCACTCATGAAAACACAATCCATGGGGTCCATACAACTTAGAATAATCCATACATCATGACTTTTTTGAAATTTACCTAATTCTAGCTTGCACAATTTCAGAAAACATATAAATTAAATATCCATATGATCTTCAAAAATTATAAAATCAGAACATGTAATAGGCAAGAAATAAAGGTAGCAATTCCATGCAGAACACATGCCCAAAAGAACTTCACACAAGAAGATATAGCTCACACAATACAGTTTGCGAAATTCGGATAAAATCAGATTACGCAGTTCTTGAAATATTTCGATTTAAATACCCGAATGGCCTCCAAAAATTATGAAATTTTACCCGGTGATAGAAAAGTCCCTAAGGTAGATTTTTCATGAGACATCAAGGCTGGATTCGTCCTAGATAATTAAATATGGGCGGCCGAAGCCCCTGTTCCTAGTACCGAACAGTCCAGTTTAGCTGTCTCCAAAAAATCAAGGTTTCGCCTACTTATCTTCCTTCATTTCCTCTGAATTTTTTTATATGTTTTTCCTCAAGAGGTCCACTACAACTTTCATTAAGGGATCTAGGTGAGATTCTCAACGGATAGTCTCTTTATAGTTCACGAAGTCGCTGGAGTCCAGTACAATACTTCCAGATCTATCGTCTTCAAAGGAAAAATCGTTTCACTAGGCTACACTTGTTCGTTCTACTTAAAATTTGAGTATGTTAGTCTCCAGGATGTTCTCTACAACTTTAATCAAGAATTCAAAGTGAAATTCTCAGTAAAAAGTGACATGCAACACACAAAACCACCAAGTGATCAACAAAACAGTTTCAGATCTAGCGTTTTCGTAGAGGAAGGGTTTCACCTCTTAAAACTCAGCCATTTTGTCTCAAATTTTAGTATGTTATACTTGAGATGTTGTATACAACTTTGGTGAAGAATTCGAAGCCAAAATCTGACTCAAAACCCGCATGCAAGCCTCTACAACATTCTGGGTCAGGCGGTATACTCGAAAACAGAATGCTGTTTCAAAAACAACACACTCAAAGCTTCGGTTTCTCACACCCTAACGTCCGAGATTCATCACCATTCAAACACACATGCAAGAGCAGAATATGGATCCCAACTTGCCTTTGTACCGAGCAAGAACAAGCAACACGGCGGACGACGGACGCACGGCGACGGGCGACGGACGAGCGGACGGACGGACACACGGCTTCTTCCTCCTCTCTCTCGGTTCCTCACTCTCTCGGCAACCCTCTCTCTCTCTCTCTACTTATGGACTACAACCCCCCATAACCGGTCACTGCTTCCTTTTATTTACCCCTCAGTATCATCATTAGCCATCATTAGAAGCCACCCAAGAAGACCAATAGATGAAGCCTTCTTTTTGCCACTTGGCAAATCCCATGCATGATGGACTTGAGGGTTTGGGGCGGCTCCTCTCCCTTGTGGTCGACGGCAGCCCTCTTCATGGGCCTCATGGGCCAAGCTAATTTGGCCCACTTTAGGTCCAATACCCTTGGGCCTAAAGTCTAATCTTAATAAACCCCAATTTCAATTTTAATAATTCATTTTTTTATTCTCTCTTTTATAGATTTCAAATTTTCAATTTCATATGGCCATAAATCTTGTAACATTTAAACTATAGGGATTAAATCTATGAGGTGCATAGCCAAGAATAAATTCTTCTTATTAATTTATCCTATAATACTAATTGCATACTATCATGCATCATCATATCGTTTATAACACATACATGTGTATCATCATTGTATCATACATGTCATCATCATCATGACATCATCACATTACACATGTCATATCATATATCATCATCATTATCATTACCATGCATATCATCATGCATGTCATATCATCATCATTATCATATATATCATCATCATTATCATATCATGATCATCATGCATATCATCATGCATATCGTCATCATCATCATCATGCATATCATCATGCATATCATATTATCATGGGTGATCATCGTTATTTCACATCACATATCATTATCATCATCATGCATATCATCATGCATATCGTCATCATCATCATCTTGCATATCATCATGCATATCATATTATCATGGGTGATCATCGTTATTTCACATCACATATCATTATCATCATCATGCATATCATCATGCATATCATATCATGGTTTAATTTCCACTTTTTGCTTTTCAATTGATCACCACATCACCCATTTCTCAAATCATCAATTTCATCATCCCCTCGGGCAAAGACCTCCGAGGCTTCCGGCATTCAGACTCCCGGGCCACCGGGCATCCGGCCCCCACATTCCGGGCATCTCGCATCTCAACTAGCATCACGAGGCATTCCCTTCGGTAGAAACCTCCGACGTGGCTTCCGGCCTTTACCCTTCTAGCCAGGCATCTCGCACCCCAATCCTGGCATCACGAGGTATTCCTTTCGGGCAAAGACCTCCGACAAGGCTTCCAGAATTATGTACCGACATACCACCAGGCCTCCCCTGGAATTACGTACCGTATACAACCGGGCATCCCGACACTCCCGGGAATCTCGGAATTACGCCACTAGGCCACCGAGCATCATCCGCCATCACAACCATCTCCTCATTTACCATCATCCATGTTTACCAGTATTTTAATCTCATTTTAACATGGCACATGGCATGATATCAAACAAATCATACTAGGCATGACATTCACACATGCATTGATTCAATGCCATACATATGCCAAGACTTTATCACATATGCATCTTAATTCAATGTCATATACTTACCAAGACTTTATCACATATACATCTCAATTCAATATCATACACATACCAAGGCTTTATCACACATGCAACATGAATTAATTAAATGGAATCTATGACTAATGAAATAATTCCTTTTATTTATTTATTCATTTATTTATTTATTATTTTATTTATTATTATTTTTTTATAACTATAAATTCCCAAAATTATCAAAATTCAAGAAATTATTAAACCAACCCATAGGATGATAATTACTTGCAAAATTCATGGCCAAATTGATTTTTTTACAAAATCTCATAATTTTCCCAAAACATCCTATTCTTCTCGGATGAAACCAGAATGCATGGTTTCCGAATAAATTCAATTAAAATATCCATATGGCCTCCAAAAATTATAAAATTTTACTGGATTATAGAAAAGACATTTTCGTACAACTTTCATTAAGAACTCCAAGCCATATTACTTATATATTAATTTATTCAACCTCACGAAGCTTCTGGATCCATTACCGCATCGTCAGTGCCTCCATCTCCGAAATACTAAGATTTCACCCACATATTCTCTTTATTTTTCTCTGAAATTTGGATATGTTATGTATCAAGGTGTCCTTTACAAGTTTCATGAAGAGATCTAGGTCAAATAACCAGAGTATGGTCCTCCTTTTAGTCCTTTAAGTCTCGGTGTCTCGGAATACATCACCAGAATCATCGTCTTCAAGATCTAGTCGATTTACCAAGCTATACTTGTTATTTTCACTTCAAATTTGAGTATGTTATAGTAAAAGATGTTAGCTACAACTTCCATGAAGACATTGAAGTAAGATTCTCAACAAAAACCAACATGCAAGCTCAAACAAGTTACTGACTCACACAACCCGAGCAAGAACAGTCACACGACTTAAGAACAAGCCAACCTTACCTCGGTTTTTCTCACTTAAAACACCCAAAATCTAACATGCAAACAACATACAAGCATGCAAGAGAAGCTAGAGGATTCCCACTTGCCTCTAGGATGAACGATCGACGACGTACGGCGGCGAACACGGCGGCTCCTCCTCGGCTCCGCCTCCTCTCTCTCTCGGCCGCTCCTCCTCTCTCTCGCACACCTCTCTTAGCCGAATGAGGGAAATCCAGCCACCCTCTATCTCTCTTCCCTCTTATACCCCCAAATTCTCATGATTACTTGCCTATAAACCAACCAATGCATGGCCTTCCCTTTTTGCCACTTGTCACCTTGGATTTTGAATTTGATTGGGCTTCTTGGGCTTGGGCTTTTTGGGCCATCCGGCCACTTCTCTTGGGCCTCCATTGGGCCGGTCGACTTCCCCTCTTGGGCCGCTCATCTTGGCCCATTAAAGGCTTAGGCCAAATGGGCTTAAGGCCCATTCGAAAATTAACCCCTTTTTCTCTTTTTTTTTTTTTTGAATTCCTTCTATAAATATTTTTAAATTTCCATTTTCATCTTGGCCAAAGTCTTGGGATATTTCATTCATTGAAATTTAATTTATAAATCTTATGGCCAAGCATAGATTTTTAATCTATCGAATTTAAATTTTCACAATCATATGCACAAATCATTTAAATAAAAGACTAATGGCTAAAGCATAAGCCATGGAAATTTTTATCACCTAATTAAAGACTTTAACACACCTTATGGCTTGGCTCTGAATTTTGTGATGCCACAGAAGGGGGAAAACCAGCGTCACAGCGGGGCGCGGGGGTCGGCTACTGAGCGGAGGACGGTGGGCATAGGCGCGATGAAGGCAAGCTGCGAGGCGGAGGTCCCGCAAACAACGAGTGGAAGCGTCGACCGGCGCGGCGGAGTCAAGCGTTGGGTCGTGGGCCGCCGGGCGGCGACGGCGTTGGGTGGAGGCGAGCTCGATCTGCAGTGTCGGGGCACTCAAGCAGCGAGATTGGGACAGCGGCAGTCGAGTGATGAGGGCCTCGTGCGCCGGGTTGCAAGCTGCCGAGTGACGACGGCATCGCAGAGGCGAGCAGCAGTCAGCGGTGACGCGGTCGTTGAGCGTGATCGGTGTGGCGAAGCCGCGATCTGCGCGAGTGCGGTTCGAAAGGGGGGCGTGGTTCGCTCGGGTTTAGATTTGGTGGAGGCGCGGTGGCGGTGGAGCGAGAGAGGGCTCGCGGGTCGCCGCCGCAGTGGTGCTAGTGCGGTCGAGGACTCGCGTCGCGGTGGTCGGCGGCTCGGGTGCCGGTGCGGGTGGTGCTGACGCGGTCGAGGGCTGCCGGCACAGTGGCCGGCGCGAGCAAGGTCTCCGTGAAGAAGATGAACAGTACCCAAAAAGAAGACGACGATTAGAGGGCAAAACCGGAAAAACGAAGAATCAACGAGGATAATTTGGGAAGAAAAAAAAAATTTAGCCCCTCACCCTTAGCATTTTCGGCATGCTGAAAGCCCAAGGTAGCCCCCCCACCGTTTCTTTGGGCTTTCAGCCTTCACAAGGCTGATATTTTGCAAAGGGGCTTTGAAAATTCTTTGCCAACAGCCCATACTTGGCCCAAAGATCGTTGGGGCTTCAAAGTAGCCTTGAGAAGCTACTCCCAAACGCAACCTTACTCCTCAAGCCCACACATTTCTCACGGTCCGTCGAGTTCACTTTCTGGCCCGATCTAAATTAAATCTGAATCCTTAATGATTTGATTACACTAATGAAGGTTGGTGAAATTTAGGATGTCACACTTTTTGTCTAAATGAGCTACTTTGAGAAACCTCAGCATAAAAACATAGGGGTAGGCAAATTCAGATGAAATTTTCACCTGCTTTAAGATTGAATTTCGTGAAAAATATTACAAAAAGAAGCCATTACATGTCAATAGAGGCAATACCTTCCTAAAGAGGATAATGGACGCAGGTCTTTATGGCTCGCCCATGGTGATTGAACCGAATCCCTTAATTGAAGCAATTGTGGCTCAAAAGGAAGAAGAACAATAAGTGGATTGCCAAGATAGAAGAGAGACTACAGTTTATGCAGGACTCTATGACCCAGGTGAAAGGAGATTTCTTTCACTTTGCCAAGCTGAGTTGGTATTGGGGATCCGACCATTTATTTGAAATACTATGTGCTGAAGATGTCATGGTACGTCCATGATGAGTCCCTCACGATTGAAAATGAAAGCTTAACCGGACCAGAGCTCATTGCACCGGCAAATTCTTCATTTTCAACTCTACTTGGAGCTACCACTAAAACTTCTTATAGAAATTTGGTGATCAGTTCTAAAAGTAGTCACTCAATAGGCCAAAATGGACTTTCTTGGTTCCAGTCGATCACAAAGAAAGGGAAGAGCACACAACAGGCTTTTGGGTATGTCACGCTCGTTATATTGTCTCTGAGTTTTCCGTGAAGCGTTTTAGGCAGTCACCTGCTGAACCCCTCTGTTTTTTGGGTTCACTGATTTTGTTTTGAAGGCTGACCACATAGCAAATTTTGGTACTTCTCCTTGTATCCCACATTTCTTAAAAAAAACAGCATTGAATCTAGAATTTTTCTTGTACTGCAGAAGAATTGCTTTAACTAAACAAAGATTTAATAGCACCTTGAGCAAACCTTTGTTTACTATGGGATGGATGTAAAGAAAGTTAAAGGGGGAACTGCAGTTCTGAAACTAGATTTTGGTTCTTTAGCATGGACGAATTTTCTCAACTAAGTGTTAGCAACTTCACCATGTCCCTTTTTCCCCTAGTGATAAATTAGAGTCTAATTGGCAAAACGCACAAGCTGTTTCTAATCCATTGCCACTCCAGCTACAAAAAGAAATCCTTCTCCTTATCTCTCTCTCTCTCTCTCCCCCCCCCCCATGTGCATTTTCATTCTTTTCATTTGCCTCGCCTCCTGAATTTCTCCCCGACGTACCTTTTGTTGACAAGGATTGAAGAGGAGGTAATGATGAACAGATTTCGGATATAATCTCTGTCAATTTGACATAATGATCTTTGTACTTGCACCCTTTTCTCATTTTTTATGTTGGAGTTCATCGAGTAGCCAACTGATGTCATATCGTTTTTCTCAGTTTTAGGGCCACTATCTTCCTTTCAAAGCAATATTGCTCTACCCAAAGTCGATTCAGATCATCGAATTTCATTGTTGACGCCAAATTTTCCCTTGGTGATCTTAATTTATGTTCTCCTTTGCTTAAATTTCAATTTTTATATTTTGGAAATGCTTTAGAATCCCTTTTAACTTAGTTTATGCACACACTGAACCGGAACTCATGAGCAGCTAAACTGTAATTTCGGCACCAGATTGTAGAACCCATGATCTTGCTATGTAGTAAAGAACATCCTCAAGACACCCTAAATTTTTGCTGGTCCTTTAGCAACATATGGCCCCACCCTTTGACCGTTTCGTACAGCCCTTTGATGCGAAATGGTGATTACGTTAACTTTATTGAACATCTCTAATTTCTGCCAAAAAATTAGATGAACAAACTCAAAGCAGAATGCCAACTTCGACTTTGACATCGTGTGCAGATAGAGAAACCACGCTAAAGATTGCAGATTATGAACTTCACTGATGAAAGGAGTTGATGAGGGGGCATAAGTGAAACTTTTGTTCATAGAGGTATAATGTGTCTGGATCATGACTAATGGAGACCGACCTAGTTTGCTTCCATTTTCTTGTTGATAATTAGAAGTAATGGGGAGCACTGTGCTCATGTTTCTATTGTCTCTCGTCGTGACTGATCTGTTGACGAATGATGCTTGTGAAAAAACATGCTTGTCTTCAATCGGAATTCTGTTTCTTTCATTTGTAACCAGTTTCCTGAATGAGGTTCAAGGACATCTCATGCTCAAAGCTACAGATCATATTAGGAACCTCGCAATTCATTAGGATACTTGCAAGGACAATTACACGACTGACTCCACATGGTGCTTATTAGTTTTTTAGTCCTTTCTTTTTCCTCAAATACAAAATAGTTAAAAGACACCGGAGATAACTTTGCATCACGTATCAATTATGGGACACTAGCCCCCAACAACCGGCAAGCTGTGGCGGACTAGCATCCGCCGTGGTAGTGGCCACCCCTAGGACCATGGCCACCAGGGCCATGCCCACCTAGTTCACCAGGTCCGCCGTGGCCATGGTCTCCTCTAGGCTTGCTGCCATGGTAATGTCCGTGTCCATCGCCCGGACCACCATGACCTTCGCCTGGACCACCGTGGCGTCCGCTAGGGCCACCACCACCCGGGCCTCCATGGCGTTCGCCGGGCCTCCATGGCCTCCACCATTAGGGTCGTGCCCGCCTGCAGTGATGGCCGTGATCAGACATTTTGGTGAATCTCTCAAGGAAATTTTGCTCTCCAAAGGTGTTTTGCTAGCTGAGATGGTGTGTGGTGATTGAAGGTGGGGGGATATGGGGATTTAAATAGGAAAATACCTGACCGGGCGCCCAGGGAGTCATGTGGAGGACCAGTGGCTTGGAGTGTACTGCCACACGGCGACTGATTGGTAGCGACCGATTGGTATCCTCCCAAGGAGTTAATGTTCCTCGCGCTTCAGCCTCTATCCCTTATCGCATCCGTGTCGGCTATTTTTGGTTTTCTTGTACAAGCGCGTGTGTTAAACTGAATTCGGACTGTTCTATCAATTGGAAATTTCCTATAATATGGGCTTACATTAATTAATTGATTTTCTATTTTAAATAATCGGGTTAATAGATATTCCAATATTTGTTGAGCCCTACAGTGATCTGATTAAATTGGGTATTGGCATCTATTGATAATGGGCTTAGTTGAGCAGCAAAGTGTAGGCAATTGTGTTTAACTGAAGCCCATAATGGGAATGGCTCAATTGACACGCTGTTGATTAGGGTTTGCTAGGTCCCCTCTCTAGCCTATAAAAGGATAGGTTATACCTATCGTTACTTTAATCCCTTTAAAAGCTGCGATCGAAATAGGTCATAGAGAGGAAGATCTGGCATTCTAATAGATCCTCATTAGAGTGATCTACTTTTCTTCAAGTGAAGCAATTGTTCAAAGAGGTACACTTTAATTCCACTGTGTTTATTACAATCATATATGGATCCGCTTTCCTTGATTGATTAGTTGTTTATATGAATAAATTTTCGTACATGTAGTATCAGAGCTGTCATATATGATTGTAGAACCCAATTTTTTTTTTATATTGAAAAATTCAAAATTTTCCTCTTTGAGCCAAATATGGGCATTATTTTTTCATGTGAATTTTTTGCTCGATTGATCCTGAAATCATAGGGCTTTTGTTCTACATGTCAAGATCTTTTCAACCATATATAATTTGTATAGTTTCGTTGAGAATTGAGTGAGAATTTTAAATTTGAAATTCTAGGGTTTATACATAGAAAAAGTTCTAGAATTTAAGTTACATTCTAGTGGTACCTTCGTTTTTCTCTTCAATTCGACGGTAGCAACGGTTGGTTTGGAGATTACTGTAGCTGATTGTTTGTTCCTCTTTTGGACAAGCGATAGCCAGTGACCAGAATTTCGTGCTAATTGCAGTGATGCATTCTGTATATCTAATTGAGTCTCAGATTGTACAATTTGAGTGTGATTGGTGATTGTGGGTATTTATCTCAAAAATGGATAATTTTGGTAATTAATTAAAAAATTACCGGTCATCGGTCTACAGCCCCAAAAATCTATTTTGGGACTGCTGAAAATGGTAGGATGTTCAAAAGTGAAAATCTTGTATTTTGGCTATGGCTGACTGTGTACCCACACACAAGTATTTTTATTAGGCATGATAAAAATGGTAAATTGAATTGATGAACGAGATGGTATACTATATCAGCCTGCGAGCGATATATCAGCTTAGATTGCGAGCAGTATACCAGTATACTATAACAACCTACGAGCTCTGATATGTTAGCTTAGATTGCGAGCAGTATACCTTATCAGCTTAAAGTGAGCAGTATTATTAGCTTAGAGAGAACATTATTAGTATACTATATCAACCTGCGAGTGATATTTCAGCTTATATTGCCAACAATATACTATTTATCAGCTTAGTGTGAGCTATACTATCTATATATCAGCTTAGAGAGAGAAGTCTTGACATGGTCGGACTTATTAGATAGTTTTGAATGGGCCGACCAACAGAAGGTCGTGATGACATGTAATCGACTAGGTCGATTGATCGAAAATTCGATCTGATTGAAATGAATGGTATGGTTTGCGAGTTTTTAATTGAAATTGACTTGCGGGAAAAAGTTGAGGCCAAGGTAAGTCCTCTGAACCATGGTTGTGCTTAGGCAGCCCTTAGGATGTATTTTCTTCCTAATCAAGTCTTAGGGGGTAGAACTCGTTGAGACGTCATCTCACCCCATTGTGGTATAACAATTCCAGGCCCTTAGATGGCAGCTCATCCAGAGCATTTTGGACAACCAAGGAAGATCATAGAACAAAAGAACTACATTATGATTTATGGGCATTTGGAGGGACTGCAATACGAACTAGTGAGGACCATAGTTTGGGTTGATTCGAGTCTCCCCAAAAAGGTGCCCCATCAATACAGGGCATGGTATCACTTGTATTGTAATGGGTAGAGAGAGGGCCTCGTGCCGGAATGTGAGATACATCTGTATGTGATGGAGGCTGTTTTTGGAAAGGGTACAGCTGATCCTCCAAGCGGTTCGGTCACAAACTCGAAGGACCTAAAGCTTGATGAGCCAGACTCCCTAGTGTACTTAGTAGTAGGCTCTAGCTGCAGTATGGAGGAAGGAGAAATTGAGGATGAGGAGGATGAGTAGCTGTAGCGTGAGAAAACCCCCCCTTCTATGTGTAAACGTCATACTTAGACCAGCTTGTATTATATATGACATGGTTTGTTATGTATACAAATAAGTGTGGTTGTGTTTTCAATTTGAAAATTTTATGGCCCTGCTTTCCTATCCCATTGTGTTATTATCTGGGGATTATTATTCGTTTCTGCATACATATTAGAATGAATGGGTGGGTGATGCGTCCTAGGACATCGTTATTATATTGACCAAGCAGGGATGGGCATGTGGTCGGAGGATCGAGATGTGATAGGAGATGCCAGTTCTCTCTGGTTTTTGAGCTCTCTAAATACTTCAACAATGGGGAAAGTGAGCCCCATGAGGAAGAAGAAGGCTGTTGAAGCAAGGGGGACCCCAAAGGCTTCCAAGCCTTCAACACTGTCCAAATCTCCCTTTGTTTGCCCCCACCACCCTTGGCCCTCATTCTCAGCCATTCTCCTCTCCTTGGCTTCCGCAAGATGCTTGCCAAAGGGTCCAAAATATTGTCTCCCCCATGGCATACGAATTTGTGACATTTCTCCTTCAATTCCATTCAATTCCTCTCCAATTAAGCTCAAGTCAAAGCCTATAAAATCAGCCAAGGTGCCATTGTCCTGCTCAACATTTTTCCTCATTAATAGATCCCACTTGAATCCTAAAAGCGCAACCAAAAATGGTCCCTTGAAGTTCCCAGTCCAAAACGGATTACTTTGAATTTTTCGCTGAAAATCTCGGTTTGCAGAAAAACCTTATGAGGATGAGTCAACATTCCTAAAATAACTCATGACATGACAAAACTTTCAATTTTTGAAATTGGATTCAAATTCACGGTTAATTTGAATCTAGCGCGATTTTAGCGATATCTAACATACTCGGTAGCTTTTAGGAATTTTTAGTGCAATTGACCCGTGATCGATTATTTTTGAGCCACAATGTACATCTTCGTCATGAAAATCTCGAGATTTCAAATATGGATACAGGGTACCAAAACGATAGAGAAAATAGGTCTAGTGCTGATCGACAAGAATTTTGTGATCAGGTGGATTCACCCACACTTAATTACATACTTACTTAAGTCGAAGTGACCTATCTTTGGCCTCAAATCAATTTTTAATTATGTCGTAATGATCCTTGCAGATTAGCACGATCGAGCAATTGCTCTCTAGTCTAATTCTCAAGTCTATTGCGTTAAAATCCTTTAACGGCTTCACTAGATAGACTAGTTATTCTGTGAATGATCAGCTCAAGGAAAAGAACTATAAGCGCGTCGATGAAAAGCCCGACTTATTCAATTGAAATAAAAATCAGAAATTCAAGATGTCACAGTTGGACGGAATAGCAACCAAGCGGATGCGGTTAGGGTGGCTAGGCATGAGGACAAGACAGTTAACAGATGGGAGGTATTACAGGTTGAGCTCGGGGCAAGCTGGATAGCAAGGCTAGCGGGTGGCAACAAGATTAAGGGGGGAAATGGTAGCTAATGGAAAATGAAGAAGAAAAACTAAGGAAGAAGTAGCAAGGTTCGGCTGAAGCAAGGGGAAGGGAGGGGATGCGCATGGAGGGGGAACAAGCGGCCAACAATGCCAACCATGCAGCCAATAAGAACCAAGAGGAAATATCCTAAGTACTCATGACTTGTGCCACAAAGTCTTCATGCCCATTTTGTCAAAGCTTCATCTAATGGCAAATTTTTTGCAAATTCCTCATAAACAAGCTAAATGGGCAACAAAAAATGCCAATAAACCAGCCCATACGAATTTCTCCAATTTTCCATTTTGCCGATTTTGATTTTTCTGCAAAATTCCAAGCTCCACTGAATTTTCTCCAAATATGAGATGAGGTCCTAAAAATAAATCATGACATGCTCGAATGTTTGATTCCCGAAATCGAGTTAAATTTCGTGGTTAAAATCGACCGGACGTGATTTTAGTACAACTAAACCTACTAGGTAGCTTTTAGGGATTTTAATGAGTTTGACCCGTGGTCGATAATTTGGATCCACGTTTGTGTATGTCCGACTCTTTGGTAAAATTCGATTGTCGTAAAAATCTCAAGGTTTCAATTACGGGCACCGAGTATAAAATCGATAGAAAACTGGGCTAGTGTCATTCGACACAAATTTCGTAATCATGCGGAATCACCTGCAATTCAATTACATGATTTCATCGAATTGACCTATATCAGATCACAACTCAATTATAACGGTGTTGTATTGATCCTTGCCGATTATCATGATCAAGTGATTGATTCCCGATCAAATTCTCAAGTCTACCGCGTTTATATACCTTAACGGCTTCACCTAATAGGTTAGTTAACTCATGAGTGGCCAACTCAGAGAAATAAGACCATAGGTGCGTTGACGAAATGCCCATTTCTTTTTATCGAGATAGGGTCGAAAATTTAGGATGTTACAACTCTTCCCCTCTTATAAAAATTTTGTCCTCAAAATTTAAACCATTACAATATTTTTTTAAAAAATTTCATTGTCAAAATTCAAGTGGGGGTATTGACGTCTCATCGGTTCTTCAATATCCCACATAGCTCCTTCTATTCCGTGGTGTTGTCAGATCACTTTAACCAAAGAGATCGTCTTGGTGCGCATCACTTGCTCCTTTCGATTCATTATTCGAACTAGTCTCTCCACGTACGATACTCTCTCGTCCACATTTAATTCTTCAAAATTCAGCACATGGATCGGGTCAGGCTCATACTTCCTCAACATCGACACGTGGAAGACGTCATGCACCTGTGCAAGTCTTGGCAGTAACGCCAGACAATACACCAAAGTCCCAATTCTTTTCAAAATTTCAAAGGGACCGACGTACCTTAGACTTAATTTTTCTTTCTTGTCGAAGCGTGAAGTACCCCTCATTGGTGACACCTTAAGGAATATGTGTTCACCAACTTGGAATTCTAGTGGCCTTTGCCGCTTATCTACGTAACTTTTCTGACAACTCTGAGCAGTCTTTAGTCTTTCTCGAATAACCTTCACGGCGTTGATTAACTGTTGAACCAACTCTAGGCCAGTAATCTTGCACTCTTCAACTTCGTCCCAACAGACTAGAGTTCTGCATGTTCTGCCATACAACGCTTCAAACGATGCCATCTGAATACTCTGCTAATAACTGTTGTTGTAGGCGAATTCAACCAGATGAAGCTGTTCCTCCCAGCTTCCTTTGAAGTCTAGCACGCAAGCTCGAAGCATGTCCTCGAGAGTTTGAACCATCCTCTCAGACTGGCCATCCGTCTGCAGATGATAGGCCGTACTGTACTACAGCTTTGTTCCCAAGGTAGTTTGTAAACTTTTCCAGAACATTGCTGTCAACTTCGGGTCTCGATTTGCCATAATCGTCACCAGAACTCCATGAAGACAAACTATTTGACGCACGTACAACTCAACATATCTGTCTAATGCAAAGTTCTTTCGTACAGTGATGAAGTGAGCAGTTTTCGTCAATCTATCAACTACTACCCATATGGAATCATTACCTCTTTGACTTATGGTAACTCTGTCACAAAGTCCATCATGATATGTTCTCATTTCCAATCGGGAATCTCGAGAGGTTATAATAGTCCTCCAGGCTTGCAATGTTGTGCTTTTACTTGTTGGCACGTCAGACACTTGGCAACATGTCTGGCGATGTCCGCCTTCATACCTGTCCACCAATAGTGTTGACGTAAATTTTGATACATTTTCGTACTACCGGGATGAATACTGTAACTGCTACGATGAGCTTCTGACAATATCTCCTCGTTAAGCTCTGCATCGTGAGGTACACACAATCGTCCACAAAACTTTAGTGTTCCATCCTCAGAAATCTGAAAGTCAGCCTTTCTCCATATCCTCTAGCAGAATCCTCTAGATCTCAAGATCTGTCAACTGCAATGTCTTAATCCTTATCTGCACTTCCGGTTCAATTCTGAGGGTGGCCATGAGACTTGAAAGGTGGCTTACCTCAAACTTCAAAACCGAATTTCGAGCTCCTTCAAGTAGAATTCATTCTTGAACCATCATCTATGCAATTGAAGACTTCTGACTCAACGCATCCGCAACCTTGTTAGCTTTTCCAGGATGATACAGGATGTCACAGTCATAGTCCTTCAGAAGTTTCATCTAACGATGATATCTCATGTTCAACTCTTTTTTAGAGAACCAATACTTTAGGCTCTGGTGGTCCGTATAGATCTGGAACCTTTCTCCACATAAGAAGTGTCTCCAAATCTTCAGAGCGAAAATGATCACTGTGAGTTCTAAGTCATGCATCGGGTAGTTCAACTCATGAGACCTCAAGTAACGCGATGCATATGCAACCACTCTCCCATGTTGCATTAAAAAGCAACCCAGTCCTCTGAATGATGCATCACTATAGATCTCATATCCTCCAGGTCCAGACGGAATCGTCAGCACGGGTGTAGTAGCTAGCTTTTACTTAAGCTCTTAGAAACAACGCTCGCATTTATCTATCCATACGAACTTCTCTTCCTTCTTCAACAATCAAGTCAATGACATGGCTATTGTAGAAAATCCTTTCACGAACCATTTGTAATAACCTGCCAAACCCAAGAAACTTCTAATCTCTGTCACTATCGTCGGTCTTGGCCAGTTGATTATGACTTCGATGTTAGTCGGGTCCACGTAAATCCCTTCACCAGAAATCACGTGACTTATGAAAGCTACACGAGTCAGCCAGAACTCGCACTTACTAAACTTAGCGTACAGACCGTGTTCTCATAGAGTCTGAAGCACTATCCTTAAGTGTCTTTCATGCTCCTTAGGACTTCTCGAGTACACCAGGATCTCATCGATAAACACTATCACGAACTGATCTAGATACTCCTTGAATACATGATTCATCAAATCCACGAAAGCAGCTGGGGCGTTGGTCAAACCAAACAGTATTATGGTGAATTCATAATGGCTGTAATGCCTACGAAAAGCCATCTTCGGTATATCTTCCTTCTTGATGCTCAGCTGATGATACCCTGACCTTAGGTTGATCTTAGAAAATATCGACGCTCCCTGCAATTGGTCAAACAGGTCATTAATTCTTGGCAACAGATACTTATTCTCGGTCGTTACCTAATTGAGCTGCGGATAGTCGATAAAAACACACAACGAACCATATTTCTTCCTCACAAATAGAACTGGGACTCCCCAAGGTGATGCACTAGGGCATGTAAATCCTTCATCTAACAACTTCTGCATCTGCACCTTCAGTTCCTTCAATTTTGACAACGCTATACAGTAAGGAGCTTTAGAAATTAGCTCCATCCCAGGGACCAACTCAACTACAAACTCGATCTCCCTTTATAAGGGCAGACCAGGTAATTCTTCAGGAAACATGTCAAAAAACTCTCATACCACGGCAATGTTCTCCATCTTCGGCTCCTCAATTGTCATATCCACAACAATCGCCACGTAACCTTGACAACCCACCTCTAATAAACAGGTTGCCTCAAGCGATGAGATTAAGATAATCGAGGGTCCTCCTTGTCTTCCAATAAACTCGAAACTTTTATCCGCTAATGGGTTAAACTGAATTGATTTACGATAACAGTCTATAGTAGCTCGTTGCTTGGTGACCCAATCCATGCCAATGATCACATCAAAATCATACATGGCCAGCACAATTAAATCTATCCTTTCCTCTCATTCACCAATAACCAACTTACAACTAGGACACCCTACTGTAGGCAACACCTCATCCTTTAATAGGGCGGATATACTAATGACTGACCTCAACGGTTCTAAACTCAACCCTACCAACTTAATGTACTGCTCAACAATAAATGAATGTGTAGCTCTAGGGTCAAATAAAGCATAAACAGCATGGTCATTTGGCAAGACCATACCTGTGACCACATTTGGTGAGTCCTTTGCTTCCCGTCGAGTGACAGCATACACCTTTCCTTGTGCTTGAGGCCTGTTCAATCTGCCCTACGGTGCGTTCTGCAACACACTCAATCGGTTTTGTCCCATCGGTGGTAGCAGCAGCTATGATCCCATCGGTCTATGCGGACAATCCTTGATCTAGTGGCCATGCTGGCCACATCCAAAACAAGCTCCTGTCCTCGTGAAGCACGGAGCTGATCCACGTCGTCTTCCACAAAAACGACACACGCCATTCTGGTTGGACGCTGACTTTCCAATCCCACCCTTCCTGTTGGGCGGAATGTGATATCTTCCTCCTGACATCGGCTTCTTCCCGAACTGTTTACCATCTCTGTTAGACTCGAACCGCGATCCAGATACGGCAGCTCGTTCATTAAAGCTTCTCTTGATCAGCTGCTCTCTCTCATGGAGATCGTTGTAATCCTTCAAATTTAGCAACACGAGCGAATCCTTTATCTTTGGTCTGACGCCATCAATGAACCTCCTAGCTCTGTCCATTGGATCATCTATTAGTCTTGCCATGTACTTGGATAGCTCGGCAAACTTCGCCTTGTACTAGTCCATATACATTAGACCCTAACGAAGGCGCTAGATGTCACACCCCAATCCTCGAGCAAGTGCCCATCCCTCAGTGGTTGATTAAAAATTTGCAACGTCCCAGGACGCGTTGCCGACCCATTCATTTTATTGCGCATACGGAAGCGAACAAATAATACCCCTGACAACAAATAGCAAGGAATAGAAAGCAAGACAGCAAATTCACAACCACAAAACTTTTATATAAACACATCGGTTTATATACAGACTAGTCCAAAGACAAAGTCTACTCAAACATAAAAGCTTACAGGTCCTTTAAGCACTTGAATCCCCAACTGAAAACTCTGACGTCTCCTGGGGACTCGGGTCCAGCACTGCACCACCAGGAGGGTCAGCTGTACCCTCGCCAAAATCAACGTTTGTTACCAAAGCTGGGACATCGAAATCCTACAAGGGCCCCGCTCTATATCCATTGAGCCTGCAACGATACCACGCACTGAATCGATGGGGTACCCTCTGTAGTAAACTCGCATCGACCTAGATGGTGGTCCTCACGAGTTCATCAATCCAGACCCTGTGGCCCCTGGGAACAGGGATATCCAAGACCTGTTTGGTAATCCTCTTGGGCTGAACAAAACGTTCCGGAGGAACTGCCATTTACGGACTTGAAAATGTTTAGCCCACGACGGGGTGAGACAATGTCTCAGCAAGTGCACCCCTTAAACCCCTATTAGGAAGGAAATACGCCCAAGGCGTCCTAACCACACAACCACGGAGGACTTACCTCGCCTCATATCTTTCCTGCATGTTAGTACAATTCACATTATTCAATCAAATGCAGTAATAAGAACTCAAACAACTGGAATGCTAATACTTTCATCTCAAACAACATGTCGCATAGTTTCATCTCATAATCTGGCGCATCAATATCACTTAGCATGCGTTCCAATTGTTAATCACAACCACACACGGGCACGGCTTACTTGAAGTTCGACGGTCTACTGGCGTAACCAAGCATCATCTCGCCCCATCAAGCATGGCTTCGTCACTATGTCGACGACATTCCATAAAGGAGCATCGGTCTAGCCTCTAGTGTGACCGGCAACCATTGGTAGAGCATCCTAAATAGGGGCACGTCCAACTCAATAGCTCAAGACGGTATCTCTTAAGCAACACACGACCATTCAATCTCGGCCTAGGACACTATGCATTGCACTCAAATGCCTTCATTAAAATAATGATCCTTGCTTATTTTCTTCATATTACAAACACATGGTAAAATAGTCGTGCATAGGTACACGGTCAACTTGAACCAGAAAAACTGATACTCTTCCTTTTTGAAATCCCATGGTTTGATATAGTCATTAAAACCACTTTCGATGTTAAAACTCGACACCCGGCATTTTCTAAGTAAATAACATTATTATCACGATCATCACTCAATTGTATAATCCAACGATCAATTACATAAAACACATCACATCACAGCAGTAAGCACGAATTCTAATGACCAACCATCCCGGCATAATTTCTGGAATTATTAATTAATTAATTAATTTAGAAAAATAAATAAATAAATAAAAATAATATAATATAATTAAATATTTATTATATAATTAAATAAATGCAAAAAAATAATTAAATCCCTAATTAAGCTCACACTAACATAACCTCATAATTAGGCTAATTAATCAACCTACTAAACTAATCAATCACTTAATCTAATCAACCTTTAATTAAACTAATCTAACCACCTAAACATACTTAGCCTAATTTAAACGCCCCTTCAGGTTTAGTGAATAAACTCACCGGTTTAGCGATCCAATGATTTCACCACAACGAGGACGCGAAGGCGGGCGACAAACCTCTCAGCGGCGACACCCGACAAAGCCTGGAGGAGTCCTAAAATGGGCCTTAAAGCTTGAAAGCCCTTACTGGCTTTCAGCTACTGTTTTGGCCAAGAAAGGTTGAATAGGCGGCTGTTTGGGGCCGAAACAGTGAGGAACGGGCAGCGGCTGCAACAGTGTGGCTGGACGGTGTGTCGAGGGACGCATGGGTGAAGGAGGACGCAAGACTGGACTCGCGCATGCGAGCAGGCGGCGCTACTTGCTTTGGCGGCGTGCGGCTGCTTCGGATGGGGCCAGGGGTGGTCGGACGGCAAGGGGCTGGCTTCTCTGGTTTTCTCAAGCTTTCGCAAGGCCTCAACAATGAAGAAAGAGGCTGCTGAAGGGACCCCAAATGGCCTCCTAAGCCTTCAACAATTGTCCAAATCTCCCTTGGCTTGCCCCCACTAGCCATCAGCCATCCATAGCTACTTCTCTCTCCTTAATCTTCTTCAAGAAGCCATTAAAGTAGTCCAAAATGTTGCTCCCCCCATGGTATAAGAATTTTGTGAACATTTGGCCTTCAAATCTGCTCAATTCCTCTTCAATTCAACCTAAATTGAAGCTCATAAATCCAACCAAGATTTCCACACTCAAATCCATATTTTTCCATGCCAATTGATCCATCTTGACTCCCAAAAACGCAACAAAAAATGGGCCTATGAACTTCCCGGTTCAAAATAGCCTTTGATTTTTTGCCGAAAATCTTAGTTTGTAGAAAAATCTTCGGAGGATGAGTTGACGTTCCTAAAATGAATAGTGACATGACAAAGCTTTTAATTTCTAAAATTAGGTTTAAATTCACGGTTAATTTCAATTTAGCGCAATTTTAGTGCGTCCTAGCCTACCGGGTAATTTTAAGGAATTTTTAGGGCAATTGACCCATGGTCGATTGTTTTCGAGCCACAATGTACATCTACGACACATTGGCAACTCTCGGTTGTTGTGAAAATATCGAGGTTTCAAATACGGACATAAGGTACATAAAAGACAGAGAAATTGGTCTAATGCCGACACACTAATCACATACCTCTGTCTAAACGATCTATCTCCGATCTTTGATAGATTTTGACAGTACCGTAATAACCCTTGCATATTAGCACGGTTGAGCAGTCGGTTTCTAGACGAATTCTCAAGTTTATTGCATTAAAATCCTTTAATGGTTTCACCTGATAGACTAGTTAACTTGTGAGTGATCAGCTCAGAAAAAAGAACTATATGCGCGTCGATGAAAAGCTCGGCTCATTCAATTGAAAACAGAAATGGAAATTCAGGATGTCACACTAGAACTCCGCCATGTTCTGCTCTCTGGTGTAGTCAGGGAAATACTTCCCATTAAAGACTTCCACAAAGGCGTTCCACACCGAAACCACGCCCTCGGGAAACACTCTCCCTCCGGTGGCTTCCCACCATGTGCTGGCATTCCCTTGTAGCTAGTAGACTGCTAGGACTACCTTGTCTTCATCAGAGCACCTCACAGTGTGAAGACTTTCTCCAACACGCGGATCCAGAATTGCAGCCTCGGGATCGCTTCTTCCAGTGAACCTTGTTGGGTTTAGCTTTAGAAATTATTCCACTAACTTATGCATCGGTCACTCCCCAATCACATTCCCAACTGGGACTTTAGCACGTGCTGCTGCAGTAGTGGCAGCGGCATTGGCGGCAACAGTAGCGACGGTAATAGCGGCAGCTTGATTCTACGCTTGTTGTCCCACCAAATTTCCCAAGGTCTCGAATGCCTGCATGATCCCATCTATTCTAGGATTGCCGAGTGCTGCTACACCAGTACCGGCCTACGGTGGTACTCTTTCTCTCGCGCTAGACTAAGCTGACGCTCTACCTTAGGTACCAACCCTAGTCGGCGTCCTACCCCGAGAAACTAACGCGATAGTCCTCTTCCAAGGAGTCGTCTACTCTAGATCGCTCATAATGTGGACTCTTTATAGAACCTATTTTTCCAATCCTAGCACAAAATTAGAAATCTGAGCGACCCACACAAAACAATCAATCAGTCAATCACACGCGTGATCATAAAGAAAAGGTATTTCCTACTAACTATCCCAAGACCTATCGCACCTTATCTGTCACGCCCCGAATGTCAAGTGCGCACACATCCCTCGGTGGTCAATATAAATGCGACGTTCCCAGGACGTGTCGCCGACCTAATCAATTATGCACATGTAGAAGCAAAACAATAAACCCCTGACAGCAAATAGCATGGGATAGAAAAGTAGGGCAACATTTCACAAAAGCCACTCTTATAAACAACTGGGTTTAGGTATAAGCGAGTCTAGTCAAAAGTTTACAAAAGATCGGCTCTCAAAAAGAAGCTATCCTATGACATACTAGTCATACACCTATGCCGATCCTTTAGACTCCACCTCCACAGACTCTGGGGCTTTGGGTCCTCCACAACCATCATCTAAGGACCTGAAAAGATAAGCCCACGATGGGGTGAGACAATGTCTCAGCAAGTCCACCCCCTAAACCCATATTAGGAAGGAAATACGCTTAAAGGCATTGTCACGCCCCGATCCTCAAGTGTGTGCCCATCCCTCGGTGGTCAATAAATTAGTGACATCCGCAGACGCGTCGCTGACCCATTCATTTTAATATGCATGCGGAAGCGAAACAATAACCCCTTACAACACATAGCATGGGATAGGGAAAGCAGGAGATCAATCACATAGCATGGCTTCGAGGGCGTTGGGTCCTCCAGCACACCATCATGAGGGTCAGCTACACCCTTGCCAAAAGCGGCGTCGATAACCATAGCGAGGATCTCAAAATCCTAAAGGGGACCGACTCAGTATCCATTGAGTCCATGGCGAAACCACACCGTAAATCGATGAGATACCCTCTCAGGTAAGCCTTTGTCGACCCAGATAGTGGTCACCATCGACTCAAAGACCAAGTGAACCACCCACACATCGGTCCATCAATTCAATCTTTCCAATCGATCAATCAACCAATTCAATTCAATCCACCAATAAATCAATCAAATCAATCACTGCTCGCACGAGCTGATTTATATCGATGCTCTCACAAGCTGACTTCTATAAATGCTAACACAAGCTAACTTAGATCAATATTGCTCACACAAGCTGACGTTGACTATTGCTCACACAAGCTGACTTTTATCAATGCTCACACAAGCTGACGTTAACTATTGCTCACACAAGCTAACTTTTATCAATGCTCACACAATTTGTCATACAATAGGGCTCACACAAGCTGCTATGGTACTTAAAAACAAACACTTTTGGTGTCAACACCCAACACCCGGTATTTTCGATTTAAATATGAAAACTTCACAATCATCACTCAATTGTACAATTTAACAATCAACTTGTACAAACTAGCCACACCACTACGATCAACACGAAATTCTAACAACCAGCCATCCCGGCATAATTTCCGGAATTATTGGTTAATTAATTAAATAAATAAATTCTGAAAATTAAATAAAATAAATATAATATAATATAATTAAATAATATTTAATTTAAATAATAAAAAATAATAATTAATTAAAGGTCTAATTAGGCTTACACCAATCTAATTGCCTAATTAGACTAATTAATCCATCCACTAAACTAATCATGCACATAATCTAATTAACATTTAACTAAACTAATCTAACCACCTAAACATGCTTATCTTAATCTAAACACCCCTTAAGCATAATTAACTCACTAAGTAGAGTTTAGTGAGTAAGCTCACCGGTTTAGTGATCCGGTGAGTCCACGACGATGGCAACATGAAGACAAGTGACAAACTCTGAAGCGGCGACACCTGACATGGCCTGGAAGAGCTTGGAAATGGGCCTCAAAGCCTAAACACCCCAACTGGTCTTCAGCTACTGATCTTGGGTCGAAAGAGGAGGTGCGGGGCTCGGCTTGGGCTTGAAACAAGTTAGGTAGGCGGACTGGATTGCAGCAACCTAGGCGGGCGACTTCGGCGACAAGCAATGGCTGAACGACGGCCAGGGGAGTCGTTGGAGGCCTGAGGCGGCTCGAGGACCTGCGATGCAAGGCTGGAGGCAAGGGGATGCATGGCGTGATTAGGCGGAGACGGGTGGCTGCTTGGGCTTCGGCAGGGGGGTGTGGTGCACGATTTCCTCTGGTTTTTGGGAGCTCAAAATAGACCAAACATGGAGAAAGTGAAGCCAAGGAAGAAGAAGAAGTGAGCTGAAGAGTGGGGGTCCCTAAAGTGGCTTCCAAGATCAACAGTTGTCTAATTTCCATCTCACAAGCCCCCACCACCTTCAGCCCTTCATCCTTAGCCATTTCTCTCTTTCTCAAACCTTTCTTAGCAAGCCAAGATGGTTGTCCAATTGTTGCACCCCCCCTTGGCTACGAATTTTGTACATTCCACATCCACTCCCATTCAATTCTCACTCAAATCAATCCAATTGAAGCCCAAACAATTCAGCCAAGGTGTCCTCGTCCATCTCAACATTTTTCCTCATCAATTGAACCAACTTGAATCCCAAAAATGTGATAAAAAACGGTCCCTTAAAGTTTCTGGTCCAAACGGCCTTACTTTGAACTTTTTGCTAAAAATCTCAGTTTGCAGAAAAATATTTTGAGGATGAGTTGACATTCCTAAAATGACTCCTGACATGATAGAACTTTCAATTTCTGAAATCAGGTTTAAATTCACGGTTAATTTCAATCTGGCGCAATTTTAGCGGTATCTAACCTATTGGGTAGCTTTCAGGAATTTTTAGTGTAATTAACCCGTGGTCAATTATTTTTGAGTCATAATGTACATCTTCGACACACTGACGACGTTCGGTTGTCATGAAAATCTCGAGGTTTCAAATACGAATATAGGGTACCAAAACGATAGAGAAAATCAGTCTAGTGCCAATCAACAAGAATTTTGTGATCAGGTGGAATCACTCACACTTAATCACATACTTAAGTCGAAGTGACCTATCTCCGGTCTTAAATTGATTTTTAACTATCCAGTAATGACCCTTGCAAATTAGCACGGTCAAGCAATCGATTTATGGTCGAATTCTCAAGTCTATTGCGTTAAAATCCGTTAACGACTTCACCTGATAGACTAGTTATCTCGTGAGTGATCGGCTCAGAGAATAGAACTATAGGCGCGTCGATGAAATGCCTGAATTATTCAATTGAAAACAGAACCTCAAATTCAGGATGTCATCAAAATTTAAACCATTACAATTCCTTATACAAAAAGGTGGGGGTACAATCGTCTCATTGAATCCTCATTTTCCCCGGTTGCTCCTTCAGTGCTGTGGTGTTGTCAGACCACTTTGACCAACGAGATGGTCTTGGTGCGCAAAATCTGTTCTTTCCGATCCACAATCTGAACCAGCATTCCACGTACGACACTCTGTCGTCCATGTCTAAATTCTCAAAATTCAGCACGTGGGTCGGGTTAGGCTCATACTTCATCAACATCGACACGTGAAAGACGTCATGCACTTACGCTAGTCTCGGTAGTAATGCAAGACGATACGCTAGGATCTCAATTATTTCTAGAATCTCAAAGGGACCTACATACCTCGGACTCAGCTTTCCCTTCTTGCTAAAGCGCAAAGTACCCATCATTGGTGACACATTCAGAAAAACGTGATCACCAACTTGGAATTCAAAAGGCCTTTAAGGTTTATTTGCATAGCTTTTCTGGTGACTCTGAGCAGTCTTTAATCTGTCTCTGATGATGGCAACTACATCCACTAACTGTTGGACTAACTTTGGGCCTATGATCTTTCGTTCACCAACGTCATCCCAACACACTAGCATTCTCCATGCTCTGCCATACAACGCTTCGAAAGAAGCCATCCGAATGCTTTGCTGGTAGCTATTGTTGTAGGTGAACTCTACAAGATGAAGCTGTTCCTCCCAGCTTCCCTTGAAATCCAACACGCAAGCTCGTAGCATGTCTTCAAGGGTTTGAATCATCCTCTTAGACTAGACATCCATCTAAGGATGATAAGCCGTACTGTACTGCAGCTTTGTTCCTAAGGCGGTCTACAAACTCTTCCAAAATGCAGCTGTGATCCTCAGGTCTCGGTCTGAAGTAATAGTGATCGGCATTCCATTTAAACAAATAATCTGATGCACGTACAACTCTGTGTGCCTATCCAATTCAAGGTCCTTTCATACTGCGATGAAGTGAGCCGACTTCGTGAGCCTGTCAACCACTACCCAGATAGAATCGTTACCCCTTTGACTCCTCGGTAAACTTGTCACAAAGTCTATTGTGATGTGCTCCCTTTTCCACTCGAGAATCTCGAGAGGTTGCAGAAGTCCTCCCGGATTATAGTGCTATGCCTTTACTTGCTGACACATCATACACTTGACGACATGCTTGGCGATGTCAACCTTCATACCAAACCACCAATAATGTTGACGCAGATTCAAGTACATTTTCGTACTGCCAGGATGAATGCTGTAATTGCTACGATGGGCTTTTGACAAGATCTCTCTCTTAAGCTCTACATCGTCAAGTACACACTATTGTCCTTGGAACCTTAGTGCTCCGTCTTCTAAAATCTAAAAGTCAATATTCTTCTTCTTGGTATTCTCTTGCAGGATCTTCTGAATCTCTGAGTTTGTCCATTAGAGCGTTTAAATTCTGATATGTACTTCCAGCTCAATTCTGAGGGTGACAATAAGATTTGAAAGGTGGCCTACCTCCACTTGAAAACCAAATGTCGAGCTTTCTCAAGTAAAGTCCATTCCTTGATCATCATATGCACAACTGAAGACTTTCGACTCAGCGCATCTATGACCTTATTCGCCTTTCCTGGGTGATACAAGATATCACAGTCATAATCCTTCAAGAGTTCCATCTAGTGATGCTATCTTATATTCAACTCCTTCTTAGAGAATAAGTACTTGAGACTTTGATGATCAGTGAAGATATGGAATCTTTATCCAAATCTTCAGAGCAAAAATAATTGCTGCGAGTTCTAACTCATGTGTTGTGTAATTCAGCTCATGAGGTCTCAGCTGACGGGATGCATATGCAACAACTCTAGCACGTTGCATTAACACGCAATCTAATCCTCTAAACGATGCATCACTATAAATCCCATATCCTCCAAGACAGGATGGAATGGTAAGCACTGGTGCAGTAGTCAGCTTCTATTTAAGCTCTTGGAAACTACGCTCACACTTGTCTGTCCAAACAAACTTCTCTTCCTTCTTCAGTAATCGAGACAACGGTGACGCTAAAGCTGAAAACCCTTCCACGAACCTTCTGTAATATCCCGCCAAACCCAAAAAGCTTCTAATCTTTGTCACGGTCATCGGTCTTGGCCAGTTGATAATTGCTTCGATCTTGGATGGGTCCATAGAGATTCCTTTGCCTGAAATCACGTGACCTAAGAATGCCACACGAGTTAGCCAAAACTCACACTTACTCAACTTGGCGTACAACTCATGATTTCTCAGGATATGAAGTACTATCCTCACATGTCTTTCGTGCTCCTCAGGACTTCTCGAATACACTAGGATGTCGTTGATGAAAACGATTACGAACTGATCCAGGTACTCCTTGAACACACGGTTCATCAGATTCATAAAAGCAGTTGGGGCGTTTGTCAAACCAAATGGCATTATAGTTTACTCATAATTGTTGTATTGCATACGAAACGCTGACTTTGGTATGTCCTCCTTTATGATTCTCAACTAATGATACCCCATCCTTAAATCAATCTCATAAAATATCGACGCTCCCTATAATTGGTCAAACAAGTTGTCAATCCTCAGCAGTGGATACTTGTTCTTGATCGTCACATAATTGAGTTGACGATAGTCGATGCACAGACGTAACGAACCATCTTTCTTCTTCACAAACAGAATTGATGCTTCCCAAGGTGATGCACTAGGATGTATGAATCCCTTATCCAACAACTCCTATATCTGCACCTTCAGTTCCTTCAACTCAGACAACACCATCTAGTAAGGAGCCTTAGAGATTGGCTTTGTCCCGGGTGCTAACTCAATCACAATCTCAATCTCCCTCTCTGGTGGTAGGCCAAGCAATTCCTTTGGAAACACATATGGAAATTCTTGGACTATTGCGATATCTTCAATCTTCAGCTCCTCAACTATCGTGTCCACGATAGTCGCCATGTAACCTTGACCACACCAGTCTAACAAACGGGTTGCCTCAAGCGATGATATTAAGGTAATTGAGGGTCCACATCGACTTTGAATAAACTCGAAACTCTAACCCACTAACAGGTTAAAATGAATCACCTTGCGATAGCAAGCCATCTTAGCTCTTTGCTTGGTGAGCCAGTCCATGCCAATTAACATATCGAAATCATACATGGCTAAGACTAGTAAATCTATCTTCCCCTCTAGCTCACCAATCACTAACTTGCAACCAAGACAACTCACTATAGCTAACACCTTATCCTTTAATCGTGTAGATATGCTAACCACTCGAGTCCAACAATTTAGGAATCAATCATACCAGCTTAACATACTGCTCAGCTATAAACGAATGAGTTGCACTAGGATTGAATAAATCATAAGCAGTGTGGTCGTTTAGGAAAATAGTACCTGTAACCACATCAGGCGAGTTCTCGGCCTGTTCTATAGTGATAGCATACGTCCTTCCCTGGGTTGGAGGTCTGTTCAATCCACCCAGTGGTGTGATTTGAGGCACGAACTCCTTATTCTGTCCCAACGGTGGTGGCGGCGGTAACTACTGTTGTCCCCTCAGCCTTCTAGAACAGTCTCTAATCAAGTGACCCTGTTGCCCACACTCAAAATAAGAACCATCCTGAAATGGCACGGGACAGATCCGTGTCGCCTTCCACATAAACGACACATGCCATTCTAACTCGGCGCTGACTTTCCTACTCCACCCTTCCTATTAGGAAGAATAAGATATCTTCCTCTGGTTATGGGCCTCTTCCCAAACCGGTGTCCATCTCTATTAGAACTTAACCTTAAACCAGACGCTTCAATCTGTTCACTCAAGCTCTTCTCTATTAGCTGGGCTCAATTATAAACCTCGTTATAATCCTTTAGGTCGAATGGCACCAACAGATTCCTCAACTTTGGTCGGAGGCCAATTCTGAACTCCGAGCTTTCTCTTTTAGATCTTCTACCAATCTTGGAGCGTATTGCGACAGCTCTGCAAACTTGGCCTCATATTGATCTACTGTCAGCATTCCTTGGCGAAGGCCCTGAAATCCCCCATCTTCTGCTCTCGGGTGCTACCCAAAAAGTATTTACCATTAAAGGCTTTGAGAAAGGCATTCCACACCGGAACTATGTCTTCTAGGAAAACTGTACCTCTGGTGGCTCTTCACCATATATTCGCATTACCCTGCAGCTAGTATACTGCCATGACAACCTTCTCCTCTTCCGTGCACATCAGAAATGCAAAAGCTTTCTCCATATCTTGCAAAAGCGATGCAGCTTCGGGGTCTCCTGCCCTAGTGAACCTCAGTGGATTCAACTTCAAGAATTGCTCCACGAGCTTATGAATCGGTCTCTCTCTCGGTACAACCACAATTTTAGGCGGAACTTCAGCAGGAGCGGCAGCGGCTGCAGCCTCAATAGCAGCAACAATGGCAGCAGTAGCGGCAGCTTTAACGGCGGCTACTTAATTTTGGGCCTACTGCCCCATAAGATCTCTCATCATTTCAAGCGCCTACATAATCCCTTTAATTCTTGGATCACTAGGGGCTGCTACCCAGTACCAATAGGAGGCGATGCTACTCCACTAGCACTGGCCTCAACCTGCGCTCTACCCTGGCCACCTTGGGTACCGACCCTCGTCCGCGTACTACCCCGAGTAATTGGACCCATGGTCCTCTTTCTAGGAGTCCTCTACTCCTGATTACTCATCTACAGGATCTTTATAGAAACATGTTTTCCAATTCCAATACTAGATTACAATTTGAGTGATCCACACCAAATAATTTACCAATCAACTATCACTCACATGCACCAGCATGAAATAAAGGCCATTCATACTAACTATCCAAAGAACCTATCGCAACTTATCACTCAAACTATCGACCGGCTTTGATACCACCCATCCCTCGGTGGTCGATAAATTTACGACGTCTCAAGATGCGTCGCCGACCCATTCATTTTATTACACATGAGGAAGCGAAACAATAACCCTTGACAACACATAGCTTGGGATAGGAAAAGCGGGAGACCAATCACAACCAAAACACTTCTTTATAAACACCCCGGGTTTATATACAGTACTAGGCTATAAACAAAATCCTACTTAAAAGGGAACTGTTCTAAGACCAACTAGTCGGACGTATTCGCCGATCCTTTGGTCTCCATAGGCTCCGGAGGTGTCGGGTCCTCCACCACGTGAAGGGGACCAACTTGGAATCCGTTGAGTCCATGGTGAAACTGTCACGCCCTGATTCTCGAGCACGTCCCCATCCCTCGGTGGTCGATAAAATTTTGCGTCTTCTCAGGACACGTCGCCAACCCTTTCATTTTATTGCACACGCGGAAGCGAATAACGAAAACCCTTGACAATAATTAATACGGGATAGAAAAGCAGGAAGCAACTTCACAACCAAACATGCTTTTATAATCCAACGGAGTTTGCAAATAGAGTTCTACACTTAAAAGTCTACAAAAGACCAGCTCTCAAAAAGGAACTGTCCTACGACCTAGTAGTCGGACACGTTCACCGATCCTTCGGACTTCACCTCTACAACTCCTCAAGGCTAATCAAAATGAACAGTCCACTCCGTCCTCTAGGGACCTAAAAATTTAAGCTCATGATGAGGTGAGACAATGTATCGGCAAGTCCACCCCCTAAACCTGTATTAGGAAGAAAATACGCCTAGGGTGTCCTAACCACACAGCCACATAATCATAGAATCACAGTGGATTTACCTCACCTCAGTTCCTTCCTGCATGTCAGTACAGTTCATATCACTCAATCATATGTAGTAATAAGAACTCAACAACTGGAACGCCAACATTTTCATCTCAAACAACCACAGGGGTCCTGATTATAAGGCCAAACCGTTATGACACATCCCATACCATGCCACACAGTTTTATCTTATAATCAGGCACACTAATATTACTTAGCATGTGTTCCAATTGTTAAGTACGGCCACCCATGGGCACGGCCTACTTGAAGTTCTGTGGTATACTGGCGTAGCCAGGCATCGTCTCGCCCTATCGAGCACGGCTTTGTCACTACGTTGACGACATTCCATAAAGGAACATTGATCCAGCCTCTACTGTGACTAACAACCGTTAATAGGGCATCCCATATAGGGGCACGTCTAGCTCAAGAGCTCGGGACGGGTTCTTTTAACCAACACCTGGCCATTCAATCTTGGCACCGGTCACTGTGCATTTCACTCAAATGCCTCAATTAAAATAGTGCACCTGGCCTCTTTTCTTCGTATTAGAAACATCTAGTAAAATAGTCGTGTGTGGGTACACGGTCAATTTGAACAAGAAAAACTGTTACTTTTCCTTTTTGAAATCTCACGGTTCGATATAGTCATTAAAACCACTTTTGGTGTTAAAGCCCGACACTCAGGATTTTCTAATCAAATAGTGAATTTTCACAATCACCACTCAATTTTACAATCGGAAAATCAATTACGTAAATAGACCACATCACAGCAATCAGTACGACATTCTAACAACCGACTCTCCCGATATAATATCTGGAATTATTAAATAATTAATTAAATTCCAATAAATAAATAAATAAATAAATAAGTTAATTAAATATTTATTAAATAATTAATTAAATGCAAATAATTAATTAAATTCCTAATTGAGATTGCACTAATCTTACCACCTAATTATGCTAATTAACTATCTACTAAACTAATTAAACCATCTAATCTATTTAACCTTTAAATAAACTAATCTAACCACCTAAACCTACTTAGTCTAATATAATCACCCCTTAAGCATAATTAACCTTTTAAGCAAGGTTTAGCAAGTAAACTCATTGATTTAGCGATCCGATGAGTCCACAACGATGGCAACGCCAAGGCGGGCAACAAACCTCCTAACGGCAACACCCGACAAGGCCTGAAAGGGCTTGAAAAAGCCTCTTGAAGTCTTAGTTGGGCTGAGTTCTTCAGTTTTTGATCGTAGCAACAAGGAGCTGAACCGGCGGCTAATTGGCTAGAAACGGTAAAGGCGGGGAAACGGGCTGTAGCAGCGGGACATGGCGGGGCCCAGATGGCTTGGACGAATGGCCAGGCAGCTCAAGAGGGCTGCGACGTTGTTTGGCTTCATCAGACAAGAGCACAGGGATGAGCGGACGAGAATAGGGATGTGCGGGCAGGTGGACGTGGGCGGATGGCCCAATTATGCACGACGGCAGTTGGATGGACTTCGGCAGGCGTTCGACCAGCAAGGGGAGCTGGCTGGTCGGTTCTTCTGGTTTCTCTAAGTTTTCTAGAGGCCAACAATGGATAAAGGAGGCAGCTAAAGGAAGAAGATGAAGACAGCAGCCACTAAAGGGGGACAAGGTCTTCAATGCCTCTCCAATGTCTCCAAACTCTTGAGTGGCTGCCCCCACCACCTTCAACCTTATCCCTTGCCTCTTTTCCCTCACTAATCGTCCTCAACAAGCCATCCAAAGGTTCCAAAAGATTTGGAGGATGATTTGACGTTACTAAAATGACTTGTGACATGACAAAATTTTCAATTTTTTAAATCGGGTTTAAATTCATGGTTAATTTCAATTTGGCATGATTTTAGCGGTATCTAGCCTATCAAGTAGCTTTCGAAAATTTTAGTGCGATCGATCCATGGTCAATTGTTTTCGAGCCACAATGTACATCTTCGATACATTGGTGACTCTCGATTGTCGTAAAAATCTTCAGATTTCAAATACTGACACAGGGTACAGAAAAGACAGAGAAATCGGTCTAGTGCCGATCGACGAGAATTTTGTGATCATGCGGAATCACCCTCACACTAATCACATATCTCTGTTGAGTCAACCTATCTCCAATCTCTTATCGATTTTGACAGTGTCGTGATGACCCTTGCAGATTAGCACGGTTGAGCAGTCGGTTCCTGGTCGAATTCTCAAGTCTATTGCGTTAAAATCCTTTAACAGCTTCACTTGGTAGACTAGTTAACTCATGAGTGGCCAACTCATAAAAAATAACTATAGGCGCGTCGATGAAAAGCACGACTCATTCAATTGAAAATAGAATTGGAATTTAGAATGTCACAACTCTTCCCCTCTTATAAAAGTTTCGTCCTCGAAATTTAAACCATTACAACTCTTTAAACAAAAAGGTGGGGGTATGGTCGTTTCATCAAATCTTCACTTTCCCAAGTTGCTCCTTCAATGCCGTGGTCTTGCCAGACCACTTTGACCAACGGGATGGTCTTGGTGCACAAGACCTGCTCCTTTTGATCAACAATCTGAACCGGGCTTTCCACGTACGACACTTTGTGGTGCGTGTCCAAATCCTCAAAATTCAGCACGTGGGTCGGGTCAAGCTCATACTTCCTCAACATCGACATGTGAAAAACGTCATGCACTTGCGCTAACCTCGGCGGTAATGCAAGACGATACGCTAGGATCCCGTTTCTTTTTAGAATCTCAAAGGGACCTAAGTACCTCGTACTCAGCTTTCCCTTCTTGCCAAAACGTGAGCTACCCCTCATTTGTGACACCTTAAAAAAAACGTGATCACCAACTTGGAATTCCAAAGGTCTTTGATGCTTATTTGCGTAGCTTTTTTGGCGATTTTCAGCGGTCTTTAATCTGTCCCTAATGACGGCAACAACATCCATTGACTGTGAACCAACTCTCGGCCTGTGATCTTTCATTCTCTGACCTCATCCCAACACATCAGCATTCTGCACGCTCTGCCCTACAACGCTTTGAAAGGAGCCATCTGAATACTCTACTGACAACTGTTGTTGTAGGCAAACTCGACAAGACGAAGCTATTCCTCCCGGCTTTCCTTGAAATCCAATACGCAAGCTCGCAGCATGTCTTTGAGGGTTTGGGTTGTCCTCTCAGACTGGCCCTCCGTCTGCGGATGATAGGCCGTACAGTACTGCATCTTCGTTCCTAAAGTAGCCTACAAACTTTTCCAAAAGGCAACTGTGAACCTCGAGTCTTGGTCTAATGTGATCGTCACCAGCACTCCATGCAGACGAACTATCCGACGCACGTATAACTCTACTTGCCTGACCAAATCGAGTTCCTTTTATACTGTGATGAAGTGAGCCGACTTCGTCAGTCTGTCGACCACTACCCAAATGGAATATTACCTATTTGACTCATTGGTAAGCCCGTCACAAAATCCATTGTGATATGTTCCCATTTCCACTCGGAAACCTCAAGAGGTTGCATAAGTCCTCCCAGCTTACAGTGTTATGCATTTACTTGTTGACACGTCAGACATTTGGCAACATGCTTGGCGATGTCCACCTTCATACCAGATCACCAATAATGTTGACGCAGATTCTAATACATCTTCATACTGCTAGGATGAATGCTATAACTGCTATGATGAGCTTTTGACAAAATCTCCTGCTTAAGCGCTGCATCGTCAGGTACTCACAATCGTCCTCGGAACCTAAGGGTTGCATCTTCAGAAATTTGAAAGTCGGCCTTTCGCTTTTTAGTATCCTCTTGTAGAATCTTCGGAACACCTGGCGAGTCTATCAGCTAAAGCATCTTAATTTTGGTCTACACTTCTAGTTCAATTCTGAGGGTGGCCATAAGGTTTGAAAGGTGGCCTACCTCAAACTTGAAAATCGAATCTCGAACTCCCTCGAGTTAATTCCACTATTTAACCATCATCCGTGAAATTGAAGACTTTCGACTTAGCGCATCGAATCATACATAATGTCGCAATCATAGTCCTTTAAAAGTTCCATCTAGCGACGCTATCTTATATTAAACTCCTTTTGAGAGAACAAATACTTGAGACTTTGATGATCAGTGAAGATTTGGAACCTTTCTCCACACAAATAATGTCTCTAAATCTACAGAGTGGAAATGATCGCTACGAGTTCTAAGTCATGCGTCGGATAATTCAGCTCATGAGATCTCAACTGATGGGACGCATATGTGATGACCCTACCGTGTTGCATTAGCACGCAACCCAGTCCTCTAAATGACGCATTACTGTAGATCTCATATCCTCCAAGACCAGATGGTATAGTAAATACCAATGTGGTAGTTAGCATATGCTTAAGTTCTTGGAAACTACACTCGCACTTATTTGTCAACACAAATTTCCCTTCCTTTTTCAGCAGTGAGTCAACAGCGATGCTAAAGCTGAAAACCATTCCACAAACCTTCTGTAGTAACCTGCCAAACCCAAGAAAATTTTGATCTCCGTCACTGTCATCAGTCATGGCCAGTTGATAACTGCTTCAATCTTGGTTGGGTCCACGGAGATTCCTTCGCCTGAAATCACGTGACCTAAGAAAGCAACATGCGTCAACGAAAACTCGCACTTGCTGAACTTAGTGTACTGCTCATGATTCCACAGAGTCTGTAGTACTATCCTCAACTGTCTTTCGTGCTCCTCAGGACTTCTCAAGTACACCAGGATATTGTCGATGAACACGATAACGAACTGATCTAGATACTCATTGAACACATGGTTCATCGAATCCATGAAATTGGCTAGAGCGTTCGTCAAACCAAATGACATTATTGTGAACTCATAGTGGCCATATTGAGTACGAAATGCCGACTTCGGTATGTCCTCCTTTATGATCCTCAGCTGATGATATCCTGTCCTCAGGTTGATTTTAGAGAATATCGACGCTCCATGCAACTAGTTAAACAAGTCATCGATCCTTGGCAGTGGATACTTGTTCTTGATCGTGACCTGATTGAGTTGACGATAGTCGATGCATAGACGCAACGAACCATCTTTTTTCTTCATGAACAGAACTGGTGCTCCCCAAGGTGATGCATTGGGACGTATGAATCCCTTATCCAACAACTCTTTAATCTGCACCTTTAGTTTTTTCAACTCAGTCAACGCCATCCGGTAAGGAGCCTTAGAGATTAGCTCTGTTCCGGGTGCCAACTCGATCACGAACTCAATCTCCCTTTCTGGCGGTAAGCCTGGCAATTCCTTCGTAAACACATCTGGAAACTTTTGCACCACTGCATTATCCTCTATCTTCTGCTCCTTAACTGTCGTATCCACAACAATCACCAAATAACCTTGGCAACTCCCATCTAACAAACGGGTTGCCTCAGCGACGAGATTAAGGTTATCAAAGGTCCTCCTCTACTCCCAATAAATCGAAAGCTTTCACTCCCTAACGGGTTAAACTAAATGGTTTTACGATAGCAATCAATCTTAGCTCGTTGCTTGGTGAGCCAGTCCATGCCAATTATTACGTCAAAATCGTACATGGCTAGGACTATCAAGTCTATTCTCCCCTCTTGTTCACCAATCACTAACTTGCAATCGGGACAACCCACTGTAGCTAACACCTTATCCTTTAATGGTGTAGATATGCTAACCACTAACTCCAACAACTCAAGAATGAATCCTACTAGCTTAACATACCTATCATCTATAAACGAGTGAGTTGCACTAGGGTCAAATAAAGCATAAGCAGCATGGTTGTTCAACGAGATTGTACCTGTGATCACCTTAGGCGCATCATCAGCCTATCCTCTCGTGATAGAATATGTCCTCCCCTGAGCTGGCGGTCTGTTCAATCTACCCTGCACTGCAATATGCGGTGCGAATCCTTAGTTCTGAGCCATTGGTGGTGGCGACGGCAACTACTGTAGTCCCATTAGTCTTCGGGGACAATTTCCAGCTATGTGACCCTGCTGGCCACACTCATAACAAGCACCCGTCTTAGAAGGGCACGGGGTTGATCCATGTCATCTCCTATAGAAACAACACACGCCATTTTTCGTGGCGCTAGCTTTCCGATCCCACTGTTCCTGTTGGGTGGAATGGGATACCTTCCTCCAGTCATCGGTCTCTGCCCAAACTGATTCCCATCCCTACTCGAACCAAACCGTGACCTAGAAGCAGTGGCTTGTTTGTCCTGATCTCTCTCAATCAGTTAGGCTTACTCATATAGGTCGTTGTAGTCCTTCAGATTGAACCACACTAGCGAACTTTGCTTCATACTGATCCATTGTCATAGTACCTTGGCGAAGGCACTGAAATTCCGCCATCTTAAGTTATATGGCACTGTCAGAGAAGTACTTGCCGTTGAAAACTTCAACAAAGGCGTTCCATTCCGGGACTACACCTTCCGGGAACACTATCCCTCTGGTGGCTCTCCACCAAGTGCTTGCCATTCCCTGCAGCCAATAGACTACAAGGACGACCTTCTCTGCCTTAGTGTACATCAGCAGTGCAAGGGCCTTCTCTAATTCCTTGATTTAGAGGGCTGCAGCCTCGAGATCTCCTACACCAATGAACTTTGGCGGGTTCAACTTCAAAAATTGCTCCACGAGCTTGTGCATTGGCCTCGCTCTCTCAGCTACTACGTTCCCAGGTGGAACCTCGGTAGGTTCAATAGCAGGTGTGGCAACAACTGCAGCATTGGCAGCGGCAGTAGCGGCAGCTGTAACGGCAGCAGTAATGGTGACAGCTTGATTCTAGGCCTGTTGCCCCATCAAATCTCTCATCGCTTTAAGCACCTGCATGATCCCAATAGTTCTCGGATCATTAGGTGCTACTACACCAACACTGACTTTTGGCGCTACTACTCCACTTGCACTGGCCTTAGTTTTCGCTCTACTCTAGGCACCTCGGGTATCAACTCTTGTCGGCGTCCTACACCGAGTCACAAGTCCTACTGACCTTTTCTTGGGAGTCTTCTACTCCTGATCACTCATCTTGTAGACTTTCTATAGGACTTGCTTCCCAATTCCAAACAGAATTAGAAGCGGAGTGATCCACACCAAACAATCTACCAAACAGCTATCAATTGCATGCATCAGCATAAAATAAAGGTCCTTCCTTCTAACTATCCCATGAATCCCTCACACCTCATCACTCCAACTATCGACCTGCTCTGATACCAAAACTGGCAAGGATATCACTTCTCGATCCTTGAGCACGTGCCCTTCCCTCGGTGGTCAATAAAATTTGCGACATCCCAGGATGCATCGCTGACCCCTTTTATTTTATTGCACATGCGAAAGCAAATAACAAAAACCCCTGACAATAATTAATACGGGATAGAAAAGCAGAAAGCAACTTTACAACCAAACATGCTTTTATAAACTAATGAAGTTTACAAACAGAGGTCTACACCCAAAAGTCTACAAAAGACCGGCTCTGAAAAAGGAACTGTCCTACAACCTACTAGTTGGACACATTCACCGATCCTTTGGACTTCACCTCTACAACTCCTTGAGGCCAACCAAAACCAATTGGCCTCTTTGTCCTATAAGGACCTAAAAATTTAAGCCTACGACGAGGTGAGACAATGTCTTGACAAGTCTTCCCCTAAACCCATATTAGGAAGAAAATACACTTAGGGCGTCATAACCACACAATCACAGAATCACAGAGGACTTACCTCGCCTCAGTTCCTTCCTACAAGTCAATACAGTTCATATCACTCAATTATATGTAGTAATAAGAACTCAACAATTGGAACGCCAACACTTTCATCTCAAACAACCATAGGGGTCACGATTATAAAGCCAAACCATTATGATACGTTCCATACCATGCCACACAATTTCGTCTCATAATCAAGTGCATCAATATCACTCAGCATGTGTTCCAATTGTTAATCACGGCCTCACACGGGCACAACCAACTCGAAGTTCTGCAGTCTACTGGTGTAGTAGGCATCGTCTTGCCTTATCAAGCACGGCTTCATCACTATGTCGGCGTCATTCCATAAAGGAGCATCGATCCAACCTCTACGATGACTGGCAACCATTGATAGGGCATTCCATACAAGGCCACATCCAGCTCAACAGCTTGGGATGAGTTCTCTTAATCAACACATAACCATTCAATCTTGGCCTAGGTCATCGTACATTTCACTCAAATGCCTCAATTAAAATAGTACACTTGGCCTCTTTCCTTCATATTAGAAACATTCGGTAAAATAGTCGTATGTGGATACATGGTCAATTTGAACCAGAAAAACTGATAATCTCCCTTTTTGAAATCCAACGGTTCGATATAGTCATTTAAATCACTTTTGGTGTTAAAACCCGACACTTTGGATTTTCTAATCAAATAGTAAATTTTCACAATCTAACAATCAATTGCATAAACAGACCACATCACAACAATCAACACAACATTCTACTAACCGGCTCTCCCGGTATAATTTCCAGAATTATTAACTAATTAATGAAATTTCGAAAAATAAATAATTAAATAAATAAAATATTTATTAAATAATTAAATAAATGCAAATAATTAATTAAATTCCTAATTGAGATTTCACTAATCTAACCACCTAATTAGAATAATTAACTATCTACTAAACTAATTAAAGCATCTAATCTATTTAACCTTTAACTAGACTAATATAACCACCTGAACCTACTTAGCCTAATCTAATCACCCACTAAGCATAATTCACCTCTTAAGCAAGGTTTAGCAAGTAAACTCACCGGTTTAGTGATCTGGTGAGTCGACAACGACGGCAACGCCAAGGTAGGCGACAAACCTCCTAGAGGCAACAGCCAACAAGGCCTGGAAGGGCTTGGAAAAGCCTCCCGAAGTCTTAACTGGGCTGAGCTCTTTGGATTTTGATCTTGGCAGCAAGAAGCTGAACCATTAGCTGGTTAGCTGGAAACGGCGAAGATGGGACATCGTGCTACACGGTGGGGCCCCAGCGGCTTGGACAGACGGCCAACCGGCTTAAGAGGGCTGCGACACTACTTGGCTTCGATGGACAGGGGCACGAGGACGAGCAGATGGGAGTAAGGATGCGTCGGCAAGTAGACACGAGCGGATGGCTAGACAATGCACGACAGCGGTCGGACGGGCTTCGGCGAGCATGCGACCAGCAAGGGGAGCTCGTTGGTTGGTTCTTCTAGTTTCTCTCAGCTTTCTAGAGGCCAACAATGGATAAAGGAGGCAATTGAAGGGAGAAGATGAAGACATCAGCTACCAAGGGGGGACAAGGCCTTCAATGCCTCTCCAAAGTCTCCAAACACTCGAGTGGTTGCCCCCACCGCCTTTAGCCTCATCCCTTGCCTTTTTTCCCTCACCAAAATGTTGTGTACCAAGGGACCTACGAATTTGCAACATTTGGCCATCAAAGTCTTCAATTTCAATCAAGTCCTCTTCAAATCAATCCTAATCGAAGCCCATAAATCCAACCAAGATGTCCTCACTCAAATCCATATTTTTCCTTGCCAATTGATCCATTTTGACTACCAAAAACGTGATAAAAAACGGGCCTACTAACTTCCTGGTCCAAAATAACCTTATTTGAATTTTTCGCCGAAAATCTCGGTTTGTAGAAAAATCTTTGGAGAATGAATTGATGTTCCTAAAATGACTTGTGACATGATACAACTTTCAATTTCTGAAATCGGGTTTAAATTCGCGGTAAATTTCAATTTGGCATGATTTTAGCGGTATTTAACCTACCGGATAGCTTTCAGAAATTTTTGTGCAATTGACCTATAGTCGATTGTTTTCGAGCCACAATGTATATCTTCGACACATTAGCGAGTCTTGGTTGTCATGAAAATCTCAAAGTTTCAAATACAGACAAATGGTATAGAAAAGGCTGAGAAATCGACCCAATGCCGATCGATGATAATTTTGTGATCAGGCGGAATTACCCATACACTAATCACGTATCTCTATCGAGTCAACCTATCTCGATCTCTGATCGATTTTGACAGTGACATAATGACCCTTGCAGATTAGCACGGTTGAGTAGTCGGTTCATGGTCGAATTGTCAAGTCTATTGCGTTAAAATCCATTAACGGCTTTACCTAGTAGACTAGTTATCTCCTTGGGAAAGAACTATAGGCGCATCGATGAAAAACCCAACTCATTCAATTAAAAACAGAATTGGAAATTCAGGATGTCACACACTTTAAATTGATGAGGTACCCTCTCAGGTAGGCCTTCGCCGACCCAGATAGTGGTGACCACCAACTCATAGACCCAGTGAACCCCAGGGACATGGTAGTCAATACTCCACTTAGTTAACCCTCATCGGTCGACCAAAATGTTCCGGATGAACTACCATCTAAGGACCTAAAATATTTATGTCACACCCCGAACCTCAAGTGCGTGCACATCCCTCGGTAGTCGATAGAATTTTGTGATGCTCCTAAGACTCGTCGCCGACCCTTGTCATTTTATTGCACATGTAGAAGAAAATTATCTAATCTGCTGGAAACAACATACATGAGATAGAAAAGTAGGACAACTAGTTTCAAGTCAAATACACTTTCATAAACACCACAAGCTTATACAAACGGTCCATCTTATCAAGAACTACAGAGCCACCTATGCTCCTGACCCTTCTGCTTCAAGCTCTGGGTTCTTCATACTAAGGACCTGAAAATGGTTATACAATAACCAATGAGATATAAATTTCAGCGAGTTCTCCCCCTAGTCCCCCGATTGGAACACCAACTCAACTGGGGGTATCTCTTCAAAACCACCCCACAAGTAAGCAAGCAACCAACAATCAACAGTCGGTTCGCATGCAATCTTACCCGGCATACCATACTCTGCACGTTATATCTCAGCACAATACACGCAATGCACATGGCCATTAGATAATGCAATTCATCAATCACATGTGAGTCGCGTCACAAGCGATCTCACCTAGCCATTGCCACACCCTGCACATTATCGATTCATGCATACGTGCCATAAATAATGTGCTCAACTCATGCATGACTGGAACCAACGATGCCATGATTTTCATCCGTTCTTGCACATCGGTGCGCCACTCAACACGCATCAATTCATCACACATGTCCCGATTATAAGGTAAAACCGTTATGACACGTCCCATACCATGCCACACAATTTTACCCCATAATAAGGCGCAATGATCTCAACACTCACATGTTACAATTGATCACCGCCGCACAGACTCGATTATCACCACACAGGATCGATTTACGCCACATAGGCACGATTACAGGCTCAATTTACACCACACAGGCGCGATTACCGCCACACAGGCTCAATTCACACCACACAGGCACGATTACCTCCACACGGGCTCAATTTACGCCACATAGGCACCTTACAAAGGAGCATCATCCACCCGACACACAATGGGGACGGATTCAACTTAATGATCATGCAAGCACACCACCACATCTCCCTTTTTATCTTTGGGCAATTAGCCAATATGCACACACTTGCATATACACTTTCAAATCATTTTCTCTCCTACGCGATCCATTTCGGTGTCCCTCAAAGAAACTGTATTCCCCTTTTTGTGAAAAATATACATTTCGTGCGGATGTTTATGCAATAACACATCCAATCACTTCATAGGATTAAATACCCATGAAATTAGACACTTTTCATTCTCGAGTGAACAGTGTTTCGTGAACATAACTCATGAATAGTAAATTATGAATAGTGTCGCGTGAACAGTGAACTTCCATAATTTAATAAACCATAAATTAAATTCAGAAATCATTAAAACAATAATTAACTAAAGGAAATCAATCATTAAACTAAACATGCTTAATTAACCACATAAGCATCATTAAGCTAATAAAGTAAAATTAAGCTAAACTAATCTTAGTCATTAATCTAACCACCTATATTAGGACTAATATAACTTAATTAAATCACCTAAACTAGAATTAACACTAACTAAACCGACCGTAAGCAAGTTTAGGCTCTAATCAAAGGATTAGGAGCTAAACTCACCCGTTAAGCGGGCCGGAGGCACTGACGCGAAGGCGATGACGATGGCTATGCATCGGGACCTCTACCATGACGATCCAAGGTGGTCCCAAGCTTAGCATAGCAACCACAGCCCGAACTCCCACTGAAACTTCTGAAAACATCCCTGCCAGAGGAGAAAACAAGTTGAACAGCTTGGCTGGAGCTCTAGCGAGGGATTGGCCGGCAATTGGTAGCACCCAGGCGTCTAGGGGGACCTGCTGGTGCTTGGTATGGGTGGAGGTAGGGTCGAAATGGAAGAAAAAATGGCTGAAATGGGCGAAACAGGCGAAGTTGTGTAGGCTGCCAGGTGAACCGACATACTAGAGGCCGGTTTCTTCCGACCAGTGTACAGGGCGGCCGAAGGCTCCGTTCATCATGAAACCAAGCTCCTTTGGACGGGTTTGGATGTCCTGAAGACGATGGTTGGTGTTTTGTGAGCTAATTCACACGGGAAGATAACTTTTAACTTGAGCTTCCACCAAAAGTTCAGCTGGAACAAAAACTGGAGGAAGAAGAAAATGAGGGAGAGCGAGGCCGACGGTTTGGGAGGTTGAATGAGGGAGAGAGAGAGTGATGTGAGGGCTGTCAAGACCCCCATTAAGGCCTTCAATGCTTGCTTCAAGTCCCCATGCCATGATGACCTCATCTTCTCTCTCTTCTCTAGCCTTTTCTCCTAATAACCAGGGGTAATTTGGTCATTTCACCTTGCACAAATTACAAATTTGACATTGGGCTGAAATTGATGGATGGGCCTAAGAAATTGGCTAGGCCATGAATAGAAGTGGGTTGGAAATTGATTGGGCTCAAAGTTGGACCATGGGCTTTGAAAGATGAATAGTTAGTTTAGGCCCAATGGGCTCAATTGCTTTCCTTAGGCCCACCATGGTGGTTTTCCCACCTTGGGCCTAAGACCCACACTAGCTTGGCCCGGCTCACATCCTCATGGGCTTGCTTCCTCAGTCTGAAAATCCCTTTTTCCAAGCACACGGCTTAACTGATGCTGTCGACTATCACTGTAGCTTCATCTAAAGTTTGTCCCAGACATTCCCAATAATTCGAAGTCCAATTTTTAGTGCTCATGCCATGTCAATTTCACCCTAATGCCATTTTGGGTACAACTCATACTAACAAGTGGAGGATTCACGCGTGACCGACTCGTGTCAAACCACGTTCAAGACATCTCAACACATGGATGTCCTTGACTACATGAAATTACAGAGGATAGATTCTTATTTCAAAGTACATGATTACTGAGGATCGACCTAAGGTTGTTTGCGGGTTTAATAATAGTAAACGAAATCACCCGTCGTTCCATTATATTCTGTCCGCAAATCAACTTTTAGTTGTCCTTAGAATCGGCATGTCTATCTACAGGATCGTCCTCACGCAGGTCTCATGGTCAAGTCATTTTTCCCCGGTCAAGTTCTTTAGTCGTATGAGTTCTATCCTCATTAGCCTTTCCTCTCAAGGTCAATATCTCAGGAGTGATCAATTCCGAGTGAGATCAACCAATAATGTATTGACGAAATTCACATTCATTCATCCCTTAGAGGGCTCGAATTTCAGGATGTCACAATTTAAGCCCGGGACGGGGTGAGACAATGTCTCAGCAAGTTCATACCCTAAACTCTGACAATGAAGGAAATACGTCTAGAGGCCTAGCCATACAAATCAGAGGACTTATCTTGCCTCAGTTCCCTCCTGCACGTCAGTACAATTCATATTCAATCATTACTCACACAAGCATGAACTACTGACACACATCGGTCCATCAATTCAATCATTCCAATCGATCAATCAACCAATTCAATTCAATCCACCGATAAATCAATCAAATCAATCACTTCTAGCACAAGTTGATTTCTATCGATGCTCACACAAGCTAACTTAGATCAATATTGCCCACATAAGCTGACATCGATTATTGCTCACATAAGCTGACTTTTATCAATGCTCACACAAGTTGTCATACAATAGGGCTCACACAAGCTGCTATGGTACTTAAAAACCAACACTTTTGGTGTCAATACCCAACACCAGGTATTTTCGAGTTAAATACCAAAACTTCACAATCATCACTCAATTGCACAATTTAACAATCAACTTGTACAAAATAGCCACACCACTATGATCAGCACGAAATTCTAACAACCGACCATCTCAGCATAATTTCTAGAACTATTGATTAATTAATAAATTAATTAAATTCTGAAAATTAAATTAAATAAATATAAAATAATATAATTAAATAATATTTAATTTAAAAAATAAATAATTAATTAAAATGATTAATTAAAAGTCTAATTAGGCTTACACTAATATAATTGACCAATTAGACTAATTAATCCATCCATTAACCTAATCATGCACATAATCTAATTAAATTTTAACTAAGCTAATCTAACCACCTAAACATGCTTAGCTTAATCTAAACACCCCTTAAGGATAATTAACTCACTAAGCAAATTTTAGTGATAAACTCGCCAATTTAGTGATTCGGTGAGTCCACGACGGCAGCAATGCAGAGACGAGTGACAAACTCCAAAGCGCCGACACCCGACAAGGCTCAGAAGAGCTTGGAAACGGGTCTCGAAGCCCAAAGACCCCTTTAGTCTTTGGCTATTGATCTTGGGCAGAGAGAGGAGGTGCAGGGCTCAGCTTTGGCTGGAAACAGGTTAAGCGAGCGGATTGGGCTGCAACGGCCTAGGCGGGCGACTTCGGCAGTAGGCGGTGGTTGAACAGTGGCCAAGGGAGTTTACGGACGCCTGAGGCAGCTTGGGGACCTGCAACGCATGGCTGGAGATGCGGGGATCGTGAATTGGCAGATGGACGGCGCGCTAGGGACGCACTGCATGATCGAGCGGCGACCGGTGGCTACTTGGGCTTCGATGGCTTGCGATGGGCAGGGGGTGTGGTGCACGGTTTCCTCTAGTTTTTGGGAGCTCAAAACAAACCAAACATGGAGAAAGTGAAGCTAAGGAAGAAGAAGAAGTAAGCTGAAGAGAGGGGGTCCCCAAAGTGGCTTCCAAGCTCAACACATGTCCAATTTCCATCTCACAAGCCCCCACCACCTTCAGCCCTTCATCCTTAGCCATTTCTCTCTCTCAAAGCTTCCTTAGCAAGCCAAGATGGCTGTCCAATTTTTGCACCCCCCCTTGGCTACGAATTTCATACATTGCACATCCACTTCCATTCAATTCTCACTCAAATCAATCCAATTGAAGCCCAAACAATTCAGCCAAGGTGTCCTCGTCCATCTCAACATTTTTCCTTATCAATTGAATCAACTTGAATCCCAAAAACGAGATCAAAAATGGTCCCTCAAAGTTCTCGGTCCAAACGGCCTTACTTTGAACTTTTCGCCGAAAATCTCGGTTTGCAGAAAAATCTTCTGAGGATGAGTTGACGTTCTTAAAATGACTCGTGACAAGACAGAACTTTCAATTTTTGAAATCAGGTTTAAATTCGCGGTTAATTTTAATCTGATGCGATTTTAGCGGTATCTAACCTACCGGGTAGCTTTCAGGAATTTTTGGTACAATTGACCTATGGTCGATTATTTTCGAGCCATAATGTACATCTTCAACACATTGACAACCCTCGGTGGTTGTGAAAATCTTGAGGTTTTAAATACGGATACAGGTTACCAAAACGACAGAGAAAATCGATCTAGTGCCAATCCACAAGAATTTTGTGATCAGGTGGAATGACCCACACTTAATCACATACTTAAGTCGAAGCGACCTATCTCCGGTCTCAAATTAATTTTTTACTCTGCCATAACGACCCTTACAGATTAGCACGATCGAGTAGTCGATTTATGGTCGAATTCTCAAGTCTATTGCGTTAAAATCCGTTAACTGCTTCACCTGATAGACTAGTTATCACATGAGTGATCAGCTCAGAGAATAAAACTATAGGTGCGTCGATGAAAAGCCCAACTTATTCAATTGTAAACAGAACTTGAAATTCAGGATGTCACAGGCATCCTAGCCACACAACCACACAATATAGAGGACTTACCTCGCCTTAGTTCCTTCCTGCATGTCAGCACAGTTCATATACACAATGCATAAAATCAATGTACACAACAATCGAAACTCCTCACTCAACTCAATCAATCACCGGGGGTCCCAATTATAAGGTCAAACCATTATGACACGTCCCATATCATGCCACATAGTTTTGTCTCAAAATTAGGTGCATTTAACTCAATCAATCATGCATTCCAATTGTTAATTACACCCCTCTATGGCATGGCGTACTCGATGTTTGGTGGTCTAGTGGCATAGCTAGGCATTGTCTCACCCTATTGAACACAACTACATCTCTCAAAGACGGCTTTCCCGAAGGAGTATAGGTCCAGAATCTACTGCAACCTGAACCCATTGAGTGGGTATCCCATATACGGTAATGTCCGGCATAAATGCCCAGGACAGGTTCTCTTAACCAACACACGACCATTCAATCTCGGCTTAGGACACAGTACATTGCACTGAAATGCCTTAATTAAAATAGTGATCCTGACATATTATCTGAGAAAATAGTCGTGTGTGGATACACGATCAATTCAATCCTTGAAAAGTGATATCCTTCCATTTTAAAGTCCCACTATTTGATATAGTGCATAAAACCCTTTTTCGGTGTCAAAATCCGACACCTAGGATTTTCTGAATAAATATCGAAATTTTCACAACCACCACTCAATTTCACAATCTAACAATCAATTACACCAACTAACCACACCTCAGCAATCAACACAAAATTCTAACGACCGACATAATTTCTAGAAAAAAATAAAAAAGTGAATAAATTATTTAACAATAATATAAATTAATATAAATTAAATAAATAAATTCGAAATAATTCGATAATTGAAAAATGCAGTTAATTAGGTGCCTAATTAAGCTTACACTAATCTAATTGCCTAACCACTAAACTAATCAAAATCTCATAATCTAATTAGCTTCTTCTAAACTAATCTAACCACCTAAACCATGCTTAGCCTAACCTAATAAACCGTTAAGCACAATTAACCTCCTAAGCATTGTTTAGTGAGTAAACTTACCGGTTTAGCGATTCAGTGAGTCCACAGTGACGGCAACGCAAAGACGGGCGACAAACCTCCTAACGGCAACACCCGACAAGGCTCGAAAGTGACCTAAAATGGGCCACGAAGTTCTAGATCTTGCTGGAACATCTACCGTTGTCCAAGGCTAAATCGAAGAAGACTAAGGGCAAAACGGTGAGTAGGCGGGTGGCTACGGGCGACGGCGGACCAGACGGGCGGCTCCGTGGGCTGAACGGCAATAGAGGGGCTACGGCTAGGCTTCGTTGGCAACCAAGAGCTTCGGACGATGACTCATGGATGCATGGACACGAGGAGAACAGGCGAGCAACTCGTGGGGCTTCATCAGTAGTGACGGGCATGGGGGAGCTCGGACAGGCGTGCGGGCTATTCGGCTGGCTTGGAGGCTTAGCTGGTTGGTTTCCTCTGGTTTTCTTGAGCTCAAGAACAGCAACAATGGAGAAAGCAAGGCTGAGGAAGAAGAAGAAGGGGTTTGCTGCAGCTTGAGGGGACAAGAGCCTTTAATGCTCTTCCTAAAGTCTTCAAACACTTGAGAGCTGCCCCCACCACTTCAGCCTCATCCACATCAACTTTCTCTCTCTCAAATCTTCCTTAAGAAGCTTCCCATGTGTCCCAAATGTTGCACCCGACCATGGCCTACGAATTTGCACATTTGCTTCTTCAATTTCATTCAAATCCTCATTCAATTCCATCTAATTGAAGCCCAAAAATTCCAGCCAATGTACCCACATCAAATCCACATTATTCCTTGCTAATTAATCCATCTTGGAAGCCAAAATTGCACTCAAGAACAATCCTCCAATTTCCACGGTCCAATTCCACCAATTCTTGATTTTTCGCCGAAAATCCGAACTTATCGAAACATCTTCGGAGGATGAGTCGATGTTTTAAAAAATGTGACACACCACAACTTTCGATTTTTGAAACCGAGTTCAATTTCATGGTTAATTTCAACTAGACACAATTTTAGCGTGACCTAACCTACTAGGTAGCTTTTAGGAATTTTAGTGCTTTTGACCTGTGGTCAATTATTTTCGATCCACAACGTGCATCTTCGACTCATAGGTGACTCTCGGTTGTCATAGAAATGTCAAGATCTCAAATATGGGCAGAGGGTACAAAATTGACAGAAAGTCGGTCTAGTTCTGTTCGACACGAATTTTGCAATTAGGTGGAACCATCCAGTCTTAATTACATGTCTCTATCAAATCGACCTATCTTTGGTTTCTAATCGATTTTAACAGTGCCGTATTGAGCCTTGCAGATTAGTACGGTCGAACAGTCGATTTCTAGTTGAATTCTCAAGTTAGTTGCGTCTATATTCCTTACTGGCTTCACCTGATAGATTAGTTATCTCGTGAGTAGCCAACTCAGAGAAAAAAGCCATAGGGGCATCGGTAAAAAGCTCATTTCATCTCATCGAAAACAAACTTGAAAATCAGGATGTCACAACTCTTCCCCTCTTATAAAAATTTCGTCCTCGAAATTTAAACATATTACAAATCTTAAACAAAAAGGTGGGGGTACAATTGTCTCATCGAATATTCACTTTCCCATGTTGCTCCTTCTGTGCCGTGGTGTTGCCAGACTACTTTGACCAACGGGATGGTCTTGGTGCAAATAATCTGTTCTTTCCTACCCACAATCTAAACCGGGCTTTTCACATACGACACTTTGTCATCCACGTCTAAATCCTTAAAATTGAACATGTGGGTTGGATTAGGCTCATACTTCCTCAATTTTGACACATGAAAGACGTCATGCTCTTGCGCCAACCTCGGCGGCAATGCAAGACGATCCGCTAGGATCCTGATTCTTTCTAAAATCTCAAAGGGACCTACGTACCTCAGACTTAGCTTTTCCTTCTTACCAAAGCGCGAAGTGCCCCTCATTAGTGACACCTCCAGAAAAACGTGATCACCAACTTGGAATTCCAACGATCTTCGATGCTTATCTCCATAGCTTTTCTAGTGGCTCTAAGCGGTCTTTAATCTATCTCTGATAATGGAAACTACATCCACTGACTATTGGACTAACTCTAGGCCCATGATCTTTCGCTCTCCAACCTCATTCCAACAAAATGGCGTTTTGCACGCTTTGCCATACAAGCTTCAAATGGAGCCATCTGAATGCTTTGCTAGTAGCTATTGTTGTAGGCGAACATGACAAGTGAAGCTATTCGTTCCAGCTTCCCTTGAAATCCAACACGCAAGCTCGCAGCATGTTTTCGAGGGTTTGAATTGTCCTCTCAGACTAGCCATTTGTTTGAGGAGGATATGTCGTACTGTACTGCAGCTTCGTTCCTCAAGCTGCAAACGAACTATCTGACACACGTATAACTCTGCATGCCTGTCCAAATAAAGGTCCTTTCATATTGCGATGAAGTGAGCCGACTTCGTCAGTTTGTCGACCATTACCCAAATGGAATCATTATCCCTCTAACTCCTTGGTAAGTCTATCACAAAGTCCATTGTAACACGTCCCATTTCCTTTCGGGAATCTCAAGAGGATGCAGAAGTCTTCCTGGCTTACAGTGCTGTGCTTTCACTTGCTGACTCGTCAGACACTTAGCGACATGTTTGGCGTTGTCCGCCTTCATATCAAACCACCAATAGTGTTGACGCAGATTCTGGTACATCTTCGTACTGCCTAGATGAATGTTGTAACTGTTACAATGAGCTTCTTATAAGATCTCTTTCCTAAGCTCTACATCGTCAGGTACACACAATCGTTCTCAGAACTTTAGTGTTCCATAATTAGAAATATGAAAGTCAGGCTTTCTCTTTTCTGCATCTTCTTGCACGATCTTCTGAATCTCCAGGTCTGTCAGCTGAAGCGTCTTGATCCTAACCTGCACTTCCGGTTCAATTCTAAGGGTGGCCATATGATTTGAAAGGTGGCATACCTCAAATTTGAAAACCGAATATCGAGCTATCTCAAGTAAAATCCATTCATTGAGCACCATTTGTGCAACTGAAGATTTCCGAGACAAGGCATCTGTGACCTTGCTAGCTTTTCCAGGGTGATACAATATATCACAATCATAATTCTTCAGAAGTTCCATCCAGTGACACTGTCTCATATTCAACTCCATATGAGAGAATAAGTACTTGAGACTTTGATGGTCATTGAATACTTGGAATTTTTCTCTGCACAAATAGTGTCTCCAAATATTTAAAGCGAAAATAATCGCTACGAGTTCTAAGTCATCTGTCGAGTAATTCAGCTTATGAGGTCTCAACTGACGGGATACGTATGCAACAACTCTGCTATGTTGCATCAACACGCAACCCAGTCCTCTAAACGACACATCACTGTAGATCTCGTATCCTCCATGACCAGATGGAATGGTCAACACAGGTGCGATAGTCAGCTTCTGCTTAAGCTCTTGGAAACTATGCTCGCACTTATCTGTCTAGAAAAACTTCTCTTCTTTCTTCAACAGTCGAGTCGACGGCGACGCTAACACTGAAAGCCCTTCCATGAACTGTCTGTAATACCCTACTAAACTTAACAAACTTCTGATCTCTGTCACTATCATCGGTCTTGGCCAGTTGATCGCTGCTTCAATCTTGGTGGGGTCCATGAAGATTCCTTCTCTTGAAATCACGTGACCTAGGAAAGCCACACGAGTTAACCAAAACTCACACTTACTGAACTTGGCATACAGCTCATAATTCCACAAAATCTGGAGCACTATCCTTAAGTGCTTTTCATGTTCCTCAGGACTACAAAACTACACTAGGATGTCATCAATTAACACAATTACAAACTGATCCAGGTACTTTTTAAACACACGGTTCATCAAATCCATGAAAGCAGCTAGAGCATTTTTCAAACCGAACGGCATTACCATAAACTCATAATGGTTGTATCAAGTACGAAACACCATCTTTGGTATGTCTTCCTTTCCGATCCTCAGCTGATGATACCCTGTTCTCAAGTTGATCTTAGAGAATATCGACGCTCCCTACAATTGATCAAACAAGTCATTGATCCTCGATAGTGAATACTTGTTCTTGATCGTCACTTGATTGAGTTGACGATAGTCGATATACAGACGTAACGAACCATCTTTCTTCTTCATGAACAGAACTAGTGCTCCCCAAGATGATGCACTGGGATGTATCAATCCCTTATCCAATAACTCCTACATCTGCACTTTTAGTTCTATCAGCTCCGACAATGCCATCCGGTAAGGATCCTTAGAGATTGGCTGTCACACCTCAAACCCCGAGTGCGCACACATCTCTCGGCGGTCAATGCAAATGCAACATTCCCAGGATGCGTAGCTGACCTAAACAATTAAGCACATGCGGAAGCGAAATAATAAACCCCTGATAGCAAATAGCATGGGATAGAAAAGTAGAGCAACATTTCACAAAAGCCACACTCTTATAAACAACTGGCTGTAGGTACAAAGTGAGTCTAGTCAAAAGACTACAAAAGGTCGGCTCTCAAAAGAAGTTGTCCTACGACATACTAATCGGACACATACGCCGATCCTTCAGACTCCACCTCCATAGACTCCAGGGCTTCGGGTCCTCCACAACCACCATCTAAGGACCTGAAAAGTTAAGCCCACAACGGGGTGAGACAATATCTCAGCAAGTCCACCCCTTAAACCCGTATTAGGAAGAAAATACGTTCAAGACTAGCCACACAACCATGCAATATAAAGGACTTACCTCACCTTAGCTCCTTCATGCACGTTAGCACAATTCATATCACATTGCATATAATTAGTGCACACAACAATTAAAACGCCTCACTCAACTCAATCAATCACAAGGGTCCCAATTATAAGGCCAAACCATTATGACACGTCCCATACCATGCCACACAGTTTCGTCTCATAATTAGGAGCATCAAATTCAATCAATCATGCGTTCCAATTGTTAATTTCGCCCCTCTAGGGTACGACCTACTCATTATTCGGCCGTTTATTGGTGTAGCCAAGCATCGTCTCACCCCATTGAGCACGGCGACGTCTCTCAAAGACCGCTTTCCCTAAGGAGAGTAGGTCTAGAATCTACTACGACCCGAACCCATTGAATGGGTATCCCATATAGGGTAATGTCAAGCATAAATGCTTGGGACTAGTTCTCTCAACCAACACACGACCATTCAATCTCGGCCCAAGACACCATGCATTGCACTCAAATGCTTCAATTAAAATAGTGATCCTAGCTTATTTCCTTCGTATTAAAAATATCCGGGAAAATAATCGTGTGTGGCTACATGGTCATTTCGAATCTTGAAAAGTGATATCCCTTCATTTTAAGGTCCCAATATTTGATATAGTACTTAAAACCGTTTTTTCGATGTCAAACCCAACACCCGGGATTTTTTGAATAAATATCGAAATTGTCACAATCAACACTCGATTTCACAATCCAACAATCAATTACACAGGCCAACCATACCGCAGCAGTCAGCATGAAATTCTAAAGACCGGCTATCCCAACGTAATTGCCGGAAAATAATAAATAATTAAATAAAATACTAAATTAATTAAATAATATAAATAATTAACTAAAATATAAATTAATATAAATAAATTAAATAAATTCGAAATAATTATATAATTATATAATGTAAAAAATTAATTAAGTGCCTAATTAAGCTTACACTAATTTAATTGCCTAATTAGCCTTAATTAATTAACCACTAAACTAATTAAATCTCATGATCTAATTTGCCTTTATTTAAACTAATCTAGCCACCTAAACCACGTTTAACCTAATCTAGTGAACCCTTAAGCATCATTAACCCTTTAAGCAAGGTTTAGTGAGTAAACTCACCAGTTTAGTGATCCAATGAGCCCACGGCGACGGCAACACGGAGGCCGGTGACAAACCTCCCAGTGTCGACACCCGACAAGGCCTAGAAGAGTCCTAAAACGAACCTTGAAGTTCCAGATCTTGCTAGAACTTCTACTTTAGCTTGCTGGTTGAGGGAGCTGAACCGAGTGGGTCGGTTGGCTGGAACGGCCAAGGCGGGAAAATAGGCGGGTAGGCGGAGCTATGGCGGGGCTTCGAGGACATACGCGGCGACTCACGATGCTGGATGACTAGGGACGGTGACGTGGGAGGCTTGGGACGAGCGAGTTGGCACGTGGACGACTAAACATGAGCAGGATGAGCAACAGTGTGCGAGCAAGCAAGCGCGGCTTCGGCTGCTCGGACCGCAAGTGGGGAGGGAGCTAGCGGTTTCTCTGGTTCTCTTGAGCTCAAGAACGGCAAGAATGGGGAAAGGCAGAGCAAGGAGGGAGAAGAAGGAACTACAGCAGCTAATCAAGGGGACAAGGGCCTTCAATGCCTCTCCCAAGTCTCCAAACACTTGAGTAATGCCCCCACCATGCTTGGCTGTCATCTTTAGCCCTTATCCACTCCCAAGCTTCCCTAACAAGCTTGCCAAAGGGTTTAAAAGGTTGCTTCCCCCCCTTGGCTATGAATTTGCACTTTCCCTCTTCAATTTCATTCAAATCCTCCTTCAATTGAGCTCAATTGGTGTAAAAAAATCCCAGCCAATGTACCCACATCAAATCCACATTTTTCCTTGTCCAAAGATCCATCGTGACTCCCAAAAATGTGATGTTCAAAGAGCCTAACTTTGAACTTTCGCCGAAAATCTCGGTTTGCAGAAAAATCTTCGGAAGATGAGTCGACGCTCTCAAAATAACTCATGACATGACAGAACTTTCAATTTCTGAAATCGGGTTTAAATTCATAGTTAATTTCAATCTAGCGCGATTTTAGCGGTTTCTAGCCTACCGATTAGCTTTTAGAGATTTTAGTGCAATTGATCCATGGCGGATTATTTTCGAGCCACATTGTACATCTTTGATACATTAAGGACTCTCAGTTGTCGTGAAAATCTTGAGGTTTCAAATACAGACACAGGGTATAGAATTGACAGAAAGTTGATTTAGTACTGTTCGACACGAATTTTGCAATTAGGTGGAATCACCCATGCACTAATCACATATCCTTGTCGAATCAACCTATCTCCAGTCTTTGATCGATTTTGACAGTGCCGTACTGACCCTTGCAGATTAGCATGGTTGGTCGAATTCTCAAGTCTATTGCGTTAAAATCCTTTAACGGCTTCACTTGATAGACTAGTTATCTCGTGAGTGATCAACTTAGAGAATAGAACTATATGCGCGTCGATGAAAAGCCCATTTCATTTTATCGAAAACGGACTTGAAAATCAGGATGTCTAAACTCTTCCCCTTTTATAAAAATTTGGTCCTCGAAATTTAAATTACAATCTTTAAACAAAAATGTGGGAGTACAGTCATCTCATCGAATTTTCACTTTCCAAAGTTGCTCCTTTAGTGCCGTGGTATTGCCAGACCACTTTGACCAATGGAATGGTCTTGGTGCACAGATGTTGTTCTTTTAGATCCATAATTTGAACCGGGCATTTAACGTATGACACTCTGTCATCCAAATCTAAATTCTCAAAATTCAGCATGTGGGTCGAGTCAGGCTCATACTTCCTCAACATCGACAAGTGAAAGACGTCATACACTTACGCCAGCCTCGGTAGTAATGCAAGATGATACGCTAGGATCCCGATTCTTTCTAGAATCTCAAAGGGACCTACGTACCTTGGACTCAGTTTTCCCTTCTTGCCAAAGCGCGAAGCACCCCTCATTGGTGACACCTTCAGAAAGACGTGATGACCAACTTGGAATTTCAGCGACCTTCGACGCTTATCAGCGTAGCTTTTATGATAACTTTGAGTGGTCTTTAATCTATCTCTGATGATGGCAATTCTATCCACTAACTGCTTAACCAACTCTAGGCCTGTGATCTTTCGTTCTCCGACCTCATCCCAACACATTGGTGTTCTGCACGCTCTGCCATACAACGCTTCAAACGGAGCCATCTTAATGCTTTGCTAGTAGCTGTTGTTGTAGGCAAACTGACAAGGTGAAGCTGTTCCTCCCAGCTTCCCTTGAAATCCAACACGCAAGCTCACAGCATGTCTTCAAGGACTTGAATTGTCCTCTCAAACTGGCCATCCGTTTGATGATGATATGTCGTATTGTACTATTGTTTCGTTCCTAAAGCAGTCTGCAAACTTTTCCAAAAGGTAGCCCTAAACCTCGGTTCTCGATCTGAAGTAATCGTCACCGACATTCCATGCAGACGAACAATCAAATGCACGTGCAACTTTACATGCTTGTCCAAATCAAGGTTCTTTCGTACTGTGATGAAGTGAGCCGACTTCATCAATCTGTCGATCACTACCCAAATGGAATCATTACCTCTCTGACTCCTTAGTAAGCCTGTCATAAAGTCCATTGTGACGTGTTCCCATTTCCACTCGGGAATCTTGAGAGGTTGCAGAAGTCCTCCCAGCTTACAGTGATGTGCCTTCACTTGTTGACATGTCAGACACTTGGCGACAGGCTTAGCAATGTCTTTCTTCATACCGAACTACTAATAGTGTTGATGCATATTATGATACATCTTCATATTGCAAGAATGAATGTTGTAACTGTGACATCGCGAAATTCGAGTCCTCTAAGGGATGAATGGATGTGAATTTTGTCAATGCATTGTTGGTTGATCTCACTCGAAATTGATCACTCCTAAGATACTGACCTTGAGGGGAAAGGCTAATGAGGACAGAACTTGTATGACTAAAGGACTCGACCTGGGAAAATGACTTGACCATGAGACTTGTGTGAGGAAGATCCTGTAGATAGGCAAGCCAATTCTAACGACGACTAGATGTGGATTCATGGATAGAACATAATAGAACGACGGGTGATTCCGTTTACTGTTATTGAGCTCGCGAACGACCCTATGTCGATCCTCAGTAATTGTGTACTTTGAAATAAGAATCTATCATCTACAATTTCATGTAGTCAAGGACATCTATGTTTCGAAATGTTTTGAATGTGGTTTGGCACGAGTCGGTTACACGTGAATCCTTAAAGCCGCCCGTCAGTCTGAGTTGTACCCAAAATGGCATTGGGCGAAATTGACATGGCAAGAGAACTTAAGATTGGACTTCGAATTATAGGGAATGTCCAGGACGGACTTTGGATGAAGCTACTTCGACAGTCGACAACGTCAATTAAGCCGAGTATCTGGGAAAAAGGGATTTTCGGACCGAAGAAATGAGCCCATGAAGACATGGCCCGGGCTAGGTAAGCGTCGGCCTTAGGCCCAAGGTGGGACAGCCCATGATGAGCCCTAAGACAAGCAAGTGAGCCCAATCCACTATTCATCTTCAAGCCCATTACTTAACCTTAAGCCCATTTGAGCCCAACTAATTTCCGAGCCCGTTACTATTCATTTCCAAGCCCATTTCTTAGGCCCGCTTATGATAGCATTTTTGGTCATCAAGAGCAATCTTTGGACAAGGAAAAATGTGGATTGAAGTGAGGATACCATGGCTGAATTCTTAGGACATTATTTGGATTGAATGGAAAGAGGATTGAATGGAATTGAAGACATTGAAGGCTAAATGTTACAAAATTCGTAGCCAAGGGGGGGGAGGAACATTTTGGACTTGTTGGGAGGCTTCTTGAGGAAGTTTGAAGTGAGAGAGTGGCTAAGGTTGACAGACCTGCTGGTGGGGGTAAGAGAGAGGAGAGAAAGACAAGTGTTGGAAGGCTAGAGAGCCCAAAGAGAGCCCCCTCTTCAGCAGACCTTCTTCTCCCTCATTTCATGGCTTTCTCCATTGTTGAGGAAGGGAGAAGATCAGCAAAACTAGAGGAAAGCCAGTAGTAACACCCCTGACCGTTTGAAGCAACCGCAAGTCCACCGGAGTCGCTGCACCGCCACTACTTGGCTACTCGTGTGCTCGCTGTTCCGCTGCCCAGTCTGCTCATCTAGGCTGTCGGCCAGCATCCCCAGACCGTCGTGGTGCTTGCCGGAGGCTGTCTCGCCACCACACAGTAGTTGGAACCACCACTTGGACCAGCTATTGCAGTCGCTGCTCCTGCTTGGTGTTTTCACACCCAACCAGCCATCGAGCAACCCTCCTTCGACCAAGATCAATAGCTGAAGAACTAGCAAGCTACGGGGCTTTGTGAGGACTTTCTGGGCTTTTCCCGACCTTCGTTGGTGTTGCCATAGGCAAGTATATCGCTTACCTTTGCGTCCTTTTCGCGGTGAACTCATCGGCGTGCAAAATCCGGTGATTTTATCCTCTAAACCTCGCTTAGGAGGTTAATTATGCTTAAGGGTTGGTTAGATTAGCTTAAATATAGATTAGTGATAATCTAGAAAGGTTAGATTGACCTTAGAATGGTTTAGTATTAAATTAATTAGTGAGATTAGCACCATTGAAGTTGGTTTAGTCGAATCCAGTGGACTGTCTGCAGTTCGGATCTCTGGACCCTCACCGTTTGCCATTTTTGTGGATCGAAATGGGTTGTGAATTTGAGGTCGGTTCCTTCTTGAGAAATGTTTTAGACGTCTTCAAGTACAACATATTTTTCTCAATATTTTTATAGATCTAAAAGAAGGAGATATCAGCTCCCTCATTTGCAAATGGAACCTTAGTTTTCGTTGGAACTGGTGACCTTTTGGGATTCAAGGGATTTTTATCAACTCTTAGGTTTGAATTTCAAAATAGTTTTCTCACAAAAATTGTTTTTTACATCTTCTGGTTTAACATAGTCAAATGTCAGATCAAATGGACAAGTTTGGGTACTTGAACCAAATTGATTTCGGAAAACAGACTTTCAGGAAACAGACACAATTTCTGTTCTAGATTGAGTGATTTACTGAGCTGAATCTAAAAGGATTTGGGTTAAGGTGTCTTCATGGAAAAGTTTCATTTATGTGTCCTTTACAACATGTTCAAATTTGGACAATTTCTGAACTCTTTTGATTAGATTTCTGGATTTAAATTCGGAGATGTGCAAGTGGACCGTTTTTGCTGGTTAGGGCCGGTAGTAGTTGGTGACTATTCTTGATGCCTTGCTTGCTAGAAATTTCATATTTGATGACGTGGTTGGATTATGTAATTGATTGTTGAATTGTGAAATTACGTGGTGATTGTGAAAAGTATGAATTTTATTCAGAAAATCCCAGGTGTCGGGTTTTGGACTCTGAAAAAGGGTTTTAAGTATTATATCAAACAGTGAGGTTTGAAAAAGGAAGGTATCAACTTTTCTTGTTTGAAATGAAGTGTACCCACATGACTACTTTCTTAGATGTTTTTAATATGAAGAAAAGAGGCCAGGATTACTGTTTTAATCGAGGCATTTGAATAAAATACAAAGTGTTCTGGGCCGATATTGAATTGTCGTGTGTTGATTAATGAGGAACCGTCCCGAGATGTTGAGCTAGACGTACCCTATATGGGATGCCCCATATGGTGGCCTTGGGTCACAGTTGATTCTGGGCCTATGCTCCTTTGGGAACGCCATCGACGTAGTGACGAAATCGCGCTCCAAGGTGGGGAGGCGATGCCTGGCTACATGCCAGTAGATAGCCGAACTACGAGTAGGCTATGCCCTTGTGTGGTAGTGAATAACAATTGGGATGCATGCTGAGTGTTGTTGATGGGTCGAATTATGGGACGAAATTGTATGACATGGTACGAGTCATGTCATAACGATTTGGTTTTATAATCAGGACCCTTGTGGTTGTTTGAAAAGAAAGTGTTTGTGTTCCAGTTGTTTGAATTCTATTGCTTCATATGCTTGAGTGATACGGATTATGCTAACCTGCAGAAAGAAACTGAGGCAAAGATGAGTCTCATTGTTGGTGATGGTGTGGCTAGGCTATCCTGGGGTGTATTTCCTTTCTAATAGGGGTTTAGTGGGTGAACTTGCCGAGACAATGTCTCACCCCGGTTGTGGGCTTACATTTTTAGGTCCCTAGTGGATGGAGTGGCCAGTTTGCTTTGGTTGGCCTTGAGAAGTTCCAAAGGTGAAGTCTGAAAGATTGGAGATCGTGTTCAACTTGTTGGTCATAGAACGGTTCATTCTTAAGAGCCGGTCTTTTGTAGACTTTTGGTTGTAGACCTCTGTTTGTAAACTCCATTGGTTCATGAAAATGTTTGGTTGCGAAGTTGCTTCCTGCTTTCCTATCCCATATTTTATTATGAGGGGTTTTATAATACGTTTATGCATGTGCATTTAAAATGAATGGGTCGTTGACGAGTCCCTGGGAACGTCACAAATCTAATCGATCACTGTGGGATGTGTGCACGCTCGGAGTTCGGGGCATGACAGTAGCTGCTACGATGAACTTCTAACAAGATCTCTTCTTTATGCTTTGCATTGTCAGGTACACACAATGGTCCTCGGAACTTTAGTGTTCCATCATCAGAAATTTGAAAGTCAAGTTTTCTCTTTTCTGCATCTCCTTGCACAATCTTCTGAATCTCTAGATCGGTCAACTGAAGTGTCTTGTTTTTGATCTGCACATTCAGTTCAATTCTGAGGGTAGCCATAAGACTTCAAAGGTGGCCTACTGCAAATTTGAAAACCGAATCTTAAGCTCTCTCAAGTAAAATCCATTCCTTGAGTACCATATGTGCAATTGAAGGCTTCCGACTCAACACATTTATGACCTTATTCACTTTTCTTGGGTGATACAGAATATCACAATCATAGTCTTTCAAAAGTTCCATCAAGTGACGTTGTCTCATATTCAACTCCTTCTGAGAGAATAAGTATTTGAGACTTTGATGGTTAATGAAAATCTAGAATCTTTCTCTGCACAAATAGTGTCTCTAAATCTTCAGAGCGAAAATGATTACTGTGAGTTCTAAGTCATGCGTCGGGTAATTTAGCTCATGAGGTCTCAACTGACAGGACGCGTATGCAACAACTCTGCCATGTTGCATCAACATGCAACCTAGTCCTCTAAATGACGCATCCTCCAAGACCATATGGTATAATTAATACCGGTGTGGTAGTTAGCTTCTGCTTAAGCTCTTGGAAACTACATTGGCACTTATCTGTCCACACAAACTTCTCTTCTTTCTTCAGCAGACGAGTCAAAGGAGAAGCTATTGCTGAAAATGCTTCCACAAACCATCTATAATACCCTACTAAACCCAGAAAACTTTTGATCTCTGTCATTGTCGACGGTCTTGACCAATTGATCACTACTTCAATCTTAGCGGGGTCCACGGAGATTCATTCTTGTGAAATCACGTGACCTAGGAAAGCAACACGAGTCAACCAAACCTTGCACTTGCTGAACTTGGCATACTGCTCAAGATTCCTCAGAGTTTGAAGCACTATGCTTAAGTGCCTTTTGTGTTCCCCTATACTTCTCGAGTACACCTGGATATCGTCGATGAACACGATAACAAACTGATTTAGGTACTCCTTGAACACATTGGTTCGTGAAATCCATAAAAGCAGCTGGAGTGTTCAAACCAAATGGCATTATCGTAAACTCATAATGGCCATATCGAGTATGAAACGCCATATTCGGTATGTCTTCCTTACTGATTCTCAGCTGATGATACCCGGTTCTCAAGTCCATCTTAGAAAAGATCGACGCTCCTTGCAGCTGGTTAAACAAGTCGTCGATCCTCGGTAATGGATACTTGTTCTTGATCGTCACCTGATTGAGTTGACGATAGTCGATGTACAAGCACAATGAACCATCTTTCTTCTTCATGAACAGAACTGGTGCTCTCCAAGGTGATGCACTAGGACGTATGAATCCCTTATCTAATAACTCCTGCATTTGCACCTTCAGTTCTATCAGCTCTGACAAAGCCATCCAGTAAGGAGCCATATTGATTGGCACCGTTCCAGGTGCCAACTTGATCACAAACTCTATTTCTCTTTCTAGTGGCAAACCCTGTAGTTTTTTTGGAAACAAATCTGGAAATTCTTGCACCACTACAATGTCCTCGATCTTCAACTCCTCACCTATTGTATCTACGACAATCGCCAAGTACCCTTGACAACGCTTGTCTAACAAATAGGTTGCCTCTAGCGATGAGATCAAGGTCATCGAGGGTCCTCCTTGACTCCCAATAAACTTGAAGCTCTCACTCGTTAACGGGTTAAACTAAATCGCTTTGTGATAGCAATCCATCTTAGCTCGTTGCTTAGTGAATCGGTTCATGCCAATTATCACATCAAAATCATACATGGCTAGGACAATTAAATCTATCTTCCCCTCTCGCTTACCAATCACCATCTTGCAACCAGGACAACCCATCGTAGGCAACACCTTATCCTTTAATGGTGTAGATATACTAACCACTGACTTCAACAACTTAGGACTCAATCCTATCAGCTTAATAAATTGCTCGGCTATAAAGGAATGAGTTCACTAGGGTCGAATAAAGCATAAGCAACGTGGTCATTTAGTAAAACCGTACCTGTGACCACATTAGACAAATCCTCTGCCTGTCCTCTAGTGATGGCGTACACTCTTCCTTGTGCTAGAGGTTAATTCAAACCACCCTACAATGCAATTGATGGTGTGATTCCTCGGTTTTAACCCATTAGTGGCGGCGGCGGTAACTGCGGTCCCATTTGTCTTCTGGGACAATTTCTGGCCATGTGACCTTACTGGCCACACATAAAGCAAGCACCCATCCTAGCAGGGCATAGGGCTGATCCAAGTCGTCTTTCATAGGAACGACACATTCTACCCTAGCTTGACGCTGACTTTCCTATTTCACCCTTCTTGTTAGGTGGAACGGGATACCTTCCTCTGGTCATCGGTCTCTTCCCAAACCGATTCCCATCTCGGTTAGACTCAAACCGCGACCCAGATGCAACGGTCTATTCGTTCAAATTCTTCTCTATTAGTTGGACTCGTCCATACATCTCGGTTAGACCTAAACCTCCTTGCTTTTTCCTCCATCAACCTAGAAGCGTACTGCGATAACTCGGCGAACTTCGCCTCGTACTAGTCCATAGTCATTAGACCTTGATGAAGGCTTTGAAATTCCGCCATCTTCTATTCCTTGGCACAGTTGGAGAAATACTTGCCATTGAACGGTTTAACGAAGGTGTTCCATGTGGCACCCCCTGACGGCCCCCGATCCGTTAGGGTCGCCATAGATACCTTCCTTTCACTTTGTCTTGAAAGTCGATTACTCCGATACCAAAGAGTTATAATAAGTCTATAAGTCCTGGGGGTTTATATCTTTTCCATAGGTCCCTACGCAGAAATATGGAGGAAGCACATCCATCAACTCCCCTTTCACAAATTAAAACGATGCACACCAACTAAAACTTTTATAAGTTAAAGCCGAACACTTTTATTTACATAACTTGATGGACATCATTAGTCAATACATCAAAATGCCAAGGTACCTAGCTATTCTCAAAAGATAACCGACATCTTTTTCAACAGTCGTATACATAAAGTCCATCGATCAGTGTCAGTGTCCAAAATTTTCTTCCTCTGCCGTCCTCCTCCTTGCGGTCATATCCAACCACTCGGTCCATCTGCTGGTGGCGGTGGCAGTAGAGTTATCTTGTCTAGTTTGAAATATTAGTCCCCAAAAGGGGTGAGTACAATCACTCGGCAGTAAAAGATTCATTAAGCTATATCACACAGTACCATCAATATCTAGATTCATGCAACATAGACAAAAACAAGTAATCCAGGAATAAGTATGCATCAAAATCAGGAAATTCTTTAATGCAATGGCAGGTACAATTTCGAAACCCTCAAGATGTATTATGTCCAGTTACACAAGTCCTGACCATAGGGCCAAACTGTTATGACATGTCCCATTCCATGCCATAAAATTTAGTCCTATGACCAGACCACACACACACTTAGTAGAATCATCAGTTTTAACATTCAAAAGGTTTCATCTCCCAAAGGACCAATGTTTGCATCCTTCTGGGATTCTGCACCCAACCCTGGCGTCGCGGAAGCCTCCGAGCATGTATTCAAAATGCAACCGGGCATCCAAAGGGCATCGACTCATTCGAACCTCTGCACATCTCGCACCCCACCTGTCATCACGAGGAATCACTGGGGACCATAGACATGGTTACCCCTAACCTCCAGATTTACGTACCGACAAGCATACAATCGGGCATCCTGATGCTCCCGGGGAAAACCTTTGGGCATGTATTCATAATACAACCAGGCATCCAAAGGGCATTGACTCATTCAAAACTCTGGGCATCCCGACTCCCGGGGCATCGTTGACCTGAGGGTCCAACGGTAACAATTAACATCTTAATTTCCAAAAACAATTTTCAATGCAATGACAAGATGTCCCATGAGCCTTCATCAAATCTCAATATTTCATGATATGCTGAATTTCAATATCATCATGTCAAGTAACAACTCAAGATTTATTCGCCTTTGGGACAAATTGAGCAAATTCGGAACAAAACAGCTCAAACATCACAACGCCCAGTTTTAGTAACAATTTCGGAATAACCCCTAAATGAACTCAGAAAATTCTAAAATTTTGGTATGTCATAGATGAGATCTAAAGGAAGAAATTTCATGAAGGACACTAAGTCATATTCGTTGTGTATAAATAGTAATAGTTTTCTGTTTCCTTCAAAATTCTGCAGTAACTTTCAGATTCAGTACCTACAGAAGAAAATTCGTTTCACCAACTAAATATTATCCGCTTGTTCCCAAATTTTGATATGTTATCCCTAAGGATGTTTCCTACAACTTTAATTAAGGGTTTGAAGTCCAATTCTATCTATAAAATTACAGAAAATTAACGGAATCATCACAGGTCAAGCTATCCTCTACGAAACAGTTCACTGTTTTCAATATGTTCACTTCTACCTTCATATTTTTACATTCATATGGCTATAGCTAGATGTCAAACTCAATCTAATGGATGTTATCTTAAGTGAAATGGTTCCTTTCCTTTTTTTCATCATTATAAATCAAAGAGACACAAATAAAAAGACTTTCTATCTATATTCTTCTAAAACAGAATCTTCATATACGGTTTTCTTCATTTCTAGCTCAATCCAACCATTTGTTTCTCTACCAATCTCCTTTACAACACTTCAAGTCTCTTCCACAGCATCTAAGAACACTTTCAGCAAGTTCTTAATAACAGAGAAACCTTCCACAGCTCGGCTCAAAGCATATATTCATCCCTAAGCTCACTAACCGCAACATATACCACATCTTTCAACTCGGCAACCATTTCCTCACCTTGCTCGATCAACATAGCCATCTCACACTCAATTTTCCAAACATGCAAGACCCTAATACAACATGCAATGACTGGTAGCTTCAATCTAATACTCATCTAGTTCAATCCAACACAAAATAGCAACATCACATTCAATCCTCCATAGTTCGGCATTCAATCTTCATCTCAATCATCCAAAAACCCAACATGCAATTCCCATTTCAGTGTTTTCTCAAGTCTACCAGCACTTCACCAGATAATCACAGCATGCATAACATAGATTAATGAACTTCTACTTGCCTCACTCCTAAGCTCAATCGACAAACCGAACGGGAAGCTCGTGGGTCTTCGAATGCGGCTTAATGGTGGCGAAGACGAGTGGCGTCAACGGCGGCAGCACCGTGCTCGACAGAAGGGCGACCTCCTCCTTCCTCACGCCGTGCACCCACTCGTTGCTTGCTCACAAACTTCCTCCCTCAAACCCTTTCTCGATCACTCTCTCTCTCTCTCACTCAAATTTCCGCTCGGTTCTTCTCTCTCTACCCCTCAATTCCGAACTGCTTTTGTTCCTTTGATTAATTAATTAATCAACTTTTTGCATGCAGGATTTTCGGTGGCATCACCAAACGAAGCCAGCTCGAGCCCTTGTGGCTGCTTTTGGAAGTTCAGCTGCCAAGTGTTCCTTGCACTCGGTGGATGGGTGGCGCTCCTTGGTTGGTTGCATGGGTTAACTTCCCCTTCATTTGTTGACCCGCATGATGGAGAGGCGTGAAACGGAGATGGGCGAGCGTAATTGTGGAAGTGTGGCCGTGCATGGTCCTTATGCATGGCCATGAGATCCATAGTCCTTATTTCTTGATGGAAGAAAATAGATAGATGTGATTGTATGGGCATGAAATGGAGTCGAATGTGGTGTCGACGTTGACGAATTCCAATAACCATTTCGTCGATCCACGGCATATCCTTATTTTTCCAAGGTTGGCAACAATACGCATGAGGTTGGTATCACTGAAACATATGAAAGGTTTCCAGCAAGACTATGGCTTACTCGACGATCGGACCATTACTAATCGAGACATAGTAGTTCGATAATAATAACAAAATGGCGTCCATTGTAATGTCAATAATACCGTCCGACGGTACTTCCGTCGCTAGTCACGGATCGTCGCATACTCGAGGATCGTCTCAAAATTTCTCGAATGCCACATTCCACATTGGATCCACACCTTCTAGGAAGACACTTTCTCTAGTGGCCCTCCACCAAATACTTGCATTACCCTGCAGTTGATATACTGCAAGGACCACTTTCTCTTCCTTTGTGCACCTCAGCAGTGTAAAAGCTTTCTCCAATTCTTGGATCCAAAGGGTTGCAACCTCGAGATCTCCTGTTCCTGTGAACTTTGGCAAGTTCAACTCCAGGAACTACTCAACGAGCTTATGCATTGGTCTCTTAGCAACCACGTTCCCAGGTGAAACCTCAGCAGGTGCAGCAAAAGGTGTGGCGGCAGCGGCTGTGGCAGCAGTAGTGGCATTAGAGGTGGCATTGGCAGTGGCATTGGCGGCAGCACTGGTAGCTTGGTTTTGGGATAACTAGGGGCTGCTACCCCAGCACCAACCGACGATGGTGCTACACCACTCACGTTAACCTTAGCCTGCGCTCTACTTTGAGCACCTTGGGTACCAACTCTTATTGGCGTCCTACCCCAAGTGACGGGGCCTACTGCCCTCTTCCTAGGAGTCCTCTGCTCCTGGTCACTCATCTCGTAGATTCCTTACAAAAACTTGCTTTCCAATAACTCACTGAATTAGAAACTGAGTGACCCCACAAACAACCTACCAATCACCAAGCAATCACATGCGTCAGCATATTAAAACGGCATTTCCTACTAACTATCCCATGACCATCGCACCTTATCACTCCAAACACTGACCTTGCTCTGATACCATTTAAACAGGGATGTCATGCCTTGAACCCCGAGCTCGCGCACACATCCCTCAGCGGTCGATGCAAATGGGACGTTCCTAGAACGCGTCGACGACCCAAAAGATTAAGTACATCCGGAAGCGAAACAATAAACCCCTTACAGCAAATAGCATGGGATAGAAAAGTAAGGCAACATTTCACAAAAGCCACACTCTTATAAACAACTGGGTTAGGTACAAAGCGAGTCTAGTCAAAAGTCTACAAAAGGTCGGCTCTCAAAAGAAGCTGTCCTACGACATACTAGTCGGACACATACGCCGATCCTTCGGACTCCACCTCCACAGACTCCAGGGCTTCGGGTTTTCCACAACCACCATCTAAGGACCTGAAAAGTTAAGCCCATAATAGGGTGAGACAAAGTCTCAGCAAGTCCGCCCCCTAAACCCGTATTAGGAAGAAAATACGCTCAAGAGCCTCACAGCCGCATAGCTACACAATATAGAGGACTTACCTCGTCTCAGTTCCTTCCTGCAAGTCAGCATAGTTTATATCACATTGCATATAATCAATGCACACAACAACTGAAACGCCTCACTTAACTCAATTAATCACATGGGTTCCGGTTATAAGGCCAAACCGTTATGACACGTCACATACCATGCCACACAGTTTTGTCTTATAATTAGGCGTATCTAACTCAATCAATCATGCGTTTCAATTGTTAATTTAGCCCCTGTAGGGTACAGTCTACTCGTTGTTCGGCGGTCTACTAGTGTAGCCAGGTATCGTCTCACCCCATTGAGCACGGCGACGTCTCTTAAAGATAGCTTTCCCGACTGTGCATAGGTCCAGAATCTACTGCTACTCGAACCCATTGAATGGGTATCCCATATAGGTAATGTCTGGCGTAAAACGCTTGGGATAGGTTCACCTAACCAACACACGACCATTCCATCTCGGCCTAGGACACCGTGCATTGCACTCAAATGCCTTAATTAAAATAGTGATCCTGGCCTATTTCCTTCGTATTAAAAACATCTGAAAAAATAGTCGTGTGTGGATACATGGTCAATTCGAACCTTGAAAAGTTATATCCCTCCATTTTAAAGTCTCACTATTTGATATAGTACTTAAAAACATTTTTCGGTGTCAAACCCGACACTTAGGATTTTCTAAATAGATATCAAAATTTTCATATTCAGTACTCAAATTCGCAATCCAACAATCAATTACATAAGCCAACCACACCATAGCAGTTAGCACGAAATTCTAACGACCAGCTATTTTGGTGTAATTTTCAGAAAATAATAAATAATTAAATAAATAACTAAATCAATAAAAATATAAATTAATTAACTATAATATACATTAATATAAATAAATAAAATTAATTAAAAATAATTAAGTAATTAAATAATGCAAATAATTAATTAAGTGTCTATTTAAGCTTACACTAATCTAATTGCCTAAATAGCCTTAATTAATTAACCACTAAACTAATTAAATCTCATAATCTAATTGGCCTTTATTTAAACTAATCTAGCCACCTAAACCATGTTTAACCTAATCTAATCAACCCTTAAACATCATAAACCCCCTAAGCAAGGTTTAGTGAGTAAACTCATCGGTTTAGCAATCTGGTGAGTCAACGGCGACGGCAACGCGGAGACAGTCGACAAAGCAAGTAGGGGAGACACTTGACAGGGCCCGGAAGAGTCCTAAAGTGGGCCTCAAAGCTCTAGATCTTGCTAGAACTTTTGCTTCAGCTTGTTGGTCGAGGGAGCTAAACCGAGTGGGTCGGCTAGCTGGAACGGCCCAGGCAGGACAGCAGGCAGGCAGGTGGAGCTATGGCGGGGCTCCGATAGGTTGGGTGGCCAGTCATGGTGTTACACGACTAGGGATGGTGACCAAGGAGGCTCAGGATGAGTGACCTCACGTGCGAACGGTCGCACATGAGTGGGACGAGCAGCGATGTGCGGGCGCGGCTTCGGCTGCTCGGACGACCGGCAGGGGTGGTCGGACAGCATGGGGGGATGGAGTTGGCAGTTTCTCTGGTTCTCTTGAGGTCAAGAACAGCAAGAATGGGGAAAGGTAGAGCAAGGAGGCAGAATAAGGAGCTGCAGCAACTGGTCAAGTGGACAAGGGCCTTCAATGCCTCTCCCAAGTCTCTCAACACTTGAGTACTGCCCCCACCATGCTTGGTTGTCATCCTCAGCCCTTATCCACTCGGAGCTTCCACAACAAGCTTGCTAATGGGTCTAAAAGGTTGCGCCCCTCCCCCTTGGCTACGAATTTGCACATTTCCCTCTTCAATTTCAATCAAATCCTCCATTAATTGAGCTCAATTGGTGTCCAAAAATCCCAGCCAATGTACCCACTTCAAATTCACATTTTTCCTTGTCCAAAGATCCATCTTGACTCCCAAAAACATGACCAAAAATGATCCCTCGAAATTCCCAGTCCAAAATAGCCTAACTTTGAACTTTCTCCGAAAATCTCTGTTTGCAGAAAAATCTTTGAAGCATGAGTCGACGTTCCTAAAATGACTCATGACATAAAAAAACTTTCAATTTTCAAAAACGGGTTTAAATTCACAGTTAATTTCAACCTAGCGTGGCTTTGGCTGCTCAAACCGCAACCACGGGTGGTTGGACGGCAAGGGGGGATGGAGCTGTTGGTTTCTCTGGTTTCTCTGGTTCTCTTAAGCTCAAGAACAACAAGAATGGGGAAAAGCAGAGCATGGAGGCAGCAGAAGGAGCTGTAGTAGCTGGTGAAGGGGACAAGGGCCTTTAATGCCTTTCCCAGGTCTCCAAACACTTGAGTAGTGCCCCCACCATGCTTGGTTGTCATTCTGAGCCCTTATCCACTCCCAAGCTTCCCCAACAAGCTTGCCAATGGGCCTAAAAGGTTGCTCCCCCCTTGGCTACAAATTTGCACATTTCCCTCTACAATTTCATTCAAATCCTCCTTCAATTGTGTGGCATCCCAAAATTCATAATGACCTCTAGTTACATTAAAGTCTATGAATAGGTGATGGAAGTACCATCAAGTTATTTTATGGCCATTTAATCCATAATTTGCAATAAGATATATGGCCAAGCTTTTAAGGGATAATTATGTGATAGGAAAGAAAATTCTATCATTGGCCATGTGTTTTATAAATTGGAATTTATGGATTTATGATTTCAAGTTTTATGGCCATATGAAATTGTAACTTAGTATTTATATAAGTTGGGATTTAAGGTAAATTATTAAAAGTAAAAAAAATGGACTTATTTAAGAAAATTTTGGGTCATTTAAGCTTGGACTTAGGCCCAAGTGAGATGGGCCTAAAGTGGGCCATAAGCCCGGCCCATTGTCAGCGCATGGAGGGGGAAGGAGGAGCCGCATGGCTTTCTCCAAGTGTCTTCGGCAAAGGAGACACTTGTCTCCTTCTTAGGGACAAGTGTCCCCCATGCAAAGAGGGGGTGCATGCAATATAAATACAACCAAAAAGGAAGAGAAAGAGGGAGTGGCTGATGGTTGAGGGTTGTCGTGTCCAAGAGAGGTGCCGAGAGAGAGGAGAGAAAGAGAGGAAGAGAGGAAGACAGAAAGAGAGAAAGGAAGGAGCTCGCCCGTCGCCGCCCGCACGCCGTCCGTCCGTCCGCTGTGTTCGCCGCCGTGTGCCGCCGTTCGTGTGGTCTAGAGGCAAGTTGGAGTCCTCTAGCTGCTCTTGCATGTGTGTGTGTTACATGTATGTCGAATTTTGGGTGATTAGGATAGGAAAACCGAAGCTTGGATGGCTTGTTCTTGAGTGGTGTTGCTGTTTTCGCTTGAACAGTTAGAGTCAGAATGTTGGGTGAGCTTTCATGCATGTTTATAGTTCTATTTTGGCTTCGATCTCTGCATGAAAGTTGTATCTAACATCTTAAAATACAACATACTAAAATTTGGTGGAAAATTATGGAGATTTAGGGTGTTAAACTCTCATCCTACGGAGATGCTAGATCTGGAATGTTTTCGCATGAACTGTTTGAGTCAGAACCTTGTGAGAGCTTGCATGCATGTTTTGAGTTCGATTTTGACATTGATTTCTTAATGAAAGTTTTAGGTGAAATCTTAATATACAACATACTCAAATTTTAAGTAAAATTAACAAATATAACCTGGTAAATCGACTTAATCTTGAAGACGGTGATTCTGGAGATGTATTACAGGACACCCGAGACTTCATGGACCTAAATGACGAATATAATCTAGTTATTTGACTTGGATCTCTGCATGAAACTTGTAGATAACCTCTTGATGTAGAACATATCTAAATTTCAGAGGAAAATAAAAAGTATAAGTGGGTAAAAACTCAGTATTTCGGAGAACCATGTACTGGACGATTCGGTGTTGGATTCAGAAGCTTCGTGTGACTGTAGAAAATAATCTAAAAATAATCTGGCTTCGAAGTCTTCATGAAAGATGTACGTACATTTTTTGGCTATAACTTGATAAAATTTCGTAATTTTTGGAGGTCGTATGGATATTTTAATCGAATTTCTTCGGAGACTGTGCATTCTGGTTTCATCCGAAAATTTCATGCTATTTTGCGTGAATTATGAATTTGTGTGGATTTCTCATTGGCCGTGTATTTTGCATGAAATCATTATCCTATTGTATTATTTATTACTTCCCTTAATTTTATGATTTTTTAGATTATATAAATAATTAAATTTAATATTTTTGAAAATGGCACAAGCTGGAATTTAAGTAAATGTAAAAAGGGCATGATAAATGGATTATTTTAATTGGCATAAATTACATGAATTTTATTTTATAAATAATCGCACCATGTAGTATGTGTGATGAGGTCTTGATGTATGTGTTGAGATGCATGTGTGAATTCAATGTTGAACATGATTTTTGGTTGCTATTGCATCATATGCCATACTAAATTAAGACCGAAATTGGTGAACATGGATAATGAAAAATGAGGAGATTGTTGTGGCGGATGATAATGCCCTAGGAATGTCAGGATGCCCGGTGGCCTAATGGCGTAATTCCGGAGGGCAGGGGAAACCATTTTCATGGTGAGCCCCGGAGATTCCCCGGGAGTGTCGGGATGCCCGGTGGTATATGGTACGTAATTTCAGGGGAGGCCTCGTGGTATGTCGGTACATAATGCCGGAAGCCCTGGAGGTTTGTGCCAGGGGGGATGCCTCGTGATGCTAGTTGGGATGCGAGATGCCCGGCCAGGGAGTGTAAATGCTGGAAGCCCTGTCGGAGGTCTTTGCCCGAGGGGAATGCCTGGCGATGCCAGTTGGGATGCGAGATGCCCGGAATGTGGGGGGCCGGATGTCCGATGGCCTTAAATGGCTGAATGCCAGAGGTTTCTCGCAATGCCACGATTGGGCGCGAGTGATGAATGTGGAATGCAAACATTGGTCCCGGGAAAGAGAAATGTGGCGGTCCAAAATGAAATTGAAATTGAATTATGCATGATGATATATGCATGATATGATGAGATGTGCATGGTTGCATGGTAATGATGATGGTACATGTGATATGATGATGAGATGTGATGGTACATGTGATATGATGATATGATGATGATGTTACATGCATGGATGCATGGTAATGATGATGGTACATGTGATATGATGATATGATGATCATGTTACATGCATGAATGCATGGTAATGATGATGGTACATGTGATATGGTGATATGATGATGATGTTATACGCATGGATGCATGGTAAGGATGATGCCATATGTGACATGTTGATGGTAAGTGTATGATATGATGATGATGTCTATATGATGATGATGGTACATGAGGTATGATGACATGTGCATGATGCCATGGTATGTTGTGCATGGATGCTTGTATGACATGTGATGCTATGATTGTGATGATTGCATGGCATGATGTATTGAGTGGTTTATTGGTCCTTTACCTGCTGAGTGGTTGTACTCACCCCTTTTGGGAAATAACATTTCAGACTAGATAAGATCCCTCTACTGCCACTGCTACCAGTAGATGAATCAAGTGGTTGGATATGATTGCGAGGAGGAGGATATCAAAGGGAGGAACTTTTGGACGCCGACACAAATCGATGGACTTTAAGTATTCGACGGTTAGAAGAGATGTTGGTCATCTTTTGAAGTATAGCCGAGTATAGAAACATTGGCATTTCGATGTACCGACTAAAGATATCCATCTGCTTTATGTAAATAAACGTGTTCGGCTTTAACTTATATAAGATGTTTAGTCGGTGTGCATCGTTTTTCTGAATATAGGAAAGGGAGTTTGTTGGATGTGCTTCCGTATATGAATTGCGCAAGGCACCTATTAAAAAAAAAATGTAAACCCCCATGGTTGTATGAACCCAATGCAATTGAAATGGTATCAGAGTGACATGTTAATAAGGAAAGTGAAAGGTAAGCGAACTGTGGCGACCCTAATGGATCGAGGGCCATCGAGGTGTGTCACAAATTGAGCTCAACTGGTGTCCAAAAATCCCAATCAATGTACCCACTTCAAATTCACACTTTTCCTTGTCCAAAGATCCATCCTCACTCCCAAAAATGTGACCAAAAACAATCCCTCGAAGTTGCCAATCCCAAATAACCTAACTTTGAACTTTCGCCGACAAACTCAGTTTGCAGAATAATCTTTGGAACAAGGGTCGACGTTCATAAAATGACTCATGAGAAGAAAAAACGTTCAATTTTTCAAAATGGGTTTAAATTCACAGTTAATTTCAATTTGGCGCAAGTTCAGCTGCTCGGACGGCGGCCAAGGGTGGTTGGATGGCAAGGCGGAAGGGAGCTGGTAGTTTCTCTGGTTCTCTTAAGCTCAAGAATAGCAAGAATGGGGAAAGGCAGAGCGAGGAGGGAGAAGAAGGAGCTATAGCAGCTGGTCAAGGGGACAAAGGCCTTCAATGCCTTTCCCAAGTCTCCAAACACTTGAGTAGTGCCCCCACTATGCTTGGTTGTCATCCTCAGCCATTATCCACTCCCGAGCTTTCTCAACAAGCTTGCCAATGGGTCTAAAAGGTTGCTCCCCCCCTCTTGGCTACGAATTTGCACATTTCCATCTTCAATTTCATTCAAATCCTCCTTTAATTGAGCTCAATTGGTGTCGAAATATCCCAGCCAATGTACCCACTTCAAATTCACATTTTTCATTGTCCAAAGATCCATCTTAACTCCCAACAACTCGACAAAAAACAATCTCTCGAAATTCCCAGTCCAAAATAGCCTAACTTTAAACTTTCTCTGAAAATATTGGTTTGTAGAAAAATCTTTGAAGCATGAGTCGACGTTCCTAAAATGACTCATGACATGAAAAACTTTCAATTTTCGAAAATTGGTTTAAATACATGGTTAATTTCAATCTTGCGCGGCCTCGGTTGCTCAAACGGTGGCCAGGGGTGGTTGGATGGCAAGGGGGAGGGAGCTGGCGGTTTCTCTAGTTCTCTTGAGCTCAAGAACAGCAAGAATGGGGAAAGGCAAAGCAAGGAGGGAGAAGAAGGAGCTGTGGCAACTGGTCAAAGGGACAAGGGCCTTTGATGCCTTTCCTAAGTCTTCAATCACTTGAGTAGTGCTTCCACCATGCTTGGCTATCATCCTCAGCCCTTATCCACTCCAAAGCTTCCGTAACGTGCTTGCTAATGGGTCTAAAAGGTTGCTCCCCCCCTTGGCTACGAATTTGCACAATTGCCTATTTAATTTCATTCAAATCCTCGATTAATTGAGCTCAATTGGTGTCTAAAAATCCCAGCCCATGTACCCACTTCAAATTCACATTTTTCCTTGTCCAAAGATCCATCTCCACTCCCAAAAACGCAACCAAAAACGATCCCTTGAAACTCCCCGTCCAAAATAGCCTAACTTTGAACTTTCGCCGAAAATCTCGTTTAGAAAAATCTTTGGAGCATGGGTTGACGTTCCTAAAATGACTCATGACATGAAAAAACTTTCAATTTTCGAAAATGCGCTTATATTCACGGTTAATTTCAATCTGGCTCCGCTTCGTTTTTGGGATGGCGGCTAGGGGTGGTTAGATGGCAAGGGGGGAAGGAGCTGGCAGTTTCTCTGGTTCTCTTAAGCTAAAGAACAGCAACAATGGGGAAAGGCAAAGCAAGGAGGGAGAAGAAGGAGGTGTAGCAGCTGGTCAAGGGGACAAGGGCCTTTAATGCCTTTCCCAAGTCTCCAAACACTTGAGTAGTGCCCCCACCATGCTTGGTTGTCATCCTCATCCCTTATCCACTCAGAGCTTCCACAACAAGCTTGTTAATGGATCTAAAAGGTTGCGCCCCTCCCCCTTGGCTACGAATTTGCACATTTCCCTATTCAATTTCAATCAAATCCTCCATTAATTGAGCTCAATTGGTGTCCAAAAATGCTAGCCAATGTACCCAATTCAAATTCACATTTCTCCTTGTCCAAAGATCCATCTTGACTCCCAAAAACACAGCCAAAGATGATCCCTCGAAATTCCCAGTCCAAAATAGCCTAACTTTGAACTTTTGCCGAAAATCTCTGGTTGCAAAAAAATCTTTGAAGCATGAGTCGACGTTCCTAAAATGACACATGACATGAAAAAACTTTCAATTTTCAAAAATGGGTTTAAATTCACGGTTAATTTCAACCTAGCGCGGCTTCGGCTGCTCAAGCCGCAGCCACGGGTGGTTGGACGACAAGGGGGGACGGAACTCGTGGTTTCTCTGGTTCTCTTGAGCTCAAGAATAGCAAGAATGGAGAAAGGCAAAGCAATGAGGGAGAAGAACAAGCTGCAGTAGCCAGTGAAGGGGACAAGGGCCTTTAATGCCTTTCCCAAGCCTCCAAACACTTGAGTAGTGCCCCTACCATGCTTGGTTGTCATCCTCAGCCCTAATCCACTCTGGAGCTTCCGCAACAAACTTGCCAATAGGTCTAAAAGGTTGTTCCCTCCCTTGGCTACGAATTTGCACATTTCCCTCTTCAATTTGATTTAAATCCTCCTTCAATTGAGGTCAATTGGTGTCCAAAAATCACAGCCAATGTACCCACTTCAAATTCACATTTTTCCTTGTCCAAAGATCCATCTTCACTCTCGAAAACGTGACCAAAAACGATCCCTCGATGTTTGCAGTCCAAAATAGCCTAACTTTGAACTTTTGCCGAAAATCTCGGTTGATAGAAAAATCTTTGGAGCATGAGTTGACATTCCTAAAATGACTAATGAGATGAAAAAATGTTCAATTTTTCAAAATGGGTTTAAATTCACAGTTAATTTCAATTTGGCGCAATTTCAGCTGCTCGGACGGCGGCCAAGGGTGGTTGGACGGCAAGGCGGAAGGGAGCTGGTAGTTTCTCTGGTTCTCTTGAGCTCAAGAACAGCAAGAATGGGGAAAGGCAGAGCAAGGAGGGAGACTAAGGAGCTATAGTTGCTGGTCAAGGGGACAAGGACCTTTAATGCCTTTCCTAAGTCTCCAAATACTTGAGTAGTGCCCCCACCATGCTTGGTTGTCATCCTCAGCCCTTATCCACTCCCGAGCTTTCCCAACAAGCTTGCTAATGGGTCTAAAAGGTTGCTCCCCCCCTCTTGGCTACGAATTTGCACATTTCCGTCTTCAATTTCTTTCAAATCCTCCTTTAATTGAGCTCAATTGGTGTCCAAAAATCCCAGCCAATGTACCCACTTCAAATTCACATTTTTCCTTGTCCAAAGATCCATCTTGACTCCCAACAACTCGACGAAAAACGATCTCTCGAAATTCCCAGTCCAAAATAGCCTAACTTTGAACTTTCTCTGAAAATTTTGGTTTGCAGAAAAATCTTTGAAGCATGAGTCGACGTTCCTAAAATAACTCATGACATGAAAAACTTTCAATTTTCGAAAATGGGTTTAAATACATGGTTAATTTCAATCTGGCGCGGCTTCGGTTAATCAAACGGTGGCCAGGGGTGGTTGGACGACAAGGGGGAGGGAGCTGGCGGTTTTCTGTGGATCTCTTGAGCTCAAGAACAGAAAGAATGGGGAAAGGCAGAGCAAGGAGGGAGAAGAAGGAGTTGTGGCAGCTGGTCAAGGGGACAAGGGCCTTTGATGCCTTTCCTAAGTCTTCAAACACTTGAGTAGTGCTTCCACCATGCTTGGCTATCATCCTCAGCCCTTATCCACTCCCAAGCTTCCGCAACGAGCTTGCTAATGGGTCTAAAAGGTTGCTCTCCCCCCTTTGGCTATGACTTTGCAAATTTGCCTATTTAATTTCATTCAAATCCTCCATTAATTGAGTTCAATTGGTGTCCAATAATCCCAGCCAATGTACCCACTTCAATTTAACATTTTACCTTGTCCAAAGATCCATCTTCACTCCCAAAAACACAACAAAAACGATCCCTCGAAATTCCCAGTCCAAAATAGCCTAAGTTTGAAGTTTCGCCGAAAATCTCGATTTCCAGAAAAATCTTTGAGGCATGAGTTGACGTTCCTAAAATGACTCATGACATGAAAAAACTTTCATCCTCAGCCCTTATCCACTCTTGAGCTTTCCCAACAAGCTTGTGAATGGGTCTAAAAGGTTGCTCCCCCCCTTGGCTACGAATTTGCACATTTTGCCTCTTCAATTTGATTAAATCCTCCTTTAACTAAGCTCAATTGGTGTAAAAAAATCCCAGCCAATGCACACATTTCAAATTCACATTTTTCCTTGTCCAAAGATCCATCTTAACTCCCAAAAACATGACAAAAAATGATCCCTCGAAATTCCCAGTCCAAAATAGCCTAAGTTTGAACTTTCGCCGAAAATCTCGGTTTGTAGAAAAATCTTTGAAGCATGAGTCGACATTCCTAAAATGACTCATGACATGAAAAAACTTTCAATTTTTGAAAATGGGTTAAAATTCACGGTTAATTTCAATCTGGCATGCCTTCGGCTGCTCAGACGACAGCCAGGGGTGGTTGGATGGCGAAGGGGGAGGGAGCTAGCGGTGTCTCTAGTTCTCTTGAGCTCAAGAACAATAAGAATAAGGAAAGGCAGAGCAAGAAGGAACAAGAAGGAGCTGCAGCAGCTGGTCAAGGGGACAAGGGCCTTCAATGCCTTTCTCAAGTCTCCAAACACTCGAGTAGTGCCCCCATCATGCTTGGTTGTCATCCTCAGCCCTTATCCACTCTCGAGCTTCCCCAACAAGCTTGCGAATGGGTCTAAAGGGTTGCTCCCCCCCTTGGCTACGAATTTGCACATTTCCCTCTTCAATTTCATTCAAATCCTACTTCAATTGAGCTCAATTGGTATCCAAAAATCACAGCCAATGTACCCACTTTAATTTCACAATTTTCCTTATCCAAAGATCTATCTTGACTCTCGAAAATGCGACCAAAAGCGATCCCTCGAAGTTCGCAGTCCAAAATAGCCTATCTTTGAACTTTCGCCGAAAATCTCGGTTGGTAGACAAATCTTTGGAGCATAAGTTGACGTTCCTAAAATGACTGATGACATGAATAAACTTTCAATTTTTGGAAATGGGTGTAAATTCAAGGTAAATTTCAATCTGGCACGGCTTCGGCTGCTCGGACGACAGCCAGGGGTGGTTGGACGGCAAGGGGGGAGGGAGCTGGCGGTTTCTCTAGTTCTCTTGAGCTCAAGAACAACAAGAATGAGAAAAGGCAGAGTAAGAAGGGAGAAGAAGGAGCTGCAGCAACTGGTCAAGGGGACAAGGGCCTTCAATGCCTTTCCCAAGTCTCCACACACTTGAGTAGTGCCCCCACGATGCTTGGTTGTCATCCTCAGCCCTTATCCCCTCTCGAGCTTCCCAACAGGCTTGCTAGTGGATCTAAAAGATTGCTCTCTCCCTTGGCTACGAATTTGCACATTTCCCTCTTCAATTTCATCCAAATCCTCCTTCAATTGAGCTCAATTGGTGTCCACAAATCACAGCCAATGTACCCATCTTGTGTGACATCCAGATTTTTCGAGTCCTAATTTCGACTAGATAAGTAGGACCATTTTCATCGAAAATTTCAGAGGACCGTTCTTGAATTCGAAATTGGGATGCAAGTTAGATTATATGACGGGAAAAGTCATGAAATGGACAAGGATGCCTTGATGGATTTATTTAGGTTTCAATTGAAATTTTGTTTGTTGAGAAGTGAACCAATTTAAGTAAAATTGAAGGGGGAAAAATAGCAAATTCGTATGCCACCTCTATCCCCACATTTTGGTCTATCTAAAGCTTCTAGAATGGGCATCTTTGGCAAGGAAAATGGAGTGGAAGACAGCTGGTTCGGCTGACATAAGAGAGAGAGAGAGAGTGAGAGAAAAGAAAGAGAAATTGGTTTTTCTCTTCTTCTTCTTCTCTCCTCCTCCGTCGACGAACCCCCCCCTTTTTCTTCCTCTTCGGTTGCTCGGCACCATGGAAGCCGAAGAAGCCGGCAGCTCCGCTCGTCGCCGCTTCTTGCCGCCGTCGTTGCCCACCGAAGTTGGAGCCGTCGCCGTTGCTTCGCGGCCGTCCGCGCGCCCCTCGCCCTCTCTCCTTCCTCCGGTTCGAACAGAACCGACCAGCGGAGCGAAGCAACGATCGGCGTTGCTTGAAGGAGAGCTGCGGTCGCGCCGCACGCCGCCTCGCCGTTCCGGCCCGCGTCGCCTCGCCGTTCGCCGTCCCGTGCTCCGCTTGCCTCGGCCTCTCCTCGCTCGGCCCTCTGTTTCAGCGAAGTTTCAGATCTCGGTGGAGCTCCGCCGGAGCCGTCCACCCCTCCTCCGGCCACCGTGAAGCCTCGCCTTGGTTCGGTTCGGCCCCTCTGTCCATTTCCGACCCAACCCAGCTCCGGATCCGCCCTCCTTCGCCCTTAACCAGCCGCGCACGTAGAGTGCAGAAAATGGGTTTGCAGTGAGGTTTTGGCTCGTTTGGGCCGTTTCCAGCCCCGAACCCGAGGCCCGCTTTGGGAACAATCGTTCCTCTCGTCGCCGCCGTCGGATTGATCCGATTTGCGCGCGATTTGGTGAGTAATCTCACTAATCCCGATTAGTTGGCTAATTATGCTTTAGGTTGGTTTAGTTTTAATTAATTATGTTTAGGTTGTTAGATTAGAAGTAATTAGCAATTATTAGTCAATTGTGATGCGATTTAGATATATTGATTGTGCAATTAACAAGTAGACGTGGTCTACTATTTATTGGGAGTGTCTCGGGAATTTTCGGAACCCTAATTGAGCTTCAATTTGATGATTCGGGCCTAAGTGGGATTTTTGGCATTTAAATATTAATTATCGGAATTAAATTAAATAATTATTTATTTTCCGAAAATTTGAGAGAGATGGTCTGGAACCGGAATATTATGCTGATGATCGTGGCGAAGTCCGTTTATTTGATCGGACTTTATTTTAAGCTAAATTGAATTTTTAATATTAATTAATTTTCGAAATTAATTAAATAATTATTTATTTCCTGAAAATTCAACTGGGATGGCCCGTGACCGGAAAATTATGCTGATGACCGTGGTGAAGTCCATTTATTTAATTGGACCTTATTTTGAGCTAAACGGAATTTTTAATATTAAATAATTAATTTTCGAAACTAATTAATTATTTATTTATTTTTCGGAAATTAAGTTTGAGATGGCTGATGACCGGAATTTCATGCTGATTGTCATAGTGTGGTTCGTTTATTTATTCGAGGCTTAATTTGTGAGAAATTGATTTATTAGTGATTTTAGGATTTATTCCTAAATTGAATAATCTTTGGTTATTACTTGAAGAATAACCGGGCATCGGTTGATAATGCCAATATATTGAAAAAGTTGCCGAGTGGGGCCGTGATACCACTACATATAGCATTGCCGAGTGGGGCCGTGATGCCACTACATGCCGAGTGGGGCCGTGATGCCACTACATATAGCATTGCCGAGTGGGGCCGTGATGCCACTACATACGTGATGCCACTACATATAGCATTGCCGAGTGGGGCTGTGATGCCACTACATATAATATTGCCGAGTGGGGCCGTGATGCCACTAAATCTAAGAAAATTGCTCGGTGGAGCCGTGATTACCACTTACAATTAAGTTGTGTCCTAAGGACCGTAATTCATAATTGGGAATTGAATTGGAATAGTTGAAATGACCGGAAGTGGTCTTATTGATATGTAATCGACTAGGTCGATTGATCATTGCTTGATATGATGTTGTGAATTGACTGATTGACTGGAAATGACCATGAGATGGTCTGATTGACTTGTAATCGACTAGGTCGATTGATCGATGATTCGATCTGAGTGTGACTTGATGTGATCCATTGCCTTGGTTGGATGTTGTGAATTGAATGATTGAATGGAGATGATTGTGAGTGGTCTTCCTAGCATATAATCGACTAGGTCGATTTGATCGATGCTTCGATCCGTGATATGATTGCTTGGGTGCCTATTATGAATTGTACTTGACTTGCGGGTGGGATATGAGGCCAAGGTACGTCTTCGCCCTATGCGTGTATAGGCAGCCTATAGTATAATAGTTTACTAATTGGGCTTAGTGGGGTAGAACTCGCTGAGATGTAGTCTCATCCCAGTTTGGGGAAAAACATTTCAGGACCTCGTTGAGGAGCTGAGGAGGAATCTGAGAAGGAGAACTCGGAGGTGAAACCCGAGTAGAAGGACTTTTGGAAGAAGAAGATAATATCGAGAGAGATTTTGAGTATGACTCGAAGGGATTGAGATTTCATCTTCTTTTGTGAACTCCAATTGATGTGAATAGTTATGAAGTTATTTATTTGATGTTATGTACAAAAGTTTGGTTATAAATTTCAATATGAAAAATATGGCCCTGCTTTTCTATCCCATCGTTTTATTGTCTGGGGATTTTTAACTACTTCCGCATGTGCTTAAAAATAAAAGGGTCGGCGATACATTGTCCTGGGATATCGCATTATAAAATCGACCAAGTGAGACGGATGTGTGCATGCTTGAGGATCGGGGCGTGACATCTTGACTCTCGAAAACGCAACCACCCTCGAAGTTCGCAGTCCAAAATAGCCTAACTTTGAACTTTTGTCGAAAATCTCGGTTGGTAGAAAAATTTTTGGAGCATGAGTCGACGTTCCTAAAATGACTTATGACATGAAAAAACTTTCAATTTTTGAAAATGGGTTTCAATTCATGGTTAATTTCAATTTGGAGCGGCTTCGACTATTCAGACGGCGGCCAGGGGTGGTTGGACGGCAAGGGGGGAGGGAGCTAGCGGTTTCTCTGGTTCTCTTGACCTCAAGAACATCAAGAATCAGGAAAGGCAGAGCAAGAAGGGAGAAGAAGGAGCTGCAGTAGCTGGTCATGGGGACAAGGCCTTCAATGCCTTTCCCAAGTCTCAAAACACTTGAGTAGTGCCCCCACCATGCTTGGTTGTCATCCTCAGCCCTTATCCACTCTCGAGCTTCCCCAACAAGCTTGCCAATGGGTCTAAAAGGTTGTTCCCTCCCTTGGCTACGAATTTGCACATTTCCCTCTTCAATTTCATTTAAATCCTCCTTCAATTGAGCTCAATTGGTGTCCAAAAATCACAGCCAATGTACCCACTTCAAATTCACATTTTTCCTTGTCCAAAGATCCATATTCACTCTCGAAAACGTGACCAAAAACGATCCCTCGATGTTCACAGTCCAAAATAGCCTAACTTTGAACTTTTGCCGAAAATCTCGATTGATAGAAAAATTTTTGGAGCATGAGTTGACATTCCTAAAATGACTCATGACATGAAAAAACTTTCAATTTTTGAAAATGGCTTTAAATTAAAGGTTAATTTCAATCTGGCGCAGCTTCAGCTGCTCGAACGATGGCCAGGGGTGGTTGGACAGCAAGGGGGGAGGGAGTTGGCAGTTTCTCTTGTTCTCTTGAGCTCAAGAACAGCAAGAATGAGGAAAGGCAAAGCAAGAAGGGAGAAGAAGGAGCTGTAGTGGCTGGTCAAGGGGACAAGGGCCTTCAATGCCTTTCCCAAGTCTCTAAACACTTGAGTAGTGCCTCCACCATGCTTGGTTGTCATCCTCAACCCTTATCCACTCTCGAGCTTCCCCAACAAGATTGTCAATGGGTCTAAAATGTTGCTCCCTCCCTTGGCTACGAATTTGCACATTTCCCTCTTCAATTTCATTCAAATCCTCCTTCAATTGAGCTCAATTGGTGTCCAAAAATCACAGCCAATGTACCCACTTCAAATTCACATTTTTCCTAGTCCAAAGATCCATCTTGACTCTCGAAAACGCGACCAAAAACGATCCCTCGAAGTTCGCAATCCAAAATAGCCTAATTTGAACTTTCGCCGAAAATCTCGGGTGGTAGAAAAATCTTTGGAGCATGAATCGACGTTCCTAAAATGACTCAAGACATGAAAAATCTTTCAATTTTTGAAAATGGTTCACGGTTCATTTCAATCTGGCGTGGCTTCAGCTGCTCGGATGGCGGCCAGGGGTGGTTGGACGGCATGGGGGGAGGGAGCTGGCGGTTTCTCTAGTTCTCTTGAGCTCAAGAATAGCAAGAATAGGGAAAGGTTGAGCAAGGAGGGAGAATAAGGAGCTGCAGCAACTGGTTAATGGGACAAGGGCCTTCAATGCCGACGTGCAGACCTCTGGAGTGCCATAACTTTTTACAAATGGACACTTAAGTGCCATAACTTACGAAAGGTACACTTAAGTGTCAAAATTGGAGAAAAATGGATCACCTGAGTGCCAATCCTGCTAAAGTCAGGCCAAAAGGCTGATGTGGCATTTTTCCGGTGAAGCGAGCCCAAAACGACGCCGTTTTATATGCTAACATGGCCAAATAACGCAAAAATGGCATCGTTTTGGTCTAACGTGGTAAAAAATAATATTAAATTAAATTAAATTAAATTCAAAATTAAACTTTACTTAAAATATTAAAAAATAATAAATTTTAAAATTTTAAAAATTAAAAAAAAAAGGGGGTGGGGGCGGTGGCGAGGGCTCGGCCCTCGCCCGCCTGCCTCGCCACCACCCCGCCGTCTCTAGGAAGGGCCGGTAACGGGGGGAGGGTCGGCCGAGGTCGCCGGCCCCACTGGGACAAGGGCTGCCACTCGTCGGGGCGACCCCCAGCGGGCGGCGGCACTTGGCTCGGTCGGGCGAGGGCTGCTGACCCTCGCCGAATTTGGGTGAGGGCCGCGACCCCTCGCCACTCGCCGTCCCTTCCGGCGACGGCGAGATTTAAAATTTAAAATTATTATTTTTTAATATTTTAACCAAATTTAATTTTAAATTATTATTTTTTAATATTTTAACTAAATTTAATTTTAAATTTAAATTTATTATTTTTATATTATTTTTTTACCACATTAGCCCAAAATGACGCCTTCTTTGCATTATTTGGCCACGTCAGCGTGTAAAACGACGTCGTTTTGGGCTCACTTCACCAGAAAAATGCCACGTCAGCCTTTTGGCCAGACTTTGGCCGGAGTGGCACTTAAGTGATCTGTTTTTCTTCGAATATGGCACTTAAGTGTACCTTTCATAAGTTATGACACTTAAGTGTCCCTTTGTGCGAACTTATGGCACTTGAAGCGTTCTTTTGCCCTTTAATGTCTTTCCCAAGTCTCCAAACACTTGAGTAGTGCCCCCACCATGCTTGGCTATCATCCTCAGCCCTTATCCACTCTCGAACTTTCCCAACAAGCTTGCCAATGGGACTAAAAGTTTGCTCCCCCCCATTGGCTACGAATTTGCATATTTCCTTCTTCAATTTCATTCATGTCCACCTTGAATTGAGCTCAATTTGTGTCCAAAAATTGCAGTCAATGTACCCACTTCAAATTCACATTTTTCCTTGTCCAAAGATCCATCTTGACTCCTAAAAACACAACCGAAAACGATCCCTCGAAGTTCCCAATCCAAAATAGCCTAACTTTGAACTTTCGCCGAAAATCTTGGTTTGCAGAAAAAATCTTTGGAGCATGAGTCAACGTTCCTAAAATGACTCGTGAAATGAAAAACCTTTCAATTTTTGAAAATGGGTTAAATTCATAATTAATTTCAATATGGTGCGATTTTAGCAATATCTAGCCTACCGGTTAGCTTTTAGAAATTTTAGTGCATTTGACCCGTGGTCGATTATTTTCGAGCCACATTGTACATCTTCAATATATTGGCGACTCTTGGTTATCGTGAGAATCTCAAGGCTTCAAATATGGACACAAGGTACAAAATTGATAGAAAGTCGATTTGTTGCCGTTTGTCATGAATTTTGGGGTGGAATCACCCGCCCACCAATTGTCACGCCCTGATCCTCGAGCACGTTCTAATCCCTCGGTGGTCGAGATAAATTTGTGACGTCTCAGGACGCATCACCGAACCCTTCATTTTATTGCACATGTGGAAGTGAAAAAGTACCCCTGACAACAAACAGCATGGGATAGAAAATGAGGACAACAAATAACCAACCAAAACACACCTTTATAAACCAACTAAGTTTATGCAGAAGTCAACAACCAAAGTCTACAAACCTTCGGACCTACTAGCTAGACATGTTCACCGAACCTTCGGATTTCACCTCTGTAACTCTCTAAGGCCAACCAAAGCGAACTAGCCACTCTAACCTCTAGGGACCTGAAAATTTAAGCCTAGACGGGGTGAGTCAATGTCTCAACAAGAACACCCCGTTAGGAGGGAAATACACCCAGGGCGTCCTAACCACACAATCACACAATCACAAATGTCTTAGCTTGGCTCAGATCCTTCCTGTCAGGTCAGCACAATTCATATCATAGATATATGCAGTAACATCACTCAACAATTGGAAATGCATCACTTCATATCTCAATCGATCTCAATCAAACACAGGGGTTCTGATTATAAGGCCAAACCGTTATGACACGTCCCATACCATACCACACAGTTTCGTCTCAAAATCAGGTGCATCAACATCAATCGGCATGCGTTCCAATTGTTAATCACGGCCTCACACGGGCACGGCCTATGCGAAGTTTGGTGATCTACTAGTGTAGCCGAGTATTGTCTCGCCCCATTGAGCAGGGCTTCGTCACTATGTCGATGGTATTCCATAAAGGGGTATCGGTCCAGCCTTTACTGCGATCGACATCCATTGGTAGGGCATCCATATAGGGGCACGTCCAGCTCAATAGCTCGGAACGAGTTCTCTTAACCAACACACGACCATTCAATCTCAGCCTAGGTCACTGTGCATTACACTCAAATGCCACGATTAAAATAGTGAACCTGGCCAGGTTTCTTCATATTAAAAATATGAGATAAGATAATCGTGTGTGGGCACATAGTAAATTTGAACCAGAAAAACTTATACTCTTCCTTTTTGAAATCCCACGGTTCGATATAGTCATTAAAATCACTTTCGGTGTTAAAACCTGACACTCTAAGTAAATGCCATAATTTTCACAATCATCACTCAATTGTACAATCCAACAATCAATTTGCATAAATTGATCATACCACAGTAGTCAGCACGAAATTCTAACGACTAGCCATCCAAGCATACTTTCCGGAATTATTAAATAATTAATTAAATTCCGAAAAATAAATAAATAAATTATAATATAAATAAATATTAATTAAATAATTAAATAAATGTAAATAATTAATTAAATACTTAATTAAGATTACACTCATCTCACCTCCTAATTAGGCTAATTAATCCACTTACTAAACTAATCAAATCTCTTAATCTAATTAACCTTTAACTGATTTAATCTAACCACCTAAACATACTTTGCCTAATCTAAACACTCCTTAAGCATAATTAACCTCTTAAGCAAGTTTTAGCAAGTAAACTCATCGGTTTAGCGATCCGGTGAGTCCACGACAATGGCAACGCGGAGACAGCGACAAACCACATAGCGGCAACACTCGACAATGCTCGAAAGAGTCCTAAAACGAGCTTCGAAGCTTCGAAGCCCTTGCTGGTTTTGGCTACTGCTCTTCGCTAAGAAAGGTTGAACCGGCTGCTATTTGAGGCCAAAAAAGCGAAGGCTGGACAACAGCGGTCCAGGCGGTGGTTTCGGCTAGTTGGGGGTGACGTACGGCGACTCACAGCGGCTATGGAGGTCAGGCGAAGCTACGGCGTGGCTAGACAATGTCTCAAGGGACGCATGGGGGAAGGAGGACGTGCGGCTAGACTCGCTTGGGTGAAAGGGCAGCGCAACTGGCTCCAGCGGTGTGCGGCTGCTTCGAACGGGGCCAGGGGTGGTCGGACGGCAAGGGGCTGGCTTCTCTGGTTTTTTCAAGCTTCCCAAGGCCTTAACAATGGAGAAAGGGGCTATTGAAGGGAGAAGATGGTTGCTACAGGAGGGGGACCCCAAATGGCCTCCTAGGCCTTTAACACTTGTCCAAATCTCCCTTGGCTTGCCCCCACCAGCCATCAGCCATCCATAGCCACTTCTCTCTCGTCAATCTTCCTCGAGAAGCCATTGAAGTAGTCCAAAATGTTGCTTCCCCCATGGCATACGAATTTTTGTACAATCCACATCCAAATTGCTTCAATTGCTCTCCAATTGGACCTAAATTGGAGTCCATAAATCCAACTAAGATGCCCACACTTAATTCCACATTTTTCATTGTCAATTGAACCAACTTAAATCCCAAAAACACGACCAAAAATGGTCCCTTTAAGTTCCCGGTCCAAACGGCTTAACTTTGAACTTTTTGCCGAAAATCTCGATTTACAGAAAATCTTCGGAGAGACATTCCTAGAATGACTCGTGACATGACCGTACTTTCAATTTCTGAAATTGAGTTTAAATTCACGATTAATTTCAATCTGGAGGTTTTAAATATGGACACAGGGTATAGAAAAAACAAAAAATCAGTCCAGTGTCAATCGATGAGAATTTTGTGATCAAGTGGAATCACCCACACACTAATTACATACCTCTGTCGAAACGACCTATCTCCAGTCTCTGATCGATTTTGACAGTGCTGTAGTGACCATTGCAAATTAGCACGGTCGAGCAGTCAATTCCTAGTCGAATTCTCGAGTCTATTGCATTAAAATCCTTCAATGGCTTCACCTGATAAACTAGTTATCTCGTGAGTGATCAGCTAAGAGAATAGAACTATATGCGTGACATTGGCTCTGTCACGGGAGCTAACTCAATCGCGAACTCAATCTCTCTCTCTAGCAGCAGGCTTGGCAATTCTTGCTCAACATCAACACGTGAAAGACGTCATGCACTTGTGCCAACCTTGGCGGCAATGCAAGATGATACACTAGGATCCCAATTCTTTCCAGAATCACAAAGGGACCTACGTACCTCGATCTCAGCTTTCCTTTCTTGCCAAAGTGCGAAGTACCCCTCATTGGTGACACCTTTAGAGAAACGTGATCACCAATTTGGAAATCCAATGGTCTCCGACGCTTATTTGCATAGCTTTTCTAGTGGCTCTAAGCGGTCATTAATCTGTCTCTAATGACAACAACTTCATCCACTAATTGCTGGACTAACTCTAGGCCTGTGATCTTTCGTTCTCCAACCTCATCCCAAAACACCGGCGTTATGCACGATCTGCCATACAACGCTTCAAAATGAGTCATTTGAATGTTTTGCTGGTAGTTATTGTTGTAGGCGAACTTGACAAGATGAAGCTGTTCCTCCCAGCTTCCCTTAAAATCCAACACGCAAGCTCGCACCATGTCTTCGAGAGTTTGAATTGTCCTCTCAGACTAGCCATCCATCTACGGATGATAGGCCATTTGTTCCTCCCAGCTTCCCTTCTACGTGCCTGTCCAAATCAAGGTCCTTTCGTACCACAATGAAGGGAGCCGACTTTGTCAGTCTGTCGACCACTATCCAAATGGAATCATTACCCCTCTAACTCCTCGGTAAGCCTGTGACAAAGTCCATTGTGATATGTTCCCATTTCCACTCAAGAATCTCGAGAGGTTGCAGAAGTCCTCCCATCTTACAATGCTGTGCCTTCACTTGCTAACACATCAGACATTTGACGACATGCTTGGCGATGTTCGCCTTCATACTAGACCACCGACAATGTTGACGCAGATTCTGATACATCTTCATACTGCCAGGATGAATGATGTAACTGCTACGATGAGCTTCTAATAAAATCTCTTCCTTAAGCTCTGCATCGTTAGGTACACATAGTCGTCCTCAGAACCTCAGTGTTCCCTTTTCAAAAATCTGAAAGTCAGCCTCTCTTTTCGGTATTCTCTTGCAAAATCTTCTGAATATTAGGGTTTGTCAGCTAAAGCGTCTTGATTCTAATCTACATTTTTGGTTTAATTCTGAGGGTGGCCATAAGATTCGAAAGGTGGCCTACCTCAAACTTGAAAACCAAATCTCGAGCTCCCTCGAGTAAAATCCATTCCTTGAGTACCATCTACACAACTAAAGACTTCAGACTCAGTGCATTTGCGACTTTATTTACCATTCCAGCATGATACAAAATATCACAATCATAGTCCTTCAGGAGTTCCATCTAGTGATGCTGTCTCATATTCAACTCATTCCGAGAGAATAAAAACTCGAGACTTTGATGATCAGTAAAGATCTGGAACCTTTCTCCGCACAAATAATATCTCCAAATCTGCAGAGCAAAAATGGCGCTGCGAGTTCTAAGTCATGCGTCGGGTAATTCAACTCATGAGGTCTCAACTAACGGGATGCGTATGCAACAACTCTGCCATGCTGCATTAACACATAGCCTAGTCCCCTAAACGACGCATTATTGTAGATCTTGTATCCTCCAAGACCAGATGGTATGGTTAATACAAGTGCGGCAGCCAACTTTTGCTTAAGCTCTTGGAAACTACACTGGCACTTGTTGGTCCACATGAACTTCTCTTCCTTCTTCAGTAGTTGAGTCAAAGGAGATGCCAACACTGAAAACCCTTCCACGAACCTTTTGTAATAACCTGCCAAACTTAAGAAACTTCTTATCTCTGTCACTATAGTGGGTCTTGGCCAATTGATCACTACTTCAATCTTGGTTGGGTCTACGGAGATTCCTACACCTAAAATCACATGACCTAGGAAAGCAACACAAGTCAACCAAAACTCGCACTTGCTAAACTTAACGTATAGCTCATGATTCCGCAGAGTCTATAGTACTATCCTCAACTATCTTTCGTGCTCCTCAGGACTTCGTACACCAGGATATCATCGATGAAAATAATCACAAACTGATCCAGATACTCCATGAACACTCGATTCATCGGATCCATAAAAGTAGTTGGGGCGTTCGTCAAACCAAACGGCATTATAGTGAACTCGTAATGGCCGTATTGTGTGCTAAATGCTAACTTCGATATGTCCTCCTTTCTAATCCTTAGCTGATGATATCATATCCTCAAGTCGATGTTAGAAAATATCAACACTCCTTGTAGCTAGTCAAACAAGTTGTCAATCCTCGACAGTGGATACTCGTTCTTGATCGTCACTTGATTGAGTTGACGATAGTCGATGCACAGACACAACGAACCATCTTTCTTCTTCACGAACAGAATTGGTGCTCCCCAAGGTGACGCACCGGGACGTATGAATCCCTTATCTAACAACTCTTGCATCTGCACCTTTAGTTCCTTAAACTCAAACAATGCCATACGGTAAGGAGCCTTAGAGATTGGCTCCATTTCGGGTGCTAACTCGATCACAAACTCGATCTCCCTCTCTGGCAACAGGCATGCTAATTCCTTCGGAAACACATCTGGAAACTCTTGCACCATTGCAATGTCCTCAATCTTCTGCTTCTCAACTGTCGTATCCACGACCGTCGCCAAGTAACCTTGACAACCCCCGTCTAACAAACGGGTTGCCTCAAGCGACGAGATTAACGAAATCAAGGGTCCTCCTCAACTCCCAAAGAACTCGAAACTCTCACCCACTAACGGGTTAAACTGAATCGCTTTGTAATAGCAGTCCATCTTAGCTCGTTGCATGGTGGGCCAGTCCATGCCAATTATCACATCAAAATCATACATGACTAGGACTATCAAGTCTATCCTCCCCTCTCGCTCACCAATCACTAACTTGCAGCGAGGACAACCCACTATAGCTAACACCTTATCCTTTAATGGTGTTGATATGCTAACCCCTAAACCCAACAACTTAGGAATCAATCATACCAGCTGAACAAACTGTTCAGCTATAAACGAATGAGTTGCACCAGGGTCAAATAAAGCATAAGCAGCGTGGTCGTTCAACGAGACTGTACCTATAATCACATCAGGCAAGTCCTCTAGTGATAGCATACGTCCTTCCCTAACTTGATGGTCGGTTCAAGCCACCCTTCAGTGCGATCTGCGATGCGAATCCTTGGTTTTAACCCAACGGTTGTGGTGGCGGCGGTAAATGTTGCGGTCCCGTTGGTCTTTAGGGATAATTCCTAGCTTTGTGACCCTCCTGGCCACATTGATAACAAGCACCCATTCTAGAAGGGCACGGGGCCGATCCATGTTGTCTCCCGTAGGAACGACATACGCCATTCTGTCATGGCGCTGGCTTTCTGATCCCACCCTTTTTATTGGGAGGAATATGATACCTTCCTCCAGTCATCGGTCTCTTCGCAAATCGATTCTCATCCCTATTCGAACCAAACTGCAACCCAGATGCGGCGGCTTGTTTGTTCTCGTCTCTCTCTATCAACTGGGCCATTCGTACGATTCATTGTAGTCCTTCAAATTGAACCACACCAGCGGACTCCTTAGCTCTTGTCTAAGTCCATCTCTAAATCTCCTAGCTCGATCTACCGAATCCTTGACCAATCTAGGGGCATACTACGACAGCTCAGCGAACTTCGCTTCATACTAATCTATTATCATTGTACCTTGGCAAAGGCGCTAAAATTCCACCATCTTCAGTTCTCCGGCACTGTCAGAGAAGTACTTGCCGTTGAGGACATCGACAAAGGCTTTCCACTAAGGAACCACACCTTCAAGGAACACTGTCCCTCTGGTGGCTCTCCACCAAGTGCTTGCAATTCTCTGCAGCTAATAAACTATAAGGACGACCTTCTCCGCCTTGGCATACAACAATAGTGCAAAGGCCTTTTCCAACTCCTGGATCAAGAGGGTTGTAGCCTCGGGATCTCCTATGCTTGTGAGCTTTAGCGGGTTTAAGTTCAAAAATTGATCCACGAGCTTGTACATCAACCTCACTATCTTAGTAACCACATTCCTAGGTGGAACCTCCGTAGGTGCGACAGCGGCTGCGGTAGCAGTGGCATCAGCGACAATAGCAACAGCAGCATTGGCAGTGGCAATAGCGACAACTGTAGCAGTGGCGGTAATGGCAGTAGCTTGATTCTGGCCTTGTTGCCCATCAGATTCCCCAGAGCCTCTAGCTCCTACATGATCCTAACCATTCCTAGATCGCTAGGTGCTGCTACACTATCATTGACTAAATACGGTGGTACTCCACTCGTGTTGGCCTCAGCCTGCGCTCTACTTTAGGCACCTTGAATACCGCCTCTTTTTGGTGTCTTACCCCGAGTCGTAGGTCCTACCGACCTATTCCTGGGAGTCCTCTGCTCCTGGTCACTCATCTCATAGATTCTTTATAGAAACCTACTTTCCAATTCCACACAGAATTAGAAACCGAGTGACCACACAAATAAGCTACCAACCAGCTAACAATGACATGCACTAGCATGAAATAAAGGTCATTGTTACTAACTATCCCATGAATCCCTTGCACCTTATCACTCCAACTATTAACCTGCTTTGATACCACTTCGGGTAGGGATGTCACACCCCGATCCTTGAGCACGTGCCCATCCTTTGGTGGTCGATACAAATTTGCGACGTCCTAGGACGCATCACCAACCCATTCATTTTATTACACATGCGGAAGCAAACAAATACCCTTGACAACAAACAGCATGGGATAGAAAAGCGGGACAACAAATACCCAACCAAAACACACCTTTATAAACCAACTGAGTTTATACATAAGTCAATAACCAAAGTCCACAAAAGGTCGGCTTTCAAATGGAACTGTCCAATGGCCTACTAGCCGAACACGTTCATTGAACCTTCGGACTTCACCTCTGCAACTCTCCGATGCCAACCAAAGCGAACTAGCCACTCCAACCTCTAAGGACCTGAAAATTTAAGCCCACGACGAGGTGAGACAATGTCTCAGCAAGTCCACCCCCTAAACCCCTATTAGGAGAGAAATACGCCCAGGGCGTCTTAACCACACAACCACACATTCACAGAGGACTTATCTCGCCTTAGATCCTTCCTGCAGGTCAGCACAATTCATATCACAGATATATACAGTAACATCACTCAACCATTGGAAACGCATCACTTCATATCTCAATCAAACACAGGGGTCCTGATTATAAGGCCAAACTATTATGACACGTCCCATTCCATGCCACACAGTTTCGTCTCATAATTAGGCGCATTAACATCACTCATCATGCGTTCTAATTGTGAATCACGGCCACACATGGGCACGGCCTACTCGAAGTTTGGCGGTCTACTGGCATAGCCAGGCATCGTCTCACCCCATCGAACATGGCTTCGTCACCACATCGACAACATTCCATAAAGGAGTATCGGTCCAGCCTCTACTGTGACTGGCATCCATTGCTAGGGCATCCCATATAGGGGCACGTCCAGCTCAACAACTCGAGACGGGTTCTATTAACCAACACACGACCATTCAATCTCGGCCCAAGTCACCATGCATTACACTCAAATGCCACGATTAAAATATTGAACTTGGCCTAGTTTCTTCATATTAAAACATCCGGTAAGATAATCGTGTGTGGGTACACGGTAAATTTGAACCAGAAAAACTGATACTCTTACTTTTTGAAATCCCACGGTTCAATATGGTCATTAAAACCACTTTCGATGTTAAAACCCGACGCCTAGGATTTTCTAAGTAAATACGATAATTTTCACAATCATCACTCAGTTGTACAATCCAACAATCAATTTGCATAAACTGATCACACCACAGCAGTTAGCATAGAATTCTAACGACTGGCCATCTCGGCATAATTACTGGAATTATTTAATAATTAATTAAATTCCGAAAATTAAATAAATAATTAACTAAATAATTAAATATAATCTAATATAATTAAATATTTATTAAATATTTAAATAAATGCAAATAATTAATTAAATGCCTAATTAAGATTACACTAATCTATCCTCATAATTAGGCTAATTAATCCACCTACTAAACTAATCAAATCTCTAAATCTAATTAACCTTTAACTAATTGAATCTAACCACCTAAATATACTTAGCCTAATCTACACACCCCTTAAGCATAATTAACCTCCTAAGCAAGGTTTAGCAAGTAAACTCACCGGTTTAGTGATCCGGTGAGTCCATGACGACGGCAACGCGGAGACGGGACACAAACCTCTTAGCGGTGACACCTGACAGGGCCTGAAAGAGTCCTAAAACAGGCCTCGAAGCATCAAAGCCCTTGTTGGCTTTCGGCTACTGCTCTTGGCCATGAATGGTTGAATCCACGGCTGTTTGGGGCCAAAACAGCGAAAGCTAGATAGCAATGGTCTAGGCGGTGGTTCCAGCTGGTTGGTGGCGACGTACAGCGACTCACGGCGGCTGTGGAGGTCAGGCGGAGCTGCGGCATGGCTAGAAGGTGTCTCGATGGGCGCATGGGTGAAGGAGGGTGCGCGATTGGACTCACGCGAGCGAGCGGGCGGCGCGACTGGCTCCGGTGGCGTGCGGCTTCTTCGGACGGGGCTAGGGGTGATCAGATGGCAATGGGCTAGCTTCTCTTATTTTCTCAAGCTTCTCAAGGGCTCAACAATGGAGAAAGGGGCTGCTAAAAGGAGAAGATGGCTGCGGCAAGAGGGGGACCCCAAATGGCCTCTTAGGCCTTCAACACTTGTCCAAATCTCCCTTGGCTTGCCCCCACTAGCCATCAGCCATCTCAGCCACTTCTCTCTTCTCAATATTCCTCAAGAAGCCATTGAAGTAGTCCAAAATGTTGCTCCCCCCATGGCATACGAATTTTTGTACAATCCACACCCAAATTGCTTCAATTCCTCTCCAATTGGACCTAAATTGGAGTCCATTAATCCAACCAACATGCCCACACTTAATTCCACATTTTCCTTGTCAGTTGAACCAACTTGATTCCTAAAAACGCAACCAAAAGCGTTCCCTCGAAGTTCCCGGTCCAAACGGCCTAACTTTGAACTTTTTGCCAAAAATCTCAGTTTGCAGAAAATTCTTCGGAGGATGAGTTGACGTTCCTAAAATAAACAGTGACATGGCAGAACTTTCAATTTAGGAAATTAGGTTTAAATTCGTGGTCAATTTCAATCTAGCATGATTTTAGCGGTATCTAACCTACTAAGTAGCTTTCATTAATTTTTGATGCAATTGACCCATGGTTGATTATTTTCAAGCCACAATATACATCTTCGACACATTGGTAACTTTCGGTTGCCGTAAAATTCTCGTGGTTTCAAATACGGACATAGGATATAGAAAATACAGAAAAATCGATCCACATACCTCTGTCGAAATGACTACCTCTGTCGAAATCGATCCAGTGCTGATCGACGAGATTTTTATGATTAGGTGGAATCACCCACACACTAATCACATACCTCTGTCGAAATGACTATCTCTGGTTTCTAATCAATTTTGACAGTGTTGTAATAATCCTTGCAGATTAGCACGTTTGAGCAGTCGATTCCTGATCGAATTCTCAAGTCTATTACGTTAAAATCCTTTAACAGCTTCACCTGATAGACTAGTTATCTCATGAGTGATCAAATCAAAGAATAGAATTATAGGCGCATCGATGAAAAACCCAACTCATTCAATTGAAAACAAAACCTGAAATTCAAGATGTCACACTAATCACATATCCCTGTCGAATTGACCTATCTTCGATCTCTGATTGATTTTGATAGTGCCGTAATGACCCTTACATATTAGCACGATTGAGGAGTCAAATTCTCAAGTCAATTGCGTTAAAATCCTTGAACGGCTTCACCTGATAGACTAGTTATCTCATGAGTGATAAGCTTAGAGAATATAACTATATGCGTGTCGATGAAAAGCCCATTTCATCTCATCGAAAACAGACTTGAAAATCAAGATGTCACGTTAGCTCTCTCCCAGGAGCTAACTCAATCACGAACGCAATCTCTCTCTCTCTCTAGCGGCACACTTGGCAATTCTTTCAAAAACACGTCTGGAAACTCTTGGACTACTGCGATGTCCTTGATCTTCAACTCCTCAACTGTCGTATCCATGATAGCTTCCAAGTAACCTTGACAACCCCCGATTAACAAACAAGTTTCCTCAAACGACGAGATTAAGGTAATCGAGAGTCCTCCTCAACTCCCAATAAACTCGAAGCTCTCACCCACTAATGGGTTAAACTGAATTGCTTTGCGATAGCAGTCCTCTTAGCTCGTTACTTCATGAGCCAGTCCATGTCAATTATCACATCAAAATCATATATGGCTAGGACTATCAAGTTTATCTTCCCCCCTCACTCACCAATCACTAACTTGCAATAGACAACCCATCGTAGACAACACCTTATCCTTTAAAGGTGTAGATATACTGACCACTGACTTCAACAACTCTGGACTCAATCTTATTAGCTTAACAAATTGCTCAGCTATAAACGAATGAGTTGCACTAGGGTTGAATAAAGCATAAGCAACGTGGTCGTTTAGCGAAATTGTACCTGTGACCAAATCAGGCGAATCCTCTACATGTCCTCTAGTGATGGCACACACTCTTCATTGTGTTAGATGTCGGTTCAAACCACCCTACGGTGCAATCAGTGGCGTAATTTCTTGATTCTAACCCATCGGTGGCGGCGGCGGTAGCTGCGGTCTTGTTTGTCTTCTAGAACAATTCCTACCTATGTGACCCTGCTGGTCACACACAAAACAAGCACCCATCCTAGCAGGGCATAGGGCTGATCCATGTCGTCTTCCGTAGTAACGACACACTTCATTTTGGCTCGACACTAACTTTCCTATCCCACCATTCTTGTTAGGTCGAATAGGATTCCTTCCTCCAGTTATTAGTCTCTTCTCAAACCAATTGCCATCTCGGTTAGACCCAAATCATGAACTAGATGCGGCGGCTTGTTCGTTTAGATTCCTCTTTATCAGTTGGGCTCGTCCGTACAACTCATTATAATTCTTTAGATCGAACAGTACCAGCAGATTTTTCAACTCCGATTGGAGGCCATCCCTAAACCTCCTCGCTTTTTCCTCGGGATCCCCAATCAATCTAGGAGCGTATTGCGCTAACTCGGCAAACTCCGCCTCCTATGAGTCCACAATCATTAGACCTTGATGAAGGCATTGAAATTTCACCATATTCTATTCCTTGGCACAGCTGGAGAAATACTTGCCATTGAATGCTCCAACGAAGGTGTTCTACACAGAATCCACACCTTCTGGGAAGACACTTTCTCTATTGGCACTCCACCAAGTACTTGCATTACCCTACAATTGATATACTGCAAGGACCACTTTCTCTTACTTTGTGCACCTTAGTAGTGCAAAAGTTTTCTCCAAGTCTTGGATCCAGAGGGTTGCAGCCTTGGGATCTCCTATTCCTGTGAACCTTGGTAGGTTCAACTCCAGGAACTGCTCAACAAGCTTATGCATTGGTCTCTTAGCAACCACATTCCCAAGTCAAACCTTAGCTGGTGCGGCAACAGATGCTGCAGTAGGTGCGGCAGCAGGTGCGATAGCAACAGCAGCAGTTGCAACAGCATCTGCGGCAGCATTAGCGGCATTAGTGGCGGATGCGGTAGTGGAGGCACTGGCAGCTTGGTTCTAGGCCTGTAGCTCCATTCGATTTCCCATCGTCTCTAGGCGCTAGCATGATCCCGTCGATTCTGGGATCACCAGGGGCTACTATGCTAGCACCAACTGTTGGTGGTGCTACTCCACTTGTGTTAGCCTCAGCCTGTGCTCTACTCTGGGTACCTTGGGTACCAACACTTGTCGGCATCCTACCCCGAGAGACAAGGCCTACTGTCATTTTCCTAGGAGTCATTTGCTTTTGGTTACTCATGCTACAAGATCTCTATAGAAACCCGTTTTCCAATTCCAATACTATATTAGAATTTGAGTAACCACACAAACAAGCTACCAATCAACTATCAACCATATACATCAGCATATTAAAATGACATTTCCTACTAACTATCCCATGACCCATCGCACCTTATCACTCCAATCACTAACCATGTTTTGATACCACTCCAGTGGGGATGTCACGCCCCGAACCTTGAGCACGCGCCCATCTCTCGGTGGTCAATACCAATGCGATGTTCCTAGGATGCGTCCCCAACCCAATCGATTATGCACATGCATGAGCAAAACAATAAACCCCTGATACCAAATAGCATGGGATAGAAAAGCAGGGCAACATTTCACAAAAGCCACACTCTTATAAACAATTGGGTTTAGGTACAAGCGAGTCTAGTCAAAAGTCTACAAAAGATCGGCTCTCAAAAAGAAGCTGTCCTACGACATACTAGTCGGACACCTATGCCCATCCTTCGGACTCCATCTCCATAGACTTCGGGGCTTCAGGTCCTCCAAAACCACCACCTAAGGACCTGAAAAGATAAGCCCAGATGGGGTGAGACAATGTCTCAACAAGTCCACCTCCTAAACCCATATTAGGAAGGAAATACGCTCAAGGGCATCCTAACCACATAGCCACACAATACAAAGGACTTACCTCGCCTCAATTCCTTCCTGCACATCAGCACAGTTCATATACACAATGCATAAAATCGATGCACACAACAATTGAAACGCCTCACTTAACTCAATCAATCACTGGGGGTTTCAATTATAAGGCCAAATTATTATGACACGTCCTATACCATGCCACACAGTTTTGTCTCATAATCAAGCGCATTTAACTCAATCAATCATGCGTTCCAATTGTTAATTACGCCCCTCTAGGGCATGGCCTACTCGATGTACGATGGTCTACTGCGTAGCTTGGCATCGTCTAACCCCATTGATCACGACTTTCCTGAAGGACTATGGGTCTAGAATGTACTACGACCCGAACCCATTTGGTGATTATCCCATATAGGGTAATGCCCGGCGTAAACACTTGGGATGGGCTCTCTTAACCAACGCTTGGGACGGCCCAAGATACCGTGCATTGCACTCAAATGCCTCAATTAAAATAGTGATCCTGGCCTATTTTCTTCGTATTAAATGTGGCACCCCTCGATGGCCCCCGATCCGTTAGGGTCGCCACAGGTCGCTTACCTTTCACTTTCCCTGATAACATGTCACTTTGATACCATTTTCAATTGCAGCGGGTCCATACAACCTAGGGGTTTACATCTTCTTAGATCGGTCCCTTGCGCGATTCATATAACGAAAGCGTATCCAACAACTCCCTTCCCTTTATTCAGAAAACGATGCACACCAACTAAAAATTAATAGGTAACAGCCGTACACCTTTATTTACTTAAACTAGATGGACATCATTTATCGGTACATCAAAATGCCGTAGTCTTCTATACTCGGCTATACTTCAAAAGATGACCGACATCTCCTCCAACAGTCGTATACTTAAAGTCCATCGATCAGTGTCCGCGTCCAAAAGTTCCTTCCTTTGCTATCCTCCTCCTCGCGGTCATATCCAATCACTTGATCCATCTACCGGTGACAGTGACAGTAGAGGTATCTTATCTAGTCTGAAATGTTATTCCCCAAAAGAGGTGAGTACAGCCACTCAGCAAGTAAAGGACCCAATAAACCACTCAATGCATCATGCAATACAATCATAACAATCATAGCATAAGACATATCATTCAAGCTTCCATGCATAATTTACCTTGGAGCCATGCATATGTCATCATACCACATGTACACACATCCTCATGTAATCATCACCATCATATCATACATGTACCATCATGCCATAGATGCACATACATCTATGCACTTACCATCATCATGTCACACATACCATCATGCCATAGGTGCACATACATCCATGCACTTACCATCATGCATCCATGCATATATCACCATGCCATATGTGCACATACCACCATGCACTTACCATCATCATGTCATACATACCATCATCCCATAGGTGCACATACATCCATGATTCATATCATCCATGCCTTCATGATCGCATTTTCAATATCAAATAGCATCAATTTATTTTCATAAGCCGATCATGCATCATGCCATATGCATACACCCATGCACATGATTCATTTTCAATTCTTATCTTTCACAAGGATCTCATCAGTGTTTCTTTCCAGGGACCAATGTTTGCATCCCACAATTCATCGTTCGCATCCAACCAGGCATCGCGAGGAACCTCCGGGCATGTATTCAAAATACAACCGGGCATCCGGCCCCCCACATTCCGGGCATCTCGCATCCCAACTAGCATCACGAGGCATCCCCCCGGGCACAAACCTCCGGGGCTTCCGGAATTACGTACCGACATAGCACCAGGATTCCCCCCCTCTGGAATTACGTACCGTATACCACCGGGCATCTCGAAACTCCCGAGGACCCTCCAGAATTACGCCACTAGGCCACCGGGCATCCGGCATTTACACTCCCTGGCCGGGCATCCCGACACTCCCGGGGTATCGTCGGCTCACACCTACGACGGCCTTCTCATTTATGATAGTTCACATTCGCAATTATGGCTCAATTTCAACATGGCATATGATATGATGGCAAACAAGATCATTTTCAGCATTTGATTCTTATATGTAGTTCCAATCATCATCATATATGCAGCAAGATCCAATCACTTATGACAATACAATCCATGGGGTCCATACAACTTAGAATAATCCATATATCATGTCTTTTTGAAATTTACCAAAATCCAGCTTACACAATTTCGGAAAACATATAAATTAAATATCCATATGATCTTCAAAAATCATAAAATCAGAGCATGTAATAGACAATACATAAAGATAACAATTTCATGCAGAACACATGCCCATAAGAGCTTCACACAAGAAGATATAGCTCACACAATACAGCATGCCAAATTCGGATAAAATCAGATTTTGCAGTTCTTGAAATATTTCGATTAAAATACACGAATGACTTCCAAAAATTATGAAATATTACCAGGTTATAGCCAAGATCCTAAGGTAGATTTTTCATGAAGAGATCTAGGCCAGATTCGCTCTAGATAGATTAATATAGACGGTCGAAGCTCCTGTTCCTAGTACCTAACAGTGCAGTTTAGCTGTCTCCGAAAAATCAAGGTTTTACCTACTTATCTTCCATCATTTTCTCTGAAATTTTGATATGTTTTGCTCAAGAGGTCCCCTACAACTTCCATTAAGGGATATAGGTGAGATTATCAAACGATAGTCACCATATATTCCACGAAGTCTCGGGAGTCCAGTTCCCTACTTCCAGATCTGCCGTCTTCAAAAGAAAATCGTTTCACTAGGCTACACTTGCTCGTTTTATCTCAAATTTAAGTATTTTAATCTTCAAGATCTTCTCTACAACGTTTGTGAGAAATTAAAAGTGATATTCTCGGTAAAAAGTGACATGCAACCCACACAACCACCAAGAGGTCAACAAAACAGTTTCAGATCTGGCGTTTTCGTAGAGGAAGGGTTTCACCCATTAAAACTCAGCCATTTTGTCCCAAATTTTAGTATGTTTTACTTTGAGATGTTTTCTACAACTTTTGTGAAGAAGTCGAAGCCAAAATCCGACTCGAAACCCACATGAAAGCCTCTACAAAATTCTGGGTCAGGCAGCACACTCAAAAACAGAACACATTTTCAAGAACAACACACTCAAGCTTCGGTTTCTCACACCCTAAACGTCCGAGATTCAGCACCATTCCAAACACACATGCAAGACACACATGCAAGAGCAGAATATGGATCCCAACTTGCCTTCAAATTAAGCAAACAACGGCACACGGACAGTGACGAACGAGAGGACAGACGGCGACGGACGAGAGGACCTCCTCCCTCGCTCGGCTTCTCCCTCTCTCTCTCGGCTCCTCACTCTCTCGCAACTCTCTCTATCTCTCTCACTCTCTCAAAACCAGCCACTCCCTCTCCCTCTTTCTTTTTGGTTGTTTAAATACTTGCATGCTTCCCTTTTTGCATGGAGGGACACTTGTCCCCAAGAAGGAGACAAGTGTCTCCCTTGTTGAAGACACTTGGAGGAGGCCATGCGGCTCCTCCTCCCCCCTCAATGCGTCGACAGCCCAATGGGCTTCATGGGCCAGCCTTTTGGCCCACTTTAGGCTCAACATTCTTGGGCCTAAAGTCCAAACTTAAATGGCCCAAGTTTATTTTTAATAATACATCTTAATCCTCATTTAAATAAATACCTAATTGCATAATAAAATGGCGAAAAGACTTTGTGACATTAATCCATAAAATCAAATCTATATAGTGCATAGTCAAGAACAAAGTCTTCTTTATCAAATTTTCCTATAGCACCAACCTTGATCATCCATTGACATAAGATGTATTTCTACCCAAATAATTCTCCATTAAAATACTCAGCATTAATCTATTAAAATTCTTTGGTCTAAATGCCATAACATAAATCAATAACACTCCCATCACCTATTCATAGACTTTAATGTAACTAGAGGTCGTCATGAATTTTGGGATGCCACATTAAAAACATTCGGGAAAATAGTCATGCGTGGATACACAGTCAATTCGAACCTTGAAAAGTGATATACTTCCATTTTAAAGTCCCACTATTTTATATAGTACGTAAAACCCATTTTCGGTGTCAAAACCCAACACCCGGGATTTTATTAATAAATATCGAAATTTTCACAATCACCCATCAAGTTCACAATCCAACAATCAATTACACCAACCAACCAGACCTTAGAAGTCAGCACGAAATTCTAACGACCGAATATCCCGGTGTAATTTTCGGCAAATAATAAATAATTAAATAAATTACTAAGTTAATTAAATAATATAAATTAATTAAATATAATATGAAATAATATAAATTAGTTAAATAAATTCGAAATAATTAAATAATTAAATAATGCATTTAATTAGCTTATACTAAACTAATCTAACCACATAAACCATGCTTAGCCTAATCTAATCAACCCTTAAAGCATAATTAACCTCCTAAGCAAGGTTTAGTGAGTAAACTCACCGGTTTAACGATCCGGTGAGTCCATGGCAAGGGCAACACGGAGACGGGCGATAAACCTACTAACGGCGACACCCAACAAGGCTCGGAAGTGACCTAAAATGGGCCACGATGTTCTGGACTTGCTAGAACTTCTGGTGCTATCCAAGGCTGAATTGAAGAAGACCAAGGGCAGAACGACGAGGAGGCGGGTGGCTACGGGGGTTGAATGGTAATGGAGGGGCTCCGGCTAGGCTTCGTCGGCAACTAGGAGCTTTGGACAACGGTGCACGGATGCACGAGCACTAACAGAATAGGTGAGCGGCTTGCGGGGCTTCAGCAGTGACGACGGGTGCAAGGGAGCTCGGACGTGCGTGCGGGCCACTCGGCTGGCTTGGAGGCTTGGCTGGCTGGTTTCCTCTCGTTTTCTTGAGCTCAAGAACAACAAGAATGGAGAAAGCAAGGTTGAGGAAGAAGAAGAAGGGGTCTACTGAAAATTGAGGGAACAAGAGCCTTCAATGCTCTTCCTAAGGTCTTCAACCACTTGAGAGCTGCCCCTCCCTCGGTGGTGGATAAAATTTTGCGACGTTCCTAGGACGCATCGCCAACCCATTCATTTTGATATGCATGCGGAAGCGAACAATTAAAACCCCTGACAACAAACAACATAAGATAGAAAGTAGGACAATCACATCAAACCAAAACGAGTCTAACAATAGGTCTAGATCAAAAAGGGGTGCCATCAAAACATTTAGGCACTAGGCTCCTCATCCATGACCACTGGTGGCTCCAGATCTATCATGACACCATCAGGTGAGCTACTTCCCACTGCCTAGTCCCAATGAAAGTCCTATCAAAACCCAGCAAGGGACCCTCCCACCCCCTTGTTGAAAGCGGAAGAACTATGCTATGTATTAGTGAGGTACCAACCGAGGTAGGCCCTCATCGACCCATACCATGGACTCGACTAGCTCTCAAGTCAAGGTAGTCTTAGGAGTAGGGAAGGAAGTATGCTCAAAATCCATCGTCTGCGGAACCCTATACAATACGTGACACTGCTCCATCTTGGGACCTAAAAAGTTTGAGCCCACGACGGGGTGAGACATTGTCTTAGCAAGTCCACCTCCTAAACCCCTGTTAAGAAGAAATACACCCAGGAGTGGCCTAGCAACACAATTCAGAGGACTTACCTCGCCTCAGTTCCTTCCTACAGGTTAGCATAGTTCATATTACTCAATTATATGCAGTAATAGAAATTCAAACAACTGGAACGCCAACACTTTAATCTCAAACAACCACAAGAGTCCTAATTATAGGGCCAAATCATTATGACACGTCACAAACCGTGCCACACAATTTCGTCCCATAATCTGGCACATCAAAATCATGCAACATGCGTTCCAATTGTTAATCTCACCCCTCTAGAGCATGACCTACTCCATGTTTGGCGATCTATTGGCGTGACTAGGCATCGTCTCACCCCATTGAGCATGGCTTCGTCAGTACGTCAACGGTGTTCCAAAAGGAGCATTGGTCCAAAATCTACTGCGACCGGCATCCATTGTGTGGGCATCTCAGATAGGGGCACGTCCAGCTCACAACTCAGGACGGGTTATCTTAACCAACACATAACCAATCAATCTCGGCCTTGGACACCGTGCATTGCACTCAAATGTCTCAATTAAAGTAGTGATCCTGGCTTATTTTCTTCATATTAAAAAATCTGGAAAAATAGTCCTGTGTGAGTACACGGTCAATTCGAACTAGAAAAAACTTATACTTTTCCTTTTTAAACCTCACTATTTGAGATGGTACTTAAAAACCATTTTTAGTGTCAAAACCCAACACCAGGGATTTTCTGAATAAATTCAATAATTTTCACAACACTAACTCAATTTGCACAATCCATCAATCAATTGCTTACTTTGAACACAGAATTGCAATCGACATGAAATTCCGGTCACCGGCTATCCTGGTATAATTTCAAAAAAAAAAAATAATAATAAAATATATTTCGAAATTAAGTTAAATAATATTATACTATGTTAATATAAATTTATAAAATAATATTTATAAATTCGAAATAATTAAATAATTTAAAATAACTAATTTAAGGCCTAATCAAGATTACACTAATCTAATCGCCTAATTAGCCTTAATTAATTATCCACTAAACTAATCAAGCCACAAAATCTAGTTAGCTTATACTAAACTAATCTAATCACCTAAACCATGCTTAGCCTAATCTAATCAACCCTTAAACGTAATTTACCTCCTAAGCAAGGTTTAGCAAGTAAACTCACTAGATTTGCGAGCCGGTGAGTTGACGGTGACGGCAACGCGGAGGCGAGCGACAAACCTCCTAGCGGCGACACCAACCAAAGTCGGGAAGGGCTTGTAAACTGGCCACAAAGTCTCACGGCTTGCTAGAACTTCAGCTACTGATCTTGAGGTGTAGGGGTTGAATCGATGGCTAGTTGGGGCCGAAATAGCAAGACGGGACAGTGGCGATCTAGGTGGGTGGAGGCGACTGCTGGACGGTAGCGTAACGGTCCCCGGCAACCATCACGATGGCCAGGGGATGTGGGGAAAGGTGGCTAGGCATGATAGGAGGCAAGATGGCATGGCTGGACTTGCGGTTGCAGGCGGGCTTGCGACGAGTGAGCGACGGCGGCACTTGGGCTTCGGCGGGTGGCAGCGACTTTGGACGGACAAGGGGGGAAGACCGGTGGCTTTCCTCTGGTTTTGTAAGCTTTCTAAGGCTTCTAAAATGGAGAAAGCAAGCCTGAAGGAGAGGAGGAAGGCGACTGCAGCTAGCTTTGGGGACAAGGGCTTTTAATGCTCTCCAAAGGTCTCCAAACATTTGAGTGGCTGCCCCCACCACCTTCAGCCTTATCCCTTGCCTCTATTCCCTCACCAATCTTCCTCAACAAGCTAAGGGATGTGCTGAATGTTGCACCCCACCAAGGCCTACGAATTTGAAACAAATCCCCCAAATCCCACTTCAATTCCTTCTTGAATTGATTTGATTTGGCCCCCATAAATTCCACAAAGGTGTCCTTGACCAACTAACATTTTTCCTTGCTAATAGAACCAACTTGCATCCCAAAAACACGACAAAAAACGGTCCCTCAAAGTTCCCGGTCCAAATGGCCTAACTTTGAACTTTTCACCGAAAATCTTGGTTTACAGAAAAATCTTTTGAGGATGAGTTGACGTTTCTAAAATGAACTGTGACACGATTAAACTTCTAATTTCTGAAATTAGCTTCAAATTCACAGTTACTTTAAATTTGGCGCAATTTTAGCGGTATCTTGCCTACTGGGTAGCTTTCAGAAATTTTAGCGCAATTAATCTCTCATCAATTGTTTCGAGCTATAATGTACATCTTTGACACATTGGCGACTCTTGGTTGTCGTGAAAATTTTGAGGTTTCAAATACGGACACAGGGTATAGAAAAGACAGAGAAATTGGTCTTGTGCCGATCGACGAGAAATTTGTGATCGGGTGGAATCACCCACACTAACCACATACCTTTTTTGAAACGGCCTATCTCAGGTCTCCGATCAATTTTGATAGTGCCGTAATGACCCTTGCAGATTAGCACGGTCGAGCAGTAAATTCCTAGTCGAATTCTCAAGTCTATTGCGTTAAAATCCTTTAACGGCTTCACCTAATAGACTAGTTATCTCGTGAGTGATCAACTCAGAGAATAGAACTATAGGTGAGTCAATGAAAAGCCCAACTCATTCAAAGGAGGACATACCGAAGTCAACATTTCGTACGCAATACGGCCATTACGAGTTCACTGTAATGCCGTTGAGTTTGACGAATGCCCTAGCTGCTTTCATGGACTAATGAACCGTGTCTTCAAAGAGTATCTAGATCAGTTTGTGATCGTGTTCATCAATGATATCCTGGTGTACTCAAGAAGTCCTAAGGAGCACAAAAGGCACTTAAGGATAGTTCTTCAGACTTTGCGAAATCATGAGTTATATGCTAAGTTTAGCAAGTGCGAGTTTTGGTTGACTTGTGTTGCGTTCCCTGGTCACGTGATTTCAGTGGAAGGAATCTCCTTGGACTCGTCCAAGATTGAAGTAGTGATCAACTATGCAAGATTGATGATAGTGATAGAGATCATAAGCTTCTTGGGTTTGGCAGGGTATTAAAGAAGGATTTTCAGTGTTAGCATCGCCATTAACTCGTCTATTGAAGAAGGAAGAGAAGTTTGTCTGGACAGACAAGTGCGAGTGTAGTTTCCAAGAGCTTAAGCAAAAGCCGACTACCGCACTTGTGCTGACTATACCATCTGGTCCTGGAGGATACAAGATCTATAGTGATGCGTCGTTTAGAGAATTTGGTTGCTTGCTAATGTAACATGGTAAGGTTGTTGCATACGCATCCCGTCAGTTGAGACCACAGGAGCTGAATTACTGGATGCATGACTTAGAACTCGTAGCAATTATTTTCCCATATGAAGATTTGGAGACATTATTTGTGCAGAGAAAGTTTCAAGATCTTCACCAACCATCAAAGTCTCAAATATTTATTCTCGCAAAAGGAGTTGAATATGAGACAACGTCGTTGGATGGAACTCCTGAAGAACTATGATTGTGATATCTTGTATCACCCTGGAAAGGTGAACAAAGTCATAAATGCGCTGAATCGGAAGTCTTCAGTTGCGCACACGGTACTCAAGGAATGGACGTTGCTTGAGAAAGCTCGAGATTCGGTTTTCAAGTTTGAGGTAGGCTACCAGAATTGAGCTGGAAGTGCATACCAGAATTAAGACGCTTTAATGGACAAACCCAGAAATTTAGAAAATCCTGCAAGAGAATACCGAAATGAAGAATGCTGACTTTCAGATTTCAGAGGATGGAACATTAAGGTTATGAGGACGATTGTGTGTACCTGACAATGCAGAATTTAAGGAAGAGATCTTATCAGAAGTTCATCGTAGCAGTTACGGCATTCATCCTGGCAGTACGAAGATGTACCAGAACTTGCGTCAACACTATTGGTGATCTAGTATGAAGACAGACATCGCAAAGCATGACACCAAGAGTTTGATGTGTTAGCAAGTGAAGGCATAGCATTGCAAGACGGGAGGACTTCTGCAACCTCTCGAGATTCCCGAGTGGAAATAGGACCATATCACAATGGATTTTGTGACAGGTTTACCGAGGAGTCAGAGGGGTAATGATTGGATAATGGTCAACAGACTGACGAAGTCGGCTCACTTCATCGTAGTACGAAAGGACCTTGATTTGGATAGGCATGCAGAGTTGTATATGTGTTAGATAGTTCGTTTGCATGGGGGTGCCGATGACGATTACATCTGACCGAAACCCGAGGTTCACAGCTGCATTTTGGAAGAGTTTACAAACCGCCTTAGGAACGAAGTTGTAGTACAGTACGACTTATCATCCTTACACGAATGGCCTATATGAGATGATGATTCAAACCCTCGAAGACGTGCTGCGAGCTTGCGTATTGGATTTCAAGGGAAGCTAGGAGGAACAACTTCATCTCGTCGAGTTTGCCTCCAACAATAGCTACCAACAAAGCATCCAGATGGCTCCTTTCAAAGCATTGTATGGCAGGGCATGCAAAATGCTAGTGTGTTGGGATGAGGTTGGTCAACGAAAGATCACAAGCCCAAAGTTAGTCCAATAGTCAGTGGATGCAATTGTCATCATCAGAGACAAATTAAAGACCGCTCAGAGCCGCTGAAAAAGCTACGCTGATAAGCGTCGAAGGCCTTTGGAATTCCAAGTTGGTGATCACATTTTTCTGAAGGTGTCAGCAATAAGGGGTACTTCACGCTTTGGCAAGAAGGGAAAGCTAAGTCCAAGGTACGTAGGTCCCTTGAAATTCTAGAGAGAATCAGGATCCTACCATATTGTCTTGCATTACCGTCGAGGTTGGCACAAGTACATGACGTCTTTCACATGTTGATATTAAGGAAGTATGAGCCTGACCCGACTCATGTACTAAATTTTGAAGAAATGGACGTGGACGACAGAGTGTCGTACGTTGAAAGCCCAGTTCAAATTATGGATCGGAAGGAACAAGTTATGCGCACCAAAACCATCCTGTTGGTCAAAGTGGTCTGGCAACACCACTGCACTGAAGGAGCGACCTTGGAAACTGAAGAGTCAATGAGACAACTGTACCCCCACTTTTTTGTTTAAGATTTGTAATGGTTTAAATTTCAAGGACCAAATTTTTATAAGAGGGGAAGAGTTGTGACATCCTAATTTTTCAATTCTGTTTTCAATTGAATGAGTGGGGCTTTTCATCGACACACCTATAGTTCTATTCTCCGAGCTGATCACTCACGAGATAACTAGTCTATCTGGTGAAGCCGTTAAAGGATTTTAATACAATAGACTTGAGAATTCGACCAGAAACCGACTGCTCGATTGTGCTAATCTGCAAGGGTCATTATGGCACAGATCAATTAGAGATCGAGATAGGTCGACTCAATAAAGGTGTATGATTAAGTGTGGGTGATTCCATTTAAATTAAACAATTCTTGTCGATCGGCACTAGACTAATTTTCTCTGTTGTGTTGGTACCCTTTGTTCGTATTTGAAATCTCGAGATTTTCACGACAACCAAGAGTCGCCAATGCATCGAAGATGTACATTGTGGCTTGAAAATAACCAACCACGAGTCAATTGCTCCAAAAATTCTTGAAAGCTACCTAGTAGGTTAGATACTGCTAAAATCGCGCCAGATTGAAATTAATCATGAATTTAAACCTAATTTCAGAAATTGAAAGTTCTGTCATGTCACAAGTCATTTTAGGAACGTCGACTCATCCTTAGCAGATTTTTTTTAGCAAACTGAGATTTTAATCGAAAAGTTCAAAGTTAGGCTGTGGCATCCCAAAATTTCATGGTAATTTCTAGAGGCATTATGACCTATGGAAAAGTGAATGGTTGTGTCATGGAAGTATGTTGTGGCTACTAGACCGAAGAATTGTAATAGATTAAGGCCAAACACTTTAATGGAAATATATCTTATGTTCTTGGGTTATCAAAGTTGGTGCTATAGGATAATTTGATAATGATAATTTTGTTCTTGGCTATGCACCTTATAGATTTGATTTTTATGGATTAATGTTGTAATTTTTATGGCCAAGTGAATAAGTGTAATTAGGTAATTATATGATGGGTAATTAGGTGATGATTAAAAGGGAAAAATTAGAGAAGAGTGGGTTGAATTTTTAGGCCCAAGACCAGCCCCACCATTTGGCCCTTTTGGCCTGGCCCGCGAAGCCCAAAGGAAAGGAGCTGCCGTCGACCAAGGGGAGGAGGCCTGGCCCATCTTCTAGCCCATCATGTACATGGGAAAAATGCCAAGTGTCTTTCCCTTAGGGCCAAGTGGCATTAGCCATGCAAACCAAATGATTGCAAATGATGAAGGGGAAAGAAAGAGAGGGAGAGTGAGTAGATTGAGGGAGAGAGTGACCGTCCAAGAGAGAGAGTGAAACCGAGAGAGGGAGAGCAAGCAAGCGAGAGAAGAAGGGGAAGAGGGAGGCCATTCGCTGCTGTTCGTCGCCGCTGTTGAGCCGCCGAGTCCCGCCTTGCCCTGCCATCTTTGCTTGCTGTGTTGTGCTCAGATTAGAGGCAAGTAGAGTCCGTTCATCTACCTTTGCTTGCTGTGTTTGTGTGTGATGAATGGTGAATTTTTGAATGTGGATGAAGTGTGAAATTTCGAAGCTATAAGTGTTGTGTTCTAGCCTAGTGTTCTGTTTTCTAGAAAAACAGTCCGACCTTTGTTAATTTCTTGAGTTGCATGCGATGTTCTAGTGGGAATTTGGCTTCGACTTCTTGATGAAATTTGTAAAGGACTTCTTGGAGAATAACAAGCATAGACCGGTGAAACTATTTTTCTTTGAAGAAGTTAGATCTGGAAATCGTAATGCTGACCTAGTGTGATTTTGTGAATTTTATAAAATTCTCTGGTTGAAATTTGATCTCGTGTTCTGAATGAAAGTTGAAGATGACATGTTAAGGAGTAACATACTAAAAGTTTAGAGGAAATGGATGAGTTTAGTTTGGTGAAACAATTTTATCCGAAATGGTTAGATCTGTGAATGAAACTGTGTATGGCAATATTCCGAAATTATAAGGACTGTGATGCGTGGACTGTACTGATTCTTATGATGTTCTTTTGATATGGTGTTCTTCATGGAATATTTTCCTCTAGATCTTGTACATAACATGTCAAATTTTAAGAATTTATTAAGGCTGTTTACTAATTTTTCAAGAATGATGACCAAAGGATTGCAATCTGTTTTTATTCAGAAATTTTCTGCATTTTCAAAAATAAATAAAATTGCTCCATGTGATATAATATCTTGAGGGGTTGATTATGCTGCATATGTGGTGACATATGGCATGTTATATGACATCAAAAGCTGGTTGAGACATTTGATATTGTTGCATCAAATGCCATGTTGATATAAATTATGATAATGATAATACCATCGGAGGTGTGAGTCGACGATGCCCTGGGAGTGTGGGTGCCGGATGCCTGGAGTGTGTGTGTCGGAAGCCCTCGAGGTGTGTGCCGGGGGGATACCTCTAGATGCCAGTTGGGGTACGAGATGCCTGGAGTGTGTGTGTCGGATGCCCGGAGGTGTGTGCCGGAGGCTCCTTGCGATGCTAGGTTGGATGTGAGCGATAAATTGTGAGATGAAAACATTGGTCCCTGGAAGAAAAATGATGTGATCTAATTGAAAGATAAAGATCGGGAATTGAAATGCAAGCATGGAGTGCATGGTGGTATATGCACGTTGCATGGTGATATATACTTGGCTGCTTGATGATACATGTATAAGTGCACGGTGGTATATGCACGTCGCATGGTGATATATGCATGGTTGTAAGGTGAGGTATGCTTGAATGCATGAATGATATGTGTTTTATTCATGATACCTTGATTGTTCTATTTGACGCATTGTGTAGTTTGGTGGATCTTTACTGCTGAGTGATTGTACTCACCCCTTTGGGGATTAACATTTTAGATTAGAAAGATGCATTTACTACTAGTCACACGCGGTACTTATTATGGATTGCCATCTAATGTCGAGGTGGAGTGCACGGAGCATTCCTGTGTTAGTGTGCCTGGTCTGGTGTTTGTCCGAGTCCGTGTCTTAGTGATGTACGATGTGGGTCTTGTTGATGGTCCAGTTATCCAGGAGTTTTCATCTGTTCAAATTCGGCGTGGTGGAGTGATGCTAGGGATGCTACCGCCGCCGCTGCCCGATGCACCGAGTTGGGTGTGATGGCACGTATGACTGGTGGGAGCCGATACTTTTGGGTTAGCCGGCATTAGATGATGGATGAGTGTATATGTCAAACGTAGGGTCGTGTCCTTTTGAGTTAGCTGAGCATAGTTAAAAGCTTTGGCCTTTTTGTTGTTCCGACCCTAGACATCCATCGTAAAAATGTAAATAAAAGTGACTTGGCTTTATCGTTTTATATGGTGAATAGTTCGTGTGCAATTGCATTATTGTTATTAGAGTAAGGGATGGCGAGACTCGTTTATGCTTCCATTGATGAGCTACGCTGGGACCTTTACAGAAAAAAATGAGGAGGAGAATTTTATTGATCAACCCCTAAGAACTATGGTTCCACTTTAATCAAAAAGTTATGAGACCGGTATGTAGTAGGACATGTGATAAGTACCTATGGCGACCCAAACGGATCAGGGAGCGTGCTGAGGGGGTGCCACATAGGCCGTTTGGAACAAGGACTTCGAGGGACCCTTTTTATTGTATTTTTGGGATGCAAGTTGGTTCTATCGGCGATGAAAAATGTTGAGATGGACATTGGTACCTTAGCTGAATTTGTAGGCTTTGTTTTGAGCCCATTTGGAGAGGAATTGAATGAGATTGAAGGGGAAATATCACAAATTCGTATGCCATGGGGGAAGCAACCTTTGGACCACTTGGGAAGCTTCTAAGGGAAGCTTGGTTGCTGTTTTTTGGCTAAGGATGACTGCCCAAGTGGTGGGGGCAAGCACTTGAGTGTGTAGGCCAAGTGTTGAAGGCTTAAGAGCCACCTTGGGGACCCCCCTTCTTTAGCAGCTTCTCCTTCCTCTATCCCCCTCCTTTCTCCATGGTTGGTGTGCCTTGAGAGCTCCAAAAACTAGAGAGAACCAGCATCTCCCTCCCTTCCTCCATCACGTGCCCGCTAGGCCACTAGACTGCCACCCGAGCCGCGCTAGTGCCATCCTGCCTCCACCGCTCGACCTCTGCCTCTGTTGACACCTAAATTTTGACCCGTTTAGTCATTTATGGCACTAAAAATTAAGGGTTAATTTAATCCCTGAAAAAAAAATATAATATTAATTGCATAGCATATAGATTTAGGTATATTTATTTTTAATTTGCATTTTTTTTTGCATTTAATTATTGGACCGACGGTTAGCGTATGATTTTTCACATATTCCGCTGAGATTTTTCACATATTCAAGTAATATACACTGAAGGACATAATTTCGAGCAGAAAGGAAATTTTCGGATGGAATATTTGAAAAATACAAAAAAGAATATCGCGTGAGATATAACGATATATTCAGGGGGATTATGCACAATCAAAATTGGAAGTGAAATATTTCACCAAAAATTTATTCCTTCCGCTATATAAGGTGCGGTGCGTGTACGACAAATGGGGGAGGACTTTGAAATTTTTTTAGGGCAAATACGGGAGGAGTTCTTCGGGTTTGGTGAGTGGAAATTCAAAAAAAATTCTCACGTCCGCCTTGATCGAAGAAACAGGGGGGCAGAGAGCAGTACAAGTGACGTGAGAGAGAGGACAGGTCAGAGAAAAAAAAGGAAAAAGAAAAGGGGGCAACAGTGTCGTCTTCTTCGTGGACCCCCTGTCCATGTCGGCCCCGCGTCCACCTCGCCGGCACCGCCTTCACTAATCGCTATTGCAGCTCCGCCACGCTGCATCACCGGTCTCGCCACTCCAACCACACCTTAGCCCTCGTTGATCGAGATCTACCTGCGACCCAGCACTCGACGTCCCCTGCTCCGGCTGCGACTAACGCCACTCGAGCCTGAAACCGCCGCTGCTTCCCTCCTACCGTCACTCGCCCGCAACAGCTGCCGAAACCCCTTGCCGGTGACCTCTACCACAACGACCTGATGCCGCAACCCACCCACTCCCGTAGCTTCGCCAATCACCATTGCGATGCCTTTGCTTGCGATCCAGTAAGCCAACGCCGGTCCACGACGCCATCAGATTCGGTCGTCTGCACCGCCCCGTTGCCTCGCAGCAGTCCGAGCAGCACACCTCACGCCCGAGCGACGCCCGACCACCTCTGTTCCGAGTCTCCACGACACTCACTCACTGTGCCCTCATCGGAGACCCTCGCCGGAGCTCCAAACGGTGGCCAAGATTTCCTTTTTAAAAAAAAGAAAAAAAATCAGATTAGGTATATTTTCTTTATTTTATTAGGCAAGTTTATTTTTTTATTGTTTATTTTATTTCTTGTTTACTTATTTGCAATATTTCCCTATGCATGATTAGAAATTATGACGTACCACCGATTCGCAACCGTGCCTGGATTTTTTTATTTCATCTATAAAGCTTTATATGAAATAATTAATCAAGCGGGAATAAAATTGATATTTTGATCTTTAAGGCTTAATATTATCCCTTGATCTGACCGATGTGTGATATCTTTGGTGATTTTGAATGTTCTGTCTTGTCTTGATTGCTTTATTTATCTTGAAATATGCTTGAGTTAGAATATCGCATGCTTTAGGGTTATTTGCATATTTAGACTAACCATTTTATTTATCATGAATTTTCGAAATTTAAAAAAAACAAAAAAACATAAATTTAGGATGTTAGATTTTTGTTTCATTAGCTTAAATTGCATGTTTAATTATTTGACATTTTTTAATTTCGAAATTAATTAAAAAAACAAAAAATCATCATGCATATGTCATGTAGAATTAGGGCATCTTTTGTATGTCATTGCACGTTAGGATAAAATTGAATATTTCATTTTAAGTTTAGATTGATTTAGATAGATTGCATTTTAGGTAGGGATTTCTAAGTTAGGGTAACATCCTAGTTTGAACTAGGATTTGACTTAACTTCATTCCTAATACAAATTAGATGATATTTTAATTTAGGTAGATAATTTTCACATTTTTCTAATTTCGATTTTCATGAAAAATGCAAAAAATGGCATGTAAATATCATATACGACTAGATTCATGAAATGCACATCATTTTGAGATTGTTATTAGGTCCATTTAATTAGAAATTGCATGACATTAGAATTAGGTCATTTAGTTAATATTTTTTTTTTAGTAAGCAAATCATTTAGTTAATATTGCATTGCATATTACATTATTTTTATTAAATAAGTGAAATAGAAAAACAAAAATTGCGTGTTATTTAGAGATCATATCTAGGATTGTCGATGTGAATTTTGGTTTAACATTGTAGATGCTTTTGTTACTTTGAGGTAAGTTTTGCAATTTATCCACTATTTATCTGGGTGTTAAATTGGTGGTTTGCGCACCTGCATGATCGCCTCACATGTTAAGGAAATAGATTTAAAATTAATCCAAGTTGCTTACAAAAACATTTTTTCAAAATAAAAGAAATGATGCCGAAAGGGCGTTAGAGAAATCTAGCGTAACCAACTCCCCGTACCCAAATCTCTAGTTCGTAGGAGTAAAGTAAATCTCCCATTACTTTACTAGGGTTTTCAATCGACCCACCAAAAATAAATTAGTGGCGACTCCTAATTGAAAATCAATTGCATGTTAAGAACTTGAACCTAAGTCGCGAATTGGTATGGGCTTGGGAGAGCCTAAGTTAAGTCTAGGCTTAACAATCCATTAGCCAAACCATGTTAAGAACGTGAACCTAAGTCGCGAATTTGGTTGCGACAGCCTCCTGTCGCTGTTCTACACCCTACTCACTATCGTTTAAGCCCTATCCAGCACAGTCGAAGCCCCCTGGCTGCCGATCAGCCACCGCCTGTCACTGCCGTTGCCCGTTCAAGCTGCTACAGCCACCACCAATCTTTCCCTTGCCGTTTTAGCCAACCAGTAGCCCCGCGCCAGCTTGCTTGGCCTCAAGCAGAACCAAAGACCAGCAAGGGTCTTTGGGCTTCAAGGCCCGTTTTAGGACACTTTCGGGCATTGTCGAGTGTCACTGCTTCGGAGTTTATCGCCTATCTTGTCATTGCTATTGTCGTGGACTCATCGAAATGCTAAACAAGTGAGTTTACTCACTAAACTCTGCTTAGGGAGTTAATTATGCCTAAGGAGTGTTTAGGTTAGGCTAAGCATGGTTAGGTGGTTAGATTAGCTTAGTTAAATGTTAATTAGATTAGATGAATGAATAGTTTGGTTTATGGTCTAATTAGTCTAATTATGCAATTAGATTAATGTAAACTTGATTAGACTTTATTAATAATTTTATTTATTTAAATTAAACATTATTTAATTATATTATTTTATCATTAAATTAAATTAATTTTCCGAATTTAATTGATTAATTAACTAATAATTCCGGAAACTATGCCGGGAAGGTCGGTCATTTGATTTACGTGCTAATCGCAATGGTGTGGTTTGATTGTGCAAATTGGTTGATAATTTATGCAATTGAGTGTAATTGGATAGTGATGTTGGTTTTCGAGTTATTATTTCAAATTCGTGAGATTTTGGTATCAAAACCTGGCTATGCCAGGAGACCGCTGAACTTCGAGTAGGCTGTGTCCATTGGGTCATGATTAACTATCGAACTTTGAGTAGGCTGTGTCCATTGGGCCGTGATAAACCTGGTTACACCAGAAGACTGCCGAACGTCGAGTAAGCTGTGCCCATTGGGCTGTAATTAAGAAATGGAACGCATGTTGAGTGATATAGATGGTATCGCTTGTATTGAATTGAATAGATTGATGGATTGATGGTTCGGATCGGGGCGTGATATAACGCAAGTCAACGAAAACTTGCACTCGTTGAACTTAGCGTACAGCTCATGATTCCGCAGAATTTTAAGTACTATCCTTAACTGCTTCTCGTGTTCTTCAGGACTTCTCGAGTACACCAGGATATTGTTGATGAACACGATCACAAACTTATCTAAGTACTCCTTGAACACACGGTTCATCAAATCCATGAAAGCAGCTAGGGCATTCGTCAACCCAAACGGCATTACAGTAAACTCATAATGGCCGTATCGAGTACGAAATGCTAACTTCGGTATGTCCTCCTTCTTGATCCTCAACTGATGGTATCTTGTTCTCAGGTCGATCTTAAAGAATATCGACGTTCCCTACAACTGGTCAAACAAATCATCGATCCTTAGGAGTGGATACTTATTCTTGATCATTACTTGAGTGAGTTCACGATAGTCGATGCACAAACGCAACGAACCATATTTCTTCTTCATGAACAGAACTAGTGCTCCCCAAGGTGATGCACTGGGGTATGAATCCCTTATCCAACAACTCTTGCATCTGCACCTTCAGTTCTTTCAACTCAGTCAACGCCATTCGGTAAGGAGCCTTAGAGATTGGCTCCGTTTCGGGTGCCAACACGATCACGAACTCTATCTCTCTCTCTAGCAGTAGACATGGCAATTCCTTCGAAAACACATCTGAAAATTCTTAAACCATTGCGTTGTCTTCCATCTTTAGCTCCTCAACTGTCGTATCCACGACAGTCGCCTAGTAACCTTGGCAACCCCCGTCTAACAAACGGGTTGCCTCAAGCGATGAGATTAAGGTGATCGAGGGTCCTCCTCGACTCCCAATAAACTCGAAACTCTCACCTGTTAACGAGTTAAACTAAATCGTCTTGCAATAGCAGTCCATCTTAGCTCGTTGCTTGGTGAGCCAATCCATGTCAATTATCACATCAAAATCATACATGGCTATGACTATCAAATCTATCTTCCCCTCTTGCTCACCAATCATTAACTTGCAACCAAGACAACCCACTATATCTAACACCTTATCCTTTAATGGTGTGGATATGCTAACCACTGACTCCAACAACTCAGGAATCAATCTTACTGGCTTAACATACTGTTTAGCTATAAACGAGTGAGTTGCTCTAGGGTCAAATAAAGCGTAAGCAGCGTGGTAGTTCAACAAGACCGTACCTATGATCACATCAGGCGAGTCCTCTGCCTGTCCTCTGGTGATAGCATACGTCCTTCCTTGAGCTGGAGGTCGGTTCAAAACACCTTACGGCACATTTGGCGGCGCAATTCCTCGATTCAAACCTATCGGTGGCGGCGACGGTAACTACTATTGTCCCATCAGTCATCTAGGACAATTCTTGGCTATGTGACCATATTGGCCACAAACAAAGCAAGCACCCATCCTAGAAGGGCACGGGCCTAATCCATGTCGTCTCATGCAGGCATGACACACTCCATTATGGCTTAACGCTGACTTTCCTATCCCACCCTTCCTATTGGATGGAAAAGGATACCTTCCTCCGGCCATCGGTCTCTTCCCAAACCGATTCCCATCTCCATTAGAGCCAACCTGTGACCCAGATGCGGCATCTCGTTCGTTTTGGTCTCTCCCTATCAGTTGGGCCCGTTCATATAGATCATTGTAGTTCTTCAAGTTGAATGGCACCAACAGGCTTCTCACTTTCGGTCTGAGTCCATCTCTGGACCTTCTAGCTTAGTCAACCGGATCCTTGATAAGTCTCGAGGCTTATTATGACAGTTCAGTGAACTTCGCTTCGTACTAATCCACTGTCATTGTACCTTGGAGAAGGCGCTAGAGTTCCGCCATCTTCAGTTCCCTAGCAATCTTAGAAAAGTACTTGTTGTCAAAGACTTCAACAAAGGCATTCCACTCTAGGTCTACACCTTCAGGGAATACTATTGCTCTGGTGGCCCTCCACCAAGTACTTGCAATTCCCTGCAGCTGATAGGCTACAAGGACTACCTTCTATGCCTTGGTGCACATCAACAGTGCAAAGGCCTTCTCCAAACCCTAGATCCATAGGGCTATAGCTTTGGGATCTCCTGCTCCCATGAACTTTGGCAGCTTCAATTTCAGAAACCGTTCCGCCAGCTTATGCATCGGCCTCATAGCAACCATGTTCCTTAATAGAACCTTAGTAGGTGCGGTGACAGGTGCAGTGGCAAGTGTGGTGGCAAATGTAGCAGTAGCAGCAGCATCAGTGGCGATATTGGCGACATTAGTGGCAGTGATGGTAGCGACAGCTGAAGTGGCGACACTGTCAGCTTGATTCTGAGCCTGCTGTTCCATTCAATTTCCCATTGCCTCTAGCGCCTGCATGATCCCGTCCATTCTTGGATCACCATGGGCTGCTACCCTAGCACCGACTAGAGGCGGTGCTACTCCATTTGCGCTGGCCTCAGCCTGCACTTTACTCTGGGCACCTCGGGTACCGACCCTTGTCGGCGTCCTACCCCGAGTCATAGGGCCTACCATCCTCTTCCTAGGAGTTCTCTGCTCCTAGTCACTTATGTTATAGGCTCTTTATAGACACTTGTCTTCCAATTCCAATACCATATTAGACTTTGAGTGACCACACAAACAAGCTACCAATCAGCTATCACTCACATGCATCAACATATTAAAATGGCATTTCCTACTAACTATCCCATGATCCATCTCATCTTATTACTCCAACTACTAACCAGCTCTGATACCATTAAATGGTGAGGATGTCATGCCCAGATCCTCGAGCATGTGCCCATCCCTCGGTGGTCGATAAAATTTTGCGACATTCCCAAGACGCATCATTAACCCATTCATTTTAATACGCATGTAGAAGTGAACAATTAAAACCCCTGACAACAAACATCATAGGATAGAAAGTAGGATAATCACGTCAAACCAAAACGCTTTCATAAACACACCAGGTTTAATTACAAAGCGAGTCTAGCAGCAGGGGTCTAGCTCAAAAAGAGGTGCCATCAAAACATCTAGGCACTAGGCTCCTCATCCATGGCCATCGGTGGCTCCGGATCTATCACAACACTATCAAGGATGTCTAGATCCATTGGGTGAGCTGCTTCCCATAGCCTAGTCCCAATGAGAGTCCCATCAAAACCCAGCATGGGACCCTCCCGACCCCCTTGTCGAAAGCGAATGAACCATGCTATGTATCGGTGAGGTACCAACTGAGGTAGACCCTCATCGACCCATACCACGAACTCGGCTAGCTCTTGAGTTAGGGTAGTCCAGGGAATAAGGAAGGAAGTATGCTCAAAATCCATTTTCTACGGAACCCCATACAGTATGTGACGCTGCTCCATCTAAGGGCATGAAAAGTTTGAGCCCACGATGGGGTGAGACAATGTATCGACAAGTCCATCCCCCAAGGGTAGCCTAGCCACGGGTAGCCAAGGGTAGCCTAGCCACACAATCTAGAGGTCTTACCTTGCCTTAGTTCCTTCTTGCACAATAGCACAGTTCATATTACTCAAACAACTGAAACGCCAACACTTTAATCTCAAACAGCCACAAGAGTCCTGATTATAGGGCCAAATAGTTATGACACATCCCATACTGTGCCGCACAATTTCGTCTCATAATTCGTTATGTCAATATCACTCAACATGCGTTCCAATTGTTAATCTCGCCCTTCTAGGGCACGAACTACTCCATGTTTGGTGGTCTACTGGTGTAGCCAGACATCATCTCACCCCATTGACCACGGCTTCGTCAGTACATTGACGGCATTCCCGAAAGAGCATCGGTCTAGAATCTACTGTGACCGACATCCATTGTGTGGGCATCCCATATAGGGGCGCGTCCAACTCACAGCTCGAGACGGGTTCTCTTAACCAACACATGACCAATCAATCTCGGTCCAGGACACCGTGCATTGCACTCGAATGCCTTAATTAAAATAGTGATCCTGGCCTATTTTCTCCGTATTAAAAACATCCAAGAAAATAGTCGTGTATGGGTACACAATCAATTTGAACTTGAAAAACTAATACCTTTCCTTTTTAAACCCCACTGTTTGAAATAGTACTTAAAAACCCTTTTTAGTATCAAAACCTGTCACTCGGGATTTTTTGAATAATTTCCATAATTTTCACAACCATCACTCAATTTGCACAATCCATCAATCAATTGCTTAATATGAGCACACCATTACAGTCAACACGAAATTCCAGTCACCGGCTATCCCCATATAATTTTCAAAAAATAATAAATAATAAAATATATTCCAAAATTAAATTAAATTAAATTATATTATGTTACTATAAATTAATAAAATAATATTTATAAATTCGAAATTATTATTTAATTTAAAATAAATAATTAAGATCCTAATCAAGATTACAATAATCTAATCGCCTCATTAGCCTTAATTAATTATCCACAAAAATAATCAAGCCACATACTCTAATTAGCTTCTACTAAACTAATATAATCACCTAAACCATGCTTAGCCTAATCTAATCAACCCTTAAGCATAATTAATCTCTTAAGCAAGGTTTAGCATGTAAATCCACTAGATTTGCGAGCTAGTGAGTCCATGGCGATGGCAACGCGAAGGCGAGCGACAAACCTCCTAGCATCAATACCAACCAAGGCCGGGAAAGGCTTGAAAACGAGCCACAAAGCCTCACGGCTTATTGGAACTGTAGCTACTGATCTTGAGCTGTAGGGGTTGAACCGGTGACTGGTTAGGGTCGAAACAGCAAGACGGGATAGCAGTAGTCCAGGCAGGTGGAGGCGGCCGTTAAACGGGGGCAAAATGGGCTTCAACGACCACCACAACGGCCAAGGGATGCGGGGAAAGGTGGCTGGGCGCGATAGGAGACGAGACGGCATGGCTAGGCTCGTGGTTGCACACGGGCTTGTGACAGGTGAGCGACAGCGGCACTCGGGCTCCAGCGGGTGGCAGCAGCTTTGGACGGGCACCAGTGGCTTTCCTCTGGTTCTCTAAGCTTTCCAAGGCTTCTAAAATAGAGAAAGCAAGGCTGAAGGAGAGGAAGAAGGCGGCTGCAGCTAGCTTGGGGGACAAGGGCTTTCAATAATCTCCAAAGGACTCCAAACACTTGAGTGGCTGCCCCCACCACCTTCAGCCTTATCCCTTGCCTCTTTTCCTTCACTAATCTTCCTCAACAAGCCAAGGGATGTGCTCAAATGTTGCACCCCACCAAGGCCTACGAATTTGACACAAATCCCCCAAATCCCACTCAATTCCTTCTTGAATTAATTCAATTTGGCCCCCATAAATTCCACCAAGGTGTCCTTGACCAAACTAACATTTTTTTATTGCCAATAGAACCAACTTGCATTCCAAAAACGCGACAAAAAATGGTCCCTCAAAGTTCCCGGTCCAAACGGCATAACTTTGAACTTTTTGTCGAAAATCTGGGTTTGCAGAAAAATCTTCTGAGGATGAGTTGATGTTCCTAAAATGAACTGTGACACGACCAAACTTTCAATTTCTAAAATCAGGTTCAAATTCATGGTTAATTTCAATCTGACTCGATTTCATCGGTATCTAGCCTACCGGGTAGGTTTCATAAATTTTAGTGTAATTGACCCGTGGTCGATTGTTTTCGAGCCACAATGTATATCTTCGACACATTGGCGATTCTTAGTTGTCGTGAAAATCTCGAGGTTTCAAATACGGACATAGGGTATATAAAAGATAGAGAAATTGTTCCAGTGTCGATCGACGAGAATTATGTGATCATGTGGAATCACCCACACACTAATCACAACCTCTATCGAAATGACTTATCTCCAGTCTCTGATCGATTTTGATAGTGCTGTAATGACCTTACAGATTAGCACAGTCGAGCAGTCGATTCCTGATCAAATTCTCAACTCTATTACGTTAAAATCCTTTAACGGCTTCACTTGAAAGACTAGTTATCTCATGAGTGATTAGCTCAAAGAATAGAATTATAGGCGCGTCGATGAAAAGCCCAACTCATTCAATTGAAAACAAAATTGGAAATTCAAGATGTCACACCCACCACTTTAGCCTCATCCACATTAGCTTTCTCTCTCTCAAATCTTCCCATGTGTCCCAAATGTTGCACCCCACCATGGCCTATGAATTTGCACATTTGCTTCTTCAATTTCATTCAAATCCTCCTTCAATTCCATCCAATTGAAGCCCAAAAATTCCAGCCAATGTACCCACATCAAATCCACATTTTTTATTGCCAATTAATCCATCTTGGGTGCCAAAAGTGTGCTCAAGAATGGTCCTCTAATTTTCTCATTCCAATTTTGCCAATTCTTGATTTTTCGCCGAAAAGCCAAACTTACCGAAAAATCTTCGGAGGATGAGTCAACGTTCCTAAAAATTAAAGGCCCTGTTTGGTTCAGCATTTGGAATGCTCATTTGGGCTTTAAAGTCCCTTGGCCAAATGCAAAGCTGTTTGGTTCGTTTTTTTGCGCGACTTTGGCGAGATGCAATTGCATCTCCAAGTGGCTTTAAGGGCCTTTAACCCAATGCAGCTCTTGAGGTCCTTTAGCAAGTTGCGGGTGCGTTTGGTTCAGCATTTGCAATGGGCTTTGAGTCCAATGCAAATGCTGAAAGCCCAAAGCTATTTTGGGAAAATGCAGTTGTGTTTGGTAAAAAAATTTTGCAAATGAACTTTGAGATGGATGTGTGTTTGGTAAAAAATAACTTTTGCAAGGGGCTTTGATAGGTATTATTTTTTTCTTTTCTTTTTTTTTTTTTTTTTTTGGAAATTCAGCTAAACCCTTCGCCGGTCCGGCGGGCTGCGGCCGCCGGCGGCCGTCGACTGAGGTCGCCCGAGGTCGGCGACCTCCGGCGAGGGTCGCGCGACCCGCCCGAGGGCCGCCGGAGGTCGCCCGACCTCGGGCGACCCAGCGACCGCCGCGGGTCTCGCGAGGGTCGCGCGAAGGCGAGGGCCGCCTGAGGCCGCGAGACCCAGGCGGCGGTCGCCTGGGTCGCGCGACTCGGTCGCCGAGGTCGGGCGACCTCCGGCGGCCCTCGGCTGGGTCGCGCGACCCTCGCCGAGGGTCGCCCGAGGTTGGGCGACCTCCGTCGGCCCTCGGCGGGTCGCGCGACCCTTGCCGGAGGTCGCCCGACCTCGGGCGACCTCGGTGACGACGGCCGCCGGCGCAGATCTTGCTCGCCGCGGCCGTCGCCTTCGCCGGACTGGCTCGCCGGCGGTTCCTTTTACATTTAAAAAAATAAAATAAAAGGGTAATAACGGAAATATAAAAAATCAATGAGGGTAATTTAGGCAAAAACAAATGTTTTCAGCATTTCCGAAAGCCTGTTTAGTCCCTAAGGATTTCCAAGGACCCTACTTTGACTTGAAAGCTCCTTGAGGAGGTTGCCAAACACCTTTTCTTTGGTGAAGGGGCTTTGGAAATTTGGATGGGCTTTCTAAATGCCCATCCAAAGGCACCGCATCTTCGGAATGCAACTTCCGGTATTATTCATTTCTCCTAGGTAGAGAAGCCAATCGGTCGCTCGAATAAAAATAAATATAAAAATAAATATATTTATATAAAATAAATATGTTTATATTTTTATATAAAAATATATAATTTATATTTTATATAAATATATATACATATCTTTTTTATATTTTATGTTTATATATATTTTATATAGATATAAACATATCCATAAAAATATTTTATATAAATATATTTTATGTTTAATAAATAAATAAATATATTTATAAATATAAACTTAATAAATATATATTTATATATATTTTTTTTTATCCATTTTTTATATAAATATATTTTTTTTATATAAATATATATTTATATAAACATATCTATTGTTTTTATATTTTTTTATATATATTTTTTTTTATGTTTAATAAATATATTTTATGTTTATATTTTTATATTTTTTATATAAAAATATGTTTATTAAAAAACATAAACATATTTTTTATTCAGGCGGTTCGGCCGCTGAATTCGGCGGTCCGGTATAAATATATTTTAAACATATCTATCTTTTTTATTTTATGTTTAATAAATATATATTTATATATATTTTATATAGATATAAACATATCCATTTTTTATATAAATATATTTTATGTTTAATAAATAAATAAATATATTTATAAATATAAACATATCTATTTTTTTCTCCGATTGCTTTTATATAAATATATATTTATATAAACATATCCATTTTTTATATAAATATATTTTATGTTTAATAAATAAATAAATATATTTATAAATATAAACATATCTATTTTTTATATATTTTTTTATGTTTAATAAATATATTTTATGTTTATATGTTTATATTTTTTATATAAAAATATGTTTATATAAAAAATATAAACATATTTTTGCTTTTTTAATTTAATAAAAGTTAATTACAAATGTAAATTTTACCAAACGGTATTTTGGCCAAAGTTGTTTCTCAATGCAAATTTTACCAAACGACATTTGCATTTCGGAAAACCCCATTTACCCAAAGGTATTTGCATTTCTGCAAATGCATTCCCCAAAAGCCGAACCAAACGGGCCCAAATAGTGACATGCCACAACTTTCGATTTTTGAAATCGAGTTCAATTTCGTGGCTAATTTCAACCAGACGCGATTTTAGCGTAACCTAACCTACTAGGTAGCCTTTAGGAATATTAGCACTTTTGACCTATGTTCAATTACTTTTGATCCACAACGTGCAGCTTCGACTCATAGGTGACTCTCGATTGTCATAGAAATCTCAAGATCTCAAATATAAGCACTTGGTACAATAATGACGGAAAGTCGGTCTAGTGCCGTTCGACACGAATCTTGTAATTAGGTGGAACCACCAACTCTTAATTACATGCCTCTATTGAATCAACCTACCTCCAGTTTATAATCGATTTTAATGGTTCCGCATTGAGCCCTGCTGATTAGTATGGTCGAGCAGTCGATTTCTGGTCAAATTCTTAAGTCAGTCGTGTCTATATTCCTTACTGGCTTCACCTTATAGATTAGTTATCTCGGGAGTGGCCAACTCAGAGAAAAAGCGGCCATAGGCGCGTCGGTGAAAAGTCCATTTCATCTCATCGAAAATAGGGTTGAAAATCAGGATGTCACATTATCACTCCAGACACTAACCGGCTTTGATACTACTTCAGGCGGGGATGTCATGCCCCGAACCCCGGGTATGCGCACATCCCTCGGTGGTCGATTAAATTGTGACATTCCTAGGATGCGTCGCTGACCCTTTTCATTTGATGCACATGCGGAAGCAAATTAAATAGATACCCTGACAACCATCAAACATTGGGATAGTAAAAACACATGCCAACACCTTTTTCACAAACCACTATTCATATAGATGTACCAAGTTAGTCCTGCAGGTTTATACACATAAGTATGGTTCAAAAAGAACTACTGAGCCACCTATGCTGTCACGCCTCGAACCCCGTGCATGCACACATCCCTTGGCAGTCGATCAAATTGCAACATTCCCAGGACGTGTTGCCGACCCTTTCTTTTTATGCACATGTGGAAGTGAAATTTAAATATATACCTGGACAACATCAAACATGGGATAGAAAAGTAGGCCAACCAAATTTCACAAATCAGGCTTTATGAACATAACAGATTCAACCTACAGGTTTATACACACTAGTCTGCCTCCAAAAAGAAATTACTAAGCCACCTACACTCTGGACCCTTCAAGCTCGGGCTCCAGGTTCTCCACACTAGGGACCTAAAAGTATTTAAACCACAATGGGGTGAGATAAAATCTCAGTGAGTCAAAACCCTAAACCTCGATTCAGATGAGCATTCACCTAGAGGCCGCCTAAACATGTATCATACAGGACTTACCTCATCTCAGCACGTCCCTGCACATTAGTGCATCACATATGCACTTATAAACGCAGCATGCGTAATCAATAATTGGAACACCTCATATCACTCATCAAATATTCATAAGGGTCCCGATTATAAGGCCAAATCATTATGATACATCTCATTATGTGCTACACAATTTTGTCCCATAAGCAGGTGCGGATAACTCATATCGATGGTTCACTCCACCCTCAATATTCAAACTCCATATCCAAACTCAATATCCAAACTCAAGGCTCTAGAGGTGACTCCTGCGAAGTTACGTTATCGCATAGAACTTAGCCCTTGACCACATATAGCTATAGTACAAGGCTCTAGAGGTAGCCCCCACGAAATTACGTTATCGTGTAGCACTTAGTCTTTTACTATGCATAACAGTAGTGCAAGGCTTTAGAGGTGGCTCCCATGTGAATCAAGTCACCATGTAGCACTTAGCCCTTGACTACAAGGCTCTAGAGGTGACTCACACGAAGTTTCGTTAGTGTGTAGCACTTAGTCCTTTACTCACTCACAACCCATTTGATTTCCTCAGCACAACACCTCATCTTTCAATAGTGATCACATGATCACTTAATCACATATCATCACGCATGAGTTCTCAGCGTGCCACAAACCAAACATATCACCAAATATGCATTGTCCAGCAAGCACAACATCAAGAACAATCCCAAAATCATAACCGTCCCGAACTAGCAGAAACCAGGCCACTCGCACGTCTCCAAGTTTAAATCCAGAAACCTAGCCAAAAGAGTTAAGAAAATTCTCAAATTTAAATATATTATAAAGGACACTTAGGCAAAAAAAATTCATGGAGATAACTTGACCCCGATCCTTCTGGATTGAGAGCAGTGAATCGCTCAAACTGATACAAAAACTGTGTTCGTTTCTAGAAAGTCTGTTTTCCAAAATTAGTTTGGTTCGAGGTCCAAAACTTGTTCGTTTGTTCTGAATGATGACTATGTTAAACTAAAAATTGTGTGGAAATTTTTTTGTGAAGAAACCATTTTGAAAATCGAACCCTAAGAATTGATAAAAATCCTTTGAACACCAAAATGTCTCAGATTCCAACATAGTCCGAGATTCTGTTCGCAAATGACAAAGCTGAAATCTCATTCTTTTAAATCTTTAAAATCTTGAGTAAAATATATGTTATAGCTGAAGATGTCTAAAAAATTTCTTAAGAAGGAAGAAACCCCAAAATCAAAACACATTTGAGCCCACAAAATGGCAAACGGTGAGGGTCCAGTAACTAGATCCGAGAGAAATCCACTAGATTAGCCTAAACCGCCCTCATTAGTGCTAATCTAACCAATTAGATCAGCATTAATCCATTTTAAGGTTAATCTAACCAAGCTAGATTAACACTAATTCCTTTTAAGGCTAATCTCGCTCAGTACTAATTTAACTAAGCTAATGAGCACTAATCTAACCCCTAAGTGCAATTAACAACCTAATCAAGGATTAGGGGTTAACTCACCGGATTAGCGAGCAAATGGGTTCATGGCGACGATGGTGCGATGACAATGAGATCTCGTGTCTACGGCAGATCCAAAGGAGACCCGGAAGGGGCTGAAAAAGCCTTGCAAGCTCACTGCTTGAGTTGGGAAAACTGGTTTTGTCTAGTCTGAGGCAGGCTGCTCGCGAGGCTTGGCTAAGCTAGATGAGTGGCTGGTCGATGCTGGCTGAGGCTAGAGGCAAGATGGTGGCTTTGGTGGCTTGCAAGTCTGCTATGGAGTCGAGCAGCAGTAGTAACACAGAGAGGAAATGGAAAAATGAAGAAGATGAAGTGTAGAGGAAGAAGAAATGAAGAAGAAGCAAAACCTATTCTGCCAAAGGGGAGATGCGCACATCCAAATGAAGAAGAGAGGGGAGGAGAGAGGGGACTAAGGGGAGACAAGGGGGCCAAGAAGTCTTTAAGCTAGCCAATCACCTTGCATGTGAAATATTTTTCACTTAAGTGCAGCCACAAAATCTTCAGCCATCCCCTAAAGTCCAAGCAACACCCAATGGCAGATTTTCCTTGCAATCCTCTCACAAAAAAGCCCAAATTGGCACCCCAAAATTACCTATGCAATAGCCATACGAATTTGAGGCTATTTTCTTTCAATTTCACACCAATTCAAGTCAATATGGTGACCAAGTAATCCCCTTCCAGCAGCCATACGAATTTCCACCACTCTCTTCACCAAATAACTTCCTTTGATGGCCAAAAATCCCAATAATTCAGCTGTGGCACCCCTCGACACGGCCCCCGATCCGCTAGGGTCGCCACATCTTGCTCACCTTTCACTTGTCCTCATAACATGCCACTCTAATACCATTAAAATGGTAGCAGGTCCATACAACCTGGGGGTTTACATCTTTTAGATCGGTCCCAACGCAGTTCATATAACGGAAGCATACTCGACATCTCCCTAACCCGTACACAAACTAAATAATACGATGCAATACACACTAACTACAACCTTTCATATATATATACTTTAGGGCCGAATCACTTTTATTTACATAATTAAGATGGATTTCACAAGTCGGTACAACAAAAGGCCAAGACTTTAAGTAAGCTCGGCTAAACCCAAAAAGAACCCAACTATACATCATACATGTACATCTATGCTTCCGCTAGTGTCAGCTATCCCAAAAAGTGTCAACCTCCACCAGTCACACCCTCCTATCACACCCATCCCGGTGCATCGGCCAGTGGAGGCAGCAGCATCCCCATCATCCTCCCATCTCGACGAACATGGACGGATAGAAAATCCTGTACTACAGAGCCATCGGGTAGGCCCACATCATACATAACCAAAACACGGACGCGGATAAACACTAGACCATGAACACCAACGCAGGGGTGCTCTGAGCACTCGACCTCAAAATCAGACGGTAATCTTTAAAATTTACCACACGTGACAGGTGATAGAGGCATCTCTCAATATGAAATGTTAGTCCCCAAAGGGGTGAGTACAACCACTCAGCAGTAAAGATCTATCAAACTACATAATGCAACAAGTAAGACAATCAAGATATCATGAGTAAAGCACATATCATCCATGCTATCGAGCATACATCACTATGCGGTCATGCATATATCGCCATGCAGTCATGCATATCTCACCAGGCCATCATGCATATACCACCATGCAGTCATGCTTGTATTTCCATGAGGTTCATCCCATGCCATATGCACATACATATGCATGATTCATAGCATCCATACAGCCATGTATACATCCCCATGAGATCCATTTAAGCATTCATGATCGCATTCTCAATGTCAAATAGCATCAATTTACTTTCATAAACAGATCATGCATCATGCCATATGCACACACCCATGCGCATGATTCAATTTCCTGTTTTATCTTTCAAAATGATCTCATCATTTTTCATCCAATGACCAATGTTTGCATCCCTCATTTATCGCTCGCACCCAACCTGGCATTGTGAGGAACCTCCGGCACACACCTCCGGGCATCCGGCACAAACCTCCGGGCATCTCGACACTCCCGGGCCATTGTCGGCTCACACCTCCGACGGTATCATTATTATCGCAATTTATAATCACATATATATCTCATTTCAACATGGAATTTGATGCAACAATATCAAAGGTCTAAACCAGCTTTTTGATGTCATGTAATATGCCATGTCACCATATATGCAGTGCATATAACACCCACGATATCACATTTCATAAAGTAGTTCATTGGTTTTTGAAAATAGAACCAATTTTTGGGTAAAACAGAATCCACATCTTTAGTAAAAATTCTTGGAAAATTAGTATACAATCTCAATAAATTCTGAAAATTTAACATGATGTAAAAAAGATCTAGAGGAAGATATTTCGTACAGAACACCATGTCAAGAAAGTTTCACATCAATTACATAGATCCATACATCACAGCAAAAGAAATTCCAACGCCACTTTTGCACAGTTTTGGAATTAATTTCGATTAAGTCCCTAAATGAACTCCAAAAATTCTGATATTTTAATATGTTATATCTGTGATCTAAAGGTAAAAGTCCCATGCAGAAATTGAAATCTAATTCCTTCTGGATTAAAAGCTATAATGTTTATAACTTTCCCTAACTCTCAGTTCACTGTCCAGATTCATCCTCTTCGTAGAAAATTGTTTTCCCCGGTCAATACTTGTCCGTTTATTCTCAATTTTTTTTTATGTTACTCCTCAAGATGTCTCATACAACTCTTATCAAGGACACGAGATCAAATTCGAACTGGATACTTGCACAAAATTCACAGAATCACAATAGATCAACATAACAGTTTTCAGATCTAGTATCTTTGAAGAAAAATGGTTTCACCAACAAATACTTGTTCATTTCCTCTCAAATTTTGATATGTTACTCTCGAAGAAGTTCTCTACAAATTTCATCAAGAAGTTGAAGTGAGATTCCACTAGAACATTGCACGCAGCTCACGAAATCACCAAAAGTCAAACTGTTCCTACATGCAACAACTCATTTGGAAAAACTACCACCATTCACTCGAATTTCCAGTATTCAACATCACAATCACAGCAAGCAAAGTATAGGCTAATGGACTCTACTTTCCTCTAATCCAAAGAGGATCACAGCAAACAAGAACGGTGGGGCAAGGCGGCTCGACGGCGAGACTAGGCGACACGCACGGCAGCAACGGCTTTCTCCTTCCTCCTCTTTCTCTCTCGCACGCCCGCTTTCTCTCTTCCTCTCTTTCTCTCCTTCTCTCGCGCGACAACTCTCTCTCTCTCTCTCTCTCGGTACTCCTTGCTCACTCTGCCCAATCTCCCTCTCTTTTCTTCCCTTCAACAATGACTAGCAATCATTCGATTGCATGTAAATGCCACTTGGCTGATTCCCTTAGCCACTTGGCATTTTTACCATGCAGGTTGATGGGCCTTCCTTGGGCTGGGCCTCTCCCTCCATCCGGTCGACAACAACCCTCCCTTTGGGCTTCGCGGGCCAGGCCTTAGTGGCCGAACGGTGGGGCTGGTCTTGGGTTTAAGAAAATCAACCCACTCTTCTCTAATTTTTCCCATTTAATCCTCACCTAAGTATACACCTAATTACCAATTCATATGGCCATAATACTCAATAAAATCCAACCTATAAAACGCACAGTCAAGAATAAAATTTTCCTATCAAATAATTATCCATCAAAAAGCTCGACCTAAATCTTATTGCAAATCATGGGTCTAATGGCTACAATATAATTTGATGGTGCTTCCATCACCTATTCATGATTCATAGCACATCTAGAGGTTGTCATGAAATTCTAGGATGCCACATCAGCCCTTACGAATTTCTATCTAATTTCTTCTCAATTCTTCACAAAACAACTTAAATTGGTGGCCCAAAAATCACGCCAAGTCAGCCCATATAAATTTCCCTTCAACTCTTCACATTACAACTCAAATAGGTGGTCAAAATTCCCACTAAAGGTGCCCCTCCAAACATCTTCCATTTAAATTTGCTGAATTTGATTTTTCTGCAAAATTTCGGGCTGGACAGAATTTTTATCAAAATATGAGACGAGGTCCTAAAAATAAATCGTGACACGCTCAAACGTTTGATTCCCGAAACCGAGCTCAATTTCATGGTTAAAATCGACCAAACATGATTTTACTCCAATCTAACCTACCAAGTAGCTTTTAGGGATTTTAGCGCGCTTATATCCCTTTATGGCTTCACTTGATAGGTTAGTTAACTTGTGATTGATCAGCTCAAAGAAAAAAGACCATAGGTGCATCGATGAAAAGCCTATTTCATTATATCGAGACAAGGTCAAAAATTCAGGATGTCACATATGCTCTAGACCCTTCTATCATGAGCCCCGAGTTCTCCATCTAAGGATTTGATAAAGGGTTACCCTGTGGCACCCCTCGACGACCCTTGATTCGCTTAGGTCGCCACAGATACTTTTCACTCGACCTGAAAGTCTATTACTCTAATACCATAGGATTTCGATAAATCCATGAGTTCTGGGGGTCTATATCTTTTCCATTAGTCCCTGCGCAGTTTATGTGACGGAAGCGTAACCAACAACTCCCTTTCCTGTATTTAGAAATGATGCACACCAACTAAACATTTTATAAGTAAAAAGTCGAACACTTTATTTACATAAACTAGATGGACATCATTCATCGGTACACCAAAATGCCGTTGTTTTCTATACCTGGCTACATCTCAAAAGATACCCGACGTTTCCAGCAGTTATATACATAAGTCCATAAATTAGTGTCGGCATCCAAAAAATCCTTCCTCTACTGACCTTAGCTCGCGGTCACACCCATTTGTCTGGTCCATCTACTGGTGGTGGTGGCAACAGCCGCAGCGTGCGTCCATCTGGAAGGACAAAAAGCAGCAATGTACTCCTAAAGTACAAGGCCGGCGGGAGGACCAATGTCGAACACAACTATCACCCGCACCCGTATAAAAGATAGCCCTCGCACCTCAGGGTGATGATGCTCTGACCGTTCCCATTGCAGGTCGACCGGGACTCCATAAAATGTGCCAAGAGGTACAGGCAGCAGAGGCATCTCATCTAGTCAGAATTGTTAGTCCCCAAAAGGGGTGAGTACAACCACCCAGCAGCTGAAGATCTACTAGACTATACCGTGCAAGCCATCACTATCTAATTCCATGCAAGATAGAGAAAACATTTAATCAAAAGAATGAGTATGCATCAAATCAATAAAGCTTTTCAAAGTAATGGCAATTGTAGTTTCAAAACTAGAATGCACATTTTCAAATTATAGGGCCAAACTGTTATGACACGTCCCATACCATGCCACAGTTTTGTTCCATAATCAGGCGCATTATCAGCAGAGTCATCAGTTTTAAAACTTAGTTTATTTTCATTTTCCTATGTCTATCCCAGAGGACCAATGTTTGCGTCCCTCCGAGCATTCGTACCCAACCTGGCATCGCGAAAGTCTCTGATTTTCAGTCACCGAGCATCCAGAGCATGTTGCATTACACCTCTTAGGCATCTCGAACCCCACCTGGCACCACGAGGAATCTCCGGGGCCCGCCATGTAAATGGTTACCTCTACCCTCCGGGCATGTATTAATAATACAAATGGACATCCCGACACTCCCGAGGTACCTCGGGGGCCTTGCGGACCCCAAGCATCCAAATGGCATCGACCCTTACGATCCTATGGGCATCCTGACTCCCGGGGCATCGTCAACCCAAGGGTCCGACGGCATCAATCATACATCTTAGCCATGGTATATCAACCAAATCATTTCAATGTCAAAATAGTTTTAAAACAACAACATCTGAAATCCTTTTGGGTTCTTGAAAATCTCCCTTTATGATATCAAACAATGTAAATTGAGATTTTCAAAGGCACATCAATGCAACAACAGACTTTAAAACAGATGCCATTTTCATGTCAATGAAATCAATTCACAAAATTCAGCAACACAATATCAAACCCATAAGTTCCACTTCCATGGTTACCCTCCAATGTATTTCGAAATCCACATATGATTTCTCAGGCTACACTTGCACCTCACGGCCAGAATTGAAAAGAGTTATCAAAATGTAAGTAATTTGAAATCAGCACATTGGCAAGTCTAAATTTCACTCCCGACTTCAAGGTTTTTAAAATTAGTTCGTGTAAAACTTTGAATTTTCAAGGGAAACTAAACATTTTCCTTTTCTTTTTGAAACATTGGTGAGTGGCGCCTCGGTACATAAAATTTTTAGCATAAATCGGGAGGTTTTCGAAATCGTTTACAAGCAGAATTTTTTGAAGCTTTACAAATACTAAATTGAGGTATAGTCGGAGTCCAAAATCACATGCAATCATGAAAACTTCAAGGTTTTCCTCAACCATCCAGCCCCAAACAGTTTCGGTCATCTCCTAAACCACCATTCAACACCAAATTCAAACAATCCAGTCTAGCAATGCACTTCCTCGGACAACAACAGCACTACACTATATAGATTAGTAGACTTCAACTTGCCTCAAGTCCTACAGTGTCGATGGCAAGTAAACAGGAAGCTTGCGGGTCACAGGCGCGGCTCAATGGTGGCAAATGCGAGCGGCGTTGATGGTGGCAGCGGGCACGCATGGACAGAGGGTGGTCTCCTTCCTTCCCCCTCACTCTTGCTCGCTGCTCGCTGCTCGCTCACGAATTTCTCTCGCTCACTCGCTGCGCCCTCTCTCTCGCTCGCTGCGCTCACTCACTCTCTCTCTGCCTGTATTTTGCTCGGCTCCTTCTCTCTCTTGCTCACATTTACGAGCCATCTCGTTTCCTCATTTAGTTGACTAATTAGTCAATGCATGTGGGTTGCAGTGGCAGCAGGCAGCGAGGACAACGGAGGGGTGCATGGCCGGGTGCTCGACAACTCACACGTCCCATGCAATGGACGTGTCTCCATTTGCTCAAGTCTTCCCCATGTGCTGGACACGGTGGTAGCCTCACGTGGCTGCTCGGTCAATACTTTTTCCCTTCATTGACCGGCTTCACACTTTACGAACGTGCATGGGAGTCGAGGGCCTTCACGTGCGGAAGGAGGGACTGCATGCTGATTAATTCTTCTTCATTTGCTGATCCGCACAATGAAGAGACGTGCGTGGTCCTCATGCATGGTCATTATGGGAATGTTCATGTAGCATCTAAGGAGAGGGTTGGTCCAAAATTGTTGTTTCTTTTTCTTCGTATATGGTCATATCAAACATGTACATGAAGACGTCAAATGTCGGTATGGGAGGCTAGCTCAATATAGTGCAAATGTGAATGAGGTTGGTCTCACCAATGACCTTAAGTAAGGGAATTTCGACAAGACTATAGTTTATTTGACGATCGGACCATTACTAAATGTGACATATCGATCCGATGATGATAACAAAATGATGTCCGTAAATGGTGTCAGTAACATAGTTCAACGATACTCCCGTCGATCAGTCACGGACCGTCACATATTTGAGGGTCCTCAAAATTCTCAGATGCCACATAACCACGACAGGTTGGGATAAAATCTCTGCGAGTCAACACTCTAAACCCTGATTAGGATAAGAATTCACTTAGAGGTAGTCTAAACAGGCGTCACACACAGACTTACCTCGCCTCAGCACATCCCTGCACATTTGCTCATCACATAAACTATATGCATATAGCAAACATATTTCATAACTGGAACACATCAATTCATATTTCAAACAATCACATGGGTCCCGATTATAAGACCAAACCGTTATGACATGTCCCATACCGTGCCACACGATTTTATCTCATAATTAGGCACAGCTATCTCAATCACTCAAGCGTGTCTAGTTATTTATGACCCATCGACCACGGCCAACTCAATAGTTGGCGGTCATTCGGCATAACCGGGTGTCGTCCCACTTCGTTGAGCATGGCATTGTCCCGCGTAAACGCATCAAGACGACATTCCACACAGGAGCATTGGCCTAGCCTCTATTGTGACTGGCATCCATTGACATGGGGCATCCGAACTTAATCAGGCATTGTCCCACGTAAACATGTAAGGACGGGTTCACTACCCCGCGTAAATGCATCGGGGTATTTAAGTGATCACACCCTAGCACATACTTGGCCAAGAACATCGTGCTTTGCACTCAAATACCTTATATTTCAAATAATGGACTTGGCCCATTTTCTTCGTAGTAAAAATCATCCCAGTAAAATAATCATGCATTGTCATGCATTTATATCGAACCAATAAGCGTGGTACACTCTCATTTCAAAATTTCATGATTTTATATACTATATAAAATATTTTTGGTGTCAAAACTCAACACCCAGTATTTTTCTATTTAAATACCATAAAATCATATTTTTGCAATAATAGTAAAAAATCATCACCAAGCACTCAATTGCATAATTTAGCAATCAATTTCACAAATGAATTCAACCACGGCAATCAACGTAAAATTCTACAAATTGGCTATTCCGGTATAATTTACACTAATTATAATTAATTAAATAAATTGCAAGTTATTTAAAGTAAACCACTTAATTAATTTAAATAGGCTAATCAGACTAGCCTAATTGAGCTAACTAAACTAATCTAAATAGGCTAACTACATTAATCTAATTAAACTAACTATCTAACCTAACTATCCACCTAACCAAACTATTTAATCTAACTAGCCATTCTAACTAACTAGTTACACTAAATAAATTACACTAATCCTAATTAACCTTAAACTAATCCCCCTAAGTGCAATTAACTTCCTAATCCAAGATTAGGGTGCTAACTCACCAGATTAGCGATGCGACGGGTCCATGGTGAAGGCCACGCGAATATGGTGAAGATCCGCAACTACGGCGTCACCAATGGAGGCACGAAAGAGGTTGAAAAAAGTCTTAACAAGTCTTAGCCCAAGCTGAGATTTGATTCTATGGAGGGGCTGCTGGTGGCTGGACGGTGCGGGGACAGTGGTTGAGACGGACGGCTGAAGTGAGCACGGCGAGAGCTGGACGGAATGGTGATGGTTGGCGAGTTGGCGGATGGCCAGGGAACGGTGGGTCTAGTCGCGGGGCTGGATGAAATGGTGGGTAGGCAGATGCAATTGGGGCAACTGGGCTCAGGGATGAGATGGTTGGCGAAGACAGGTGGACTAGCGGACAGGGGGTAGTGCAGGTTGAGCTCGGGGTAAGCTGGACAGCAAGGCTAACGGGCGACAGCAAGATCAGGGAGGAAATGGCAGCTGATGGAAAATGAAGAAGAAGAAAAACTGAGGAAGAAGAAGCAGCAAGGTTCGGCTGAAGCAAGGGGATGGGAGGGGATGCGCATGGAGGGGGAATAAGGAGCCAAGAATGTCAACCATGCAGGCAATAAGAGCCAAGATGAAATATCCCAAGCACTCATGACTTGTGCCACAAAGTCTTCATGCCCATTTTGTCAAAGCTTCATCCAATGGCAAATTTCCTTGCAAATTCCTCACAAACAAGCTAAATGGGTAGCCAAAAATGCCAATAAACTAGCCCATATGAATTTCTCCCATTTTCCTTTTTGCCGATTTTGATTTTTCCGCAAAATTCCGAGCTCGAAAATTTTTTCCAAAAAGATGAGATGAGGTCCTCAAAATAAATCGTGACACGCTCGAATGTTTAATTCCTAAAATCGAGTTAAATTTCATGGTTAAAATCGACCGGATGCGATTTTAGTAAACCTAACCTACCGGGTATACGACCAAAAGAAAAAAAACAACCTACTAGGTATCTTTTAGGGATTTTAATACATTTGACCCGTGGTCGATAATGTTTTATCCACATTTGTGCATCTTCAACTCTTAGGCAACGTTCAGTTGTCGTAAAAATCTCAAGATTTCAATTACGAGCATTGAGTATAAAATCGATAGAAAACCGGGTTATTGCCATTCGACGCAAATTTCGTAATCATGCGGAATCACCCGCAATTCAATTACATGATTTCGTCGAATCAACCTATATCCGATCACAACTCAATTATAATGGTGTTATATTGACCCTTGCCGATTATTACAGTCAAGCAATCAATTCCCGATCGAATTCTCTAATCTACTGCGTTTATATCCCTTAACGGCTTCACCTAATAGCTTAGTTAACTCATAAGTGGCCAACTCAAAGAAATAGAACCATAGGCGCATCGATGCAATGCCCATTTCATTTTATCAAGATAGGGTCGAAAATTAAGGACGTCACATCTCTCCTTGAAAAGCTGATTTGGCATAATCCAAATAGTGAAAGAAAAAGAGAAAGATTCTTTCTTTTGTTATAAGTAAAATGGATGGGAGATGCAATCCGCATAACTATCCCAGATGAGGAAGAAAAGGAGCATTGTCAGTGATCATTTTTTTTTCTTTTTATGTTTTACTAATGACTCAAGAAAATTTGAGACATTGGATCCTTTTATCACTTGGAAGATTCAAATTCGAATAATTTGAAAACAATTTGATCGGTCTCATGCTAATAATTTCCTAAATAAGGAGCATTTTCACAAAAAAAGAAAAAAAAAAGAGAGATTGGATAATGGAAAAAGAATAGCATGTGTTGTTTTTATGAAGGAACGAACCCTTATCTATCTATTGGCAAGGAATTGGATGCGTGATGTATTGAATGAACCTCAGCTTTCCTCAAGCAATCACATCCATATGTTTTCTCCACAAATCAATGGTGATCTTATACATGTCTCTATCATTCAGAAAACTTAATTGCCTTTCTCCTTTTGAAAAGTTGATTTAACATAATCCACATAGTGAAAGAAAAAGAGAAAGGTCGTTTCTTTTTTTATAAGTAAAATGGATGGGAGATGCAATCCACATAGCTATCCCGGATAAGGAAGAAAAGGTGCATGGTCGGTGATCAATTTTTTTTTTTTTTTCTGTTTTACTAATGACTCGAGCAAATTTGAGACATTGGATCCTTTTACCACTTAATGGAGTAATAAAATAAAGTTGAGGGAGGGCCACAAAAGAATGGTCCCTACGTACTCTTATTCATATTCAATTTGGGAACAAAATAAATGGTCCCTATGGACTATTGCTTTCATTCAATTTGGGTTGATCTATTTTATTTTATAATAGATATGATCTACTTTATTTTAATGACGGACATGATCTTCGAGCTAAACTTCAATAGTAATTTTTCAAACAAACTTTGAACTTTCTTATGCAGGTGAAAGTGAAAAGTAGATGCTCAGTGGTAAAGATTAATTATATAGCGTTGAAGATATTCTTAACCTGTCGCTTCTAGGGAAATTCTCAACCATTTAAACTTAATGTCCATTTTCTTAACTTTTAACAAGCCTTTTGGAACTTCCTCTATGTTTTCCTTTTTCTTTTTTTCCTTATAATTTAGACCTTAATGGCCATTTTTAGTCATTTTCAGTTTTCTTCTATCCGCAATTAGAGTTATTGAGTTGTATCATTATTTCTTTTTGTTTTCAAGTACTTTTATGTCTTTGGGAACTTCATACTCTTTCTTGGTATTTTGTTTTTTCTATTTCAACCTTTTTTTTTCTTTATTTCTTGAAATTTACCAGCCTTTTTTTTCATCTTATTTTGGTCTTTTCTATTTCATCCTATCTTCAGGGTTACACAATCAATTTCGTGTCCGATGAGTTTTAACATGATAACAACAAGATTAATAAAGATATTTGGATTGACACAAAATGGACTAGAATATGTTTAATCTCTATCCAAACATCTTTACTTCATGTCGAGTTTGAATCATATTATCATTGCATGTCAAAAATTGCCACCTTATTACTAGATGGAGGGGAAAGATCCTTTCTTTTTTTATAAGTAAAATGGATGGGGGATGCAATCCGCATGGCTATCCCAGATAAGGAAGAAAAGGTGCATGGTTGGTAATCAAATTTATTTTTATTTTTCTGTTTTACTAATGACTCAAGCAAATTTGAGTTATTGGATCCTTTTACCACTTTTAAGTTTCATATTAGAATAATCTAAAAAGCAATTTGATCAGTCTCATGGTGATAATTTTCTAAATAAGGAGCATTTTCAAAAAAAAAAGAAAAAAGGAAAAAAAACAGAGAGTGGATGAAGGAAGAAGAATAACACGTGTCGTTTTTACGAAGGAAGGAACCCTTATCTATCTATCGGCAAAGAATTGGATGCCTGATGTATTAAATGAACTTCAGTTTTCCTCAAGCAATCACACCATATGTTTTTTCCACAAATAAATGATGATCTTAAACATGTCTCTATCATTCAGAAAAGTTAATTGCCCTTCTCCTTTTGAAAAGCTGATATGACATAATCCAAATAGTGAAAGAAAAAGAGAAAGAATCTTTCTCTTTTTTATAGGTAAAATGGATGGGAGATGCAATCCGCATAGCTATCCTAGATAAGGAAGAAAACGTGCATGGTCGGTGATCAATTTTTTTTTCTTTTTCTGTTTTACTAATGACTCAAGCAAATTTGAGACATTGGATCATTTTACCACTTTTAAGATTCAATTTGAATAATCTAAAAAAACAATTTGATCAGTCTCATGTTGATAATTTCCTAAATAAGGAGCATTTTCACAAAAAAGAAAAGAAAAGAAAAAAAAAGAGAGAGTGGATAAAGGAAGAAGAATAGCACATGTTGCTTTTACAAAGGAACGAACCCTTATTTGTTTATCGGCAAGGAATTGGATGCGTAATGTGTCTCTATCGTTCAGAAAAGTTGGTTGCCTCTCTCATTTTGAAAAGCTGATTTGGTATAATCCAAATAGTGAAAGAAAAAGAGAAAGATTCTTTCTTTTTTTATAAGTAAAATGGATGGGAGATGCAATCCGCATAGCTGTCCCGAATGAGGAAGGAAAGGTGCATGCTTGGTGATCGATTTTTTTTCTCAAGCAAATTTGAGACATTGGATCCTTTTACCACTTGGAAGATTCAAATTTGAATAATCTGAAAACAATTTGATTAGTCTCATGCTAACAATTTCCTAAATAAGGAGCATTTTCACAAAAAGGAAAAAGAAAAAGAGAGTGATAAAGGAAGAAGAATAGCACGTGTTGTTTTTACAAATGAATGAACCCTTATTTGTCTATCAGCAAGGAATTGGATCCTGATGTATTAAATGAATTTCAGTTTTCCTCATGCAATCACATCCATATGTTTTCTCCACAAATAAATGATTGATCTTAAATATGTCTCTATCATTCAGAAAAATTAATTGCCTTTCTTCTTTTGAAAAGCCGATCTGACATAATCCAAATAGTGAAAGAAAAAGAGAAAGATTTTTTTTTTTTAAGGTAAAATGAATGGGAGATGCAAAATGCAAAGCTATCTTGGAAAAGGAAGAAAAGGTGCAGGGTCGGTGATCAATTTTTATTTTCTTTTTCTGTTTACTAATGACTCAAGCAAATTTGAGAGATTGGATCCTTTTACCACTTTTAAGATTCAAATTCGAATAATCTAAAAACAATTTGATCAGTCTCATACTAATAATTTCCTAATAAGGAGCATTTTCACAAAAAAAAAAAAAGGAAGAAGAAGAGAGCGTGGATAAAAAGGAAGAGAATAGCATGTGTCGTTTTTACAAAGGAACAAATGCTTATCTATCTGTCAGTAAGGAATTGGCCGTGTGTTGTATTAAATGAACTTCAATTTTCCTCAAGCAATCACATCCATAGTTTTTCTGGTGGGGATCTAGAAAGGGTTGTTTTAGGGAGTAGAGTTAGACTCGTATCATGATCCTTCAACGTGGAATATACATGTAAACTGAACAATTAATTTTAAAACGCATACTGAGTTGGAAAGATTTGGTAGAAAAAGCACGTGAAAAAGCTAATGAAGATTGGACAGGACCTTTTTGACATTGGTTGAGCAATGTCTTCTTCCTCTCTTATTATTGTATTTGCGGACAAATAGGTAGCAGGAGCCACTCCCAAATCATTTATGTTTTGTTCAGTGAACTTCTTATTCCTCAAATGGGCCTTGAATTCAAGGCATGACTTTGACCTCCGGACGGTACGAAACCGAATTCGAGCCGTATAAAATTGAAGGCCTCCATGTCAATCCCACTTGATAGAATGGTCCAAATTCAGTTTAATACACGCCCTAAGTCTGTACAAGAAAACGAAAAATGGCCGACGCGCACGCGGTAATGGATAGTGGCTGAAACGCGGGGAACATTAACTCCTTAGGACGATGCCAGTCAGTCGCCGAGTGGCAGTACATCCAAGCCACTGGTCCTCCTCCACGTGACTCCTTGGTCACCCGGTCAAATATTTTCCTATATAAATCCCCGTCTTCCCTGCTTTCGATCACGGCACACCATTTCAGCTGGAAACACACCTTTGCAGGGCAATATTTCCTCAAGTGAGGCTCACCAAAATGTCTGAGCGCTACTATCACGGCGGAGGCGGGTACGGCCCTGGTGGAGGCGGGTATGGCCCTTATGGCCCTAGTGGAGGCGGGTACGGCACTGGCAGAGGCGGGTACGGCCCTGGCAGAGGCGGGTATGGCCCTGGCGGAGGCGAGTACGGCCAGGCGGGTACGGCCCTAGTGGAGGCAGGTACGGCCCTGGTGAAGGCGGGTACGGCCCCGACGGAGGCGGCCATGGAGGCCATGGTGGAGGTCGCCGACCTGACCATGGCGGCAAGCCCGGAGGAAATGTGGTAAATGCGCAAGACTATCATGGACAGGCTGGAAATGCCAACGGCGGAGCGGGTGCAGTAGGCGGGCATGGCTTTGGTGGAAAAGGTGGATCGGGCGGAAAAGGCGGAACGGCAGGGAGTGTGGGCAACCACAACGTGAGTGGATGCTAGTCCGCCACCGCTTGCTGGTCCTTTGATATGTGATGTAAATTGACTCCGGTGCCTTTTAACTATCTTATATTCGAGGGGAAAAAAAGAAAGGACAAAAAACTAATAAGCACCGTGTGGAGTCAGTCATGTACTTGAGCTTGCAAGCATTATAATGAATTTCGATATTCCTAATATAATCTATAGCTTTGTGCATGAGATGTTCTTGAACGTAATTCCATAAACAGGTTACAAATGAAAGAAACAGAATTCCAATTTAAGGTTCAAAGAAGAAGCATGATTCTTCACAAGCATCGTTATCAACGGACCTTCTTGACATTGGTTGAGCAATGTCTTCTTCCTGTCTTATTATTGTATTTGCGGACTAATAGGCAGCAGGAGCCACTCCCAAATCATTTATGTTTTGTTCAGTGAACTTCTTCTTATTCCTCAAATGGGCCTTGAATTCAAGACATGATTTAAACCTCCGGACGGTACAAAACCGAATTCGAGCCGTAGAAAATTGATGGCCTCCATGTCACTCCCACTTGATAGAACAGTCCAAATTCAGTTTAATACACGCCCTAAGTCTGTACAAGAAAAAGAAAAATGGCCGACGCGCACGCGATAATGGATAGTGGCTGAAACGCGGGGAACATTAACTCCTTAGGACGATGCCAGTCAGTCGCCGCGTGGCAGTACACTCCAAGCCACTGGTCCTCCTCCACGTGACTCCTTGGTCACCCGGTCAAATATTTTCCTATATAAATCCCCGTGTTCCCTGCTTTCGATCACCGCACACCATCTCAGCTGGCAACACACCTTTGCAGGGCAATTGTTGGGATGAGATTCGGGAAACGGATCCCCAAAACAGTGATTCGACATAGAATCGAACACAAACGTAGCGGAAGCGAGCCCAAGAAATTCATGAATCACCGATCCTAAGGCACATCACATAAACAAACGTACCTTTGTTTCCACGGACTAAACCCCGGTGTTGCGAATCAAAGAGGAATAATGCATGCCATTCTTCAGAGGATTCTTCTGTACTGTTCTTCGGGAGAAAGCGTGGTGAGAGGACGTAACTTCTGAGAGAGGACATGCATAACCGAGAGAGCGTAATCTCTCTTTTCTTATCAAAATATGTGACCTTTCAATCTCAGATAACCGCCTCTCTTAATTTTTTCTTTTTTCTATAATAATTTCCTCCATGGGCCCTCAACTCATGGGCCGGGCCTTTTTGGACCTAACATGGGCGGAAGGGCCAACTCAGGCCCATCAAAAGGAAAAATCCATTATCTCCCACTCGCATATGGTGGGCCAAAACCAACATGGGCGGACGGGCCCTACTTAGGCCCATCAGAGAAAAATCCATCATAGACTCCCACTTGACATGGTGGGCCGAACATAATCCTCTTTTCCTCATTGCAACATTCATAGTGGTGAATAGTCCGTGCGACCAGCATACTTTGAGAGCTTGTTGCCATACATCTGTTAGGAATATATAGCAGCTCATAATGGGCATCACATCTTGAGTAGATTTAGTATACAGTACCCTAGATCGATCGATTATATATATATCTTTCTCTTGATCTCTTTTTAATCATTGATATATTGTATTCATAATTATGATTATCTCGAAGACAATCATAATTGGTCGACTAGTGAATACAAAACTACAATGTGATTCTCCAAATTTGATCTTCCTCTTTCCTTCAAACTCTCAATTTCAGTTCAGCTTGCTTTTCTAGAAATGTCCCATTAGATCGAATCAACTCATGACCATTGGCAACATCCTAAGATAACAAACACTAAATAGAAATCTTGAGAATAAGTAAAAGTCATAAGGGCATTAAAATTGAGGAACTCTTTTCCTCAAGAGTCTTACACGGCATAAAATTTGAGATCAAACTTTTGCCACTCTTATTGGTCGTCTCATGCATACGTAGTATGAAATACGTATTACGGTATTAACTCCTTTCCCATGGAGCGTATGTCTACACCTTTAATACCGTACAGATGATAGTTCAGATATACTCAATGTCTAACTTGAGTTCACGTATCTACTCACTCACAAAATTCATCAGAACTCACATCTGGCATCTTAGATAGATAAAGTAAAATATGTGGGGTATTTTACTTTTGGACATAGTAAATATTATGTCATTATCTTAACACTTAGTTAAGGCGACATATATATATATATATATATATATATATATATTAAGTTTGAGCTCTCGATTATCACCTAGATAATAAGCTTAAAAACTGTCTCATCTCTATTTATCACACAGTAAATAGAGGCGATTACCCGTGTGAGTGGGCTAATCCTTTATCTGTCCGACATACTTTCTCAACTTAATATAATGCACTGAGCATTAAGATTCATAAACATCAAACAAAGATTCATAGGCATTAATGATGGAAAAACACAAATTCATTAAATGTGAACACTTCAGGGAAATTACAATATTCAGTACATCAGCCTCTATGCAATCCTAGAGATTTTACATAACCACAAAACACATCTCTAGGTATTGGCTTTGTCATAGGATCTGCTACTATTCTATGCGTAGATATGTACTGTAAGTTCACATCTTTTTGTGCAACCATATCCTTGACAAAATTATACTTGGTATCTATGTGTTTGGTATTGCCATGATATTTTGGATCTTTGGTGTACGCTATAGCTGCTTGGCTATCACAGTTAACCAATAATGGATTTGCAGCATACCCAATTGTTGGAGAAATCTTCTTGAAATGTTTTGAAGCTGACAAAACGTTTCCATCAGTCTAGTCTGAAGGTTTGCAAACTTTGTTTAAGTATGAAGACCTCCAGACATGACTGAGACTCAAGATTCAAAGTCTATCCTCATTGACAGTTCTAATCCGTTGAAGAAAGGCTATCCAGAACTGGATGTTTTATTAAGGATATGACCTTATCAACTGGAGAAGATCTCTTGGCTGGATATGAAATAACGGAATCCCTTTAATTGATCGAGATTCATTCGATGATCAAGGATCTGATGATTGGCTAAATATTCGTGGAAGGTTCTACTTATGAAAACCGAGATCCTGATTGTATGGGCGAACATGATTGATGGGCTATTGACATGTTCATTTAATAGCTCGAATGATCTTCCTAATTGATTCCGTCCAACGGGTAGATTGGAGGAATTCCTTTAGTAAGTGCCAACGGGTATGATGGCGTAAAGGAGTATATAAGGAAGACGTTCTAAGCTGTTCAATAAGTGCACGATAGAAGAATTCCAAAGTCTGAAGCTTCTTGTTGTTTAGTCAATTCATTTGAGCGAAAAACTTGTACTCAAAAGAGAGTTTATACTTGTGAGAAACCTTGAGGAAGTGTGATAGAACATCCACACTATGGAATCAAGGAAGAACTGTGCTGTAACATCTCTTTTGTTCATAGTGGAATCCAGCCGATAGGCTGTCAGTGCGGAAGAGTAGACGTAGGCTTGGGATAAGCTGAACCACTATAAACCTTGTGTTTAATCTTCTCTTCCCTACTCTTTACTTTACCTTGATCGTAATCCATTTTAAAAAGGAAAAAGAGTACTTCCTTTCTATCGTCTGCTTAGTATTGCTGTGGTATCTCGATAAATTGTTTTTACACCTATTCACCCCCCTCTAGGTGCTTATACTAGCTATATCAATTGGTATGAGAGCCTGTGTACTCACTTTGTTTGAAATGTTTTACTTCAGAGTTAAAGATCCATGGCTAGTATGTTGGCTCCAGGGCTGGTAGAAGGGCAAAGCAATACTAGACCACCTTACTTTGATGGAAATGATTACAACATATGGAAAAAAAAAATTAAGGCATTTCTAAGATCAAAGGATCCTCTGGAATGTGATGTTGTAGAAAAAGGAATCACTCCTAAAGCTGCACCTGTCTCATAAAGAGGAAAAGATACTGTGGAATCTAGCCAAATGACTCAGGAAGAGATAATCAAGAGACAAGCTCTTGATGCAAAAGCAATTTATTCTTTATATTGTGCTTTATCACCTACTGAATATAACAGAATATCTTCTTGTGTTACAGCTAAAGAAGTCTGGGATAGATTACATATTACCTATGAAGGAACCGATCGAGTAAAGGAGACCTGAATCAACATTCTCCTCGGTCAATACGAAGCCTTCAGAATGAAATTAGGAGAATCTATAACTGACATGTTTAGTCATTTTACAAATATCGTGAATGGTCTTGAAAATCAAGGTCAACCAATTTCTGATCCCATGAAGGTAAACAAGCTACTGCGTGGACTCTCCAAGGATTGGAATCACATAAAGACCTCAATCAGAGAGACCCAAAGAATCATGCCTTTATCTGTTGATGAATTGGTTGGAACTCTTCAGTCTTATGAAGTGGAACGAATCAATGAAGACGAAGACCCTAAAGGTAAGAAATCCATTGCATTAAAATCCAATAATGATTCTGATATTGCAAATTCTGAAGACAATATGGAAGATGAGGAGCTTGCTCTTATGATAAGAAGATTCAGAAAGCTGAACAGAAAAGGAAGAAGATTCAATCCAAGGAAACAAAGTTTTCAAAAGCAACAGACTAAGTCTGTTGAGGATGATGAATCAAACAAAGATGTAGTTTGCTTTGAATGTAAGAAAAAGGGACACATCAGACCCAACTGTCCTCTTATGAGGAAGAAGAAAGGAAAAGCTGAAAAGTATCGAAAGGCTCTTAATGCAGAAACTTGGAGTGATACAGAATGTGAAGAAAGTGATGATGATTATGCCAACATATGTCTGATGGCACAATCGGATTCAGATTCAAACTCCGAGACAGACTCAGATTCAGACAATGAATTTGAGGTAAGTAACTTCAAAATCCCTATTAAAGTTTCTAAATACATTGATGAGTTGTGTTTTAGTCATAAGACTTCTCTTAAAAGGATTTCCGAACTCAAAAAGGAAAATTCTGCCTTAAAACAACAAGAAAATGTTTTGAAAGAAAAGGTGAAATGTTTAGATATGAATGTTTCTTCTCTTAGAGAAAGTGAAGATAATCTTTCAAAAGAAAATGCATTCTTGAAAAATGATATCTCAAATATTTCCAAAAAATTTTCGATAGGATCTGAGAAACTAGAGAAAATACTTTTTGTTCAAAGACCTTATTTCAATAAATCTAGTTTGGGAATGACTGCTGAAACCATTCATTTAATTGATTTTCCTAAAGTGAATGAAAGAATCAAACAAAGACCCTCAAAAGATGCTTATAAAAATCATTTTAAAAGGACCTTTGTAAAACCAGTAGGTCGCAATGCTCTCAGATGTTCAAAGTGCAATAGTGCAGATCATTTTGAAAAAGAATGTCCTATGGTGTGGAAACATGTCAATAAAGTATGGGCAAAAACCACATATCATACTAACACGAATGGACCCAAGAAAAGATGGGTACCAAAGAAAGTTTGAGTTTCCTTTTTAAATGGAGGTCACTATCAAGAAAAAGGTAAAATGGTATCTGGATAGTGGATGCTCAAGACACATGATAGGAGACTCAAATTGCTTCATAAAACTTGTTCAAGTAAAATATGGAAAAGTCTCATTTGGAGGAAACAGCAAAGGAAAAATTGTGGGATTTGGAACTGTGAAGATTGGAAACCTCACAATAAGCAATGTTTCTTTAGTTGAAGGACTCAACTACAATCTGCTCAGTGTCAGTCAGCTATGTGATACCGGTTTCAAAATCTACTTTCAAGAGAGTATATGTTCAGGAACCAGTAAAGACTCTATTCAGTCATTTATGGGACGAAGACATGGAAATATCTACCTCTTGGATGTGAAACCAGATGAATCGCAATGTTTAATTTCAATCCAAGATGAAGCAAGCTTATGGCACAGAAAGCTTGGGCACATCAATATGAAGCAAATAGCCAAAATTTCAACAAAGAAGCTTGTTCGTGGTCTGCCCAATTTATCATATCAAAAGTCTGACCTATGTACAGCATGCACATTGGGAAAACAGTTAAGAAATTCCTTTAAACCAATAAATCAAGTTTCCACTAACCGTGTACTACAACTTCTGCATATGGATCTCTTTGGACCAACCAGAACACAGAGCATTGGAGGTAAGAAATATTGCCTAGTAATCGTGGATGACTACTAACGATTTACTTGGGTGTATTTCCTGGCAAGTAAGTCTGAAACTTTCTTTTACTTTGAAAAATTTGCTAAAAAGGTTCAAAACGAAAAAGGATATGTTATTTCAAGTATAAGAACAGATCATGGAGGTGAATTTGAAAATCAAGATTTTACAAGGTTTTGTGATGAATCTGGTTTTCAGCATTTATTCTCCTCTCCATATACTCCAGAACAAAATGGAGTTGTGGAAAGAAAGAATAGATCGCTTCAAGAAATGGCTAGAACTATTCTTTCTTTCCACAACTCCATTTTGAAAGTAACATCTCCTCACGTTTTTGGGCTGAAGCAGTTTTTACAGCATGTTATATTATCAACAGAGTGTTTCTAAGGCCTATTCTAGAAAAAACCCCTTATGAATTATTCAAAGAAAAGAAGCCTATTGTTTCATATTTTCATTTATACTGAAAAATGCAAATGATCGAGTTGGTAAGTTTGAAGAAAAGTCAGATGAAGGCATCTTCCTTGGATACTCAACCACAAGCAAAGCGTATAGAGTCTACAACAAAAAGACTCAAACTATGGAAGAATCAATGAATGTCAAATTCCAGGATTCTATACAAAATGAATCTATTCAGACTCATCTTGAAGATCCAGAACCTGCTCCAGACTCTACAAAGTCTAAATCTCAAGAAGCAGCTAGACTTTGAAGGACCAAAGAAGCAAGTAATCGTTGAAGATTCAAGTGAAGGAAGTGATCATCATTCTGACAAATTAACCAGCAACTGGAAGCATAAGTCCAGTCATCCCAAAGATCTTATCATTGGCGACATTAGTGAAGGAATTCGCACAAGATCCAAAAAGCGCGAAGAGTATAGTGTTGTGGCTCTTATTTCTGAAATAGAACCCAAAAGCATAGAAGAAGTTTTATCTAATGAAAGCTGGATTGAAACCATGTAAGAAGAACTCAGGCAATTCAGTATCAATGATGTCTGGGAATTGACTCCAAAACCGAAAGGTAAATCAGTTATTGGAGCTAAATAGGTTTTCAGAAACAAGATGGACGAAAAAGGAAAGGTCGTAAGAAACAAAGCAATACACGCAAGAAGAAGGGATAGACTATGACGAGACTTATGCACCAGTAGCAAGGTTAGAATCAATTCGTTTATTACTTGCATTTGCTTGTCATAAAAATTTCAGGTTATTTCAAATGGATGTCAAAAGTGCCTTCCTAAATGGATTCATCCATGAGGAACTCTATGTGGAACAACCACCTGGGTTTGAAGACCCAAGGAAACCAGACTCAGTATTCCGACTCAAAAAGACCTTATATGGCTTAAAGCAAGCACCTCGAGCTTGGTACGATAGGCTGAGTAAGTTTTTAATTCAAAAAAGTTTTGTGAAAGGTAAAGTAGACACAACTTTGTTTATTAAAAGAGAAAGCAAAAGTTTTTTGCTAGTTCAAATATATGTCGATGATATTATATTCGGATCTCCTAATGAAAGTCTGTGAAAGAAATTCTCTAAGACTATGCAGGATGAATTTGAAATGAGCATGATGGGTGAGTTAACCTTCTTTCTCGAGCTTCAAGTGAAACAACTGAAGGAATGAACTTTTATTCATCAAGAAAAATATGCTAATGATCTCGTCAAAAAGTTTGGTCTGAACAATTGCAAGAAGGCTGAAATACCAATGTCAAGTTCCTTGAAGATAGACAAAGATGAAGAAGGAAAGAAAGTTGACCGGAAGCTATACGGGAGTATCATTGGCTCACTTCTTTATCTTACGCTTCTAGACCTCGACATTTTGTTTAGTGTTTGCATTTATGCCAGATTTCAAGCAGACCCTAAAGAATCTCATTTAAATGCTACAAAGCGTATTATTAAATACATTGCTTCAACTTCAAGCATCGGCCTATGGTATCCTAAAAAAGAAGACTTTACTCTTCTTGGATACTCAGACGCAGATCTAGTTGGTTGTAGAGTTGATAGAAAAAGTTCCTCGGGTACCTGTCAACTACTTGGAGGCAGGACAGTATCTTGGTTTTCAAGAAAGTAGAGTACAATAGCTCTCTCTACAACAGAAGCAGAGTATGTTGCTCTTGGAAGCTGCTATTCACAAATTCTGTGGATAAAACAACAGCTAAGAGACTTTGGAATTGAAGATTCATGCATGAAGATTAACTGCGACAACACCAGTGCAATAAATCTTACCAAAAATCCAATTCTTCACTCAAGAGCAAAGCATATAGAGATTCGACATCACTTCGTTAAAGATCATGTTCAAAATGGAGAAGTTTCGATTTAGTATGTTGATACAAAGAACCAACTGGCGGATATATTCACAAAGCCTTTCGAGAAAAATCAATTTGAAGTTATTCGCTCCAGACTCAACATTTTGAGGATTGAAGAAGTTAAAGTCTAAACACTCTCAGACTTAGGCAAACAAGACATTGACTGTAAGTTAGTCTCTCTCTCGAATCTTATCTTGAAAATGTACGATCATCAAACTGTAGTTAATTATTGCTATATTTAATCGATGTAATTATTACAACATTTCCTTTTCGAAAAAAAATGACTATTTTCGCGGAAAAGGACAGTTTTTTTGAAAATGCATCTTTTTATTTTCCTTTGTGACGATTCGTATACCTCTCTTTTTAACCGATCATGCACTATTGTTTCCTCTTCACTTTACTCTAAAAAAAAACCCTAGAAAGCATCGATCCTCCATTCCTGTTTTCTTCTCTTGCCTAATCTTCGAAAAAGTTGTCATTTTTACTTGGGAAAGTCAAGCAAGGAATCTTTCAAAGAGTGAGCAAGATATCGTCTTCAAGAAAGTCTTCAAGGATTGCAAGCAGGGGACCACGGCGAATGAGTGAGGGGCCTACGCACTTCGATCTCACCGAAGAAGAAGTGTCTCCAGATCAGTAGCAGAGCCCACAACATTCTCGGCAGCGTCATTCTCCACCATCTAGTCCTCAAAATGTTGGACATCAACAAGAATAAGATATCATTGAAGACGCAGATCCTGTAAGAGCTCAAAAGCCCGCTTTTATTTATAAGCTGTATTGTGCTTTAAAGGGGACTCGTACTCCTTTGAACTATGTCGATGATTTTCTTAAAGACAAAGGATATGGAAACGAATATATCTTTTTGCGAAAAATGGAAAGTTTGGGAATTGCTCGTAAAGGGGGGGCAGAAGAAACTCCTGCGAATATCCCAAGTGATCCTCGTGATTGGGGAGTTAATCCCGTAGATGGGAATGATGATGACAAACTGTACAGCCAATTTCAACCGAGGATGGGTATTGCGGTGGAAAATCGAGGAAAAAGAGGAGAGATGTTTAGATCGAAAGAACAAAAGGATCTATACTCAAAATTGCTGAAGCGTGGGGTGATAAACCCTACGAGTATGGATTTTGATTTTCTGGATGCTGTGAATGTGAACTTGAGGGAAAAGTTCGGTTATCTTCAACTTGAAAAGTTCTGCACTGACACCACAGAGGCCTATGCTGAATTAACTGCTTATTTCTATTCGAATCTCAGTTTCCTAGATGCGAATAGATTCTCTTTCAGCGTCAAAGATCAAGACTTTGTAGTGGATATGGATATGCTGGCAGATGTGTTAGGAGTTGAGAGAGGAAGATATCAACCGATCAAAGTTTCTATTGCTCGTGCTACACTGGAACTTGTGAAGGATAGGAGAACAGAGGAAAAGATTTCCTACCTAAGGATGAGTGCGTTCAACATTATGCTTCACAAGATTGTGATTAATTGCCTCATACCAAAATCAACTTCCAAGACTGATGTTTCAAGTTCAGAGGCAAAACTGATGTATGCCATTCTCACTGGGAAAAAGTTTTCTCTTCCTTACACTGTTATGTTCCACATGTACAGAGCAGTGGTGAAAGACAGAGGTCAACTTCCTTATCCAAGTCTTGTGACGAAGTTATTCAGACATCTGAACATTCAGCCTCCACAAATTCTTTGTGCTCAATCGTGTGATCATATGGTGGTAGGACTGAAAATGGTGACCAAGATGCGTACGAAGGAGCTAAGCAAGGCGTTGGAGAAATTTAAGGAGAAGACTCCTGTAAAATCTCATCAAATCTCTTTTGCATCAAAAAGAAAAGGAAAGGAGCCCATGGTTGTTCCATCCAAGAAAAGGAGAGCTCTCATCATTGAAGATGAAGATGATGAGGAAGACATCACCATCTCTGCAATGGCGTTGAAACATCTGAGCCGTTCTACTCCAGAACAGAGGACTCGAGAAAGAGAGGAGAAAGAAATAGGAGAGAAAGAAGCAGAGGAAAGAGAAGCAGAAGAAAAGGATGCGTCTGAAGGAGCTAAGCAAGGCGTTGGAGAAATTTAAGGAGAAGACTCCTGTAAAATCTCATCAAATCTCTCCTGCATCAAAAAGAAAAGGAAAGGAGCCCATGGTTGTTCCATCCAAGAAAAGGAGAGCTCTCATTGTTGAAGATGAAGATGATGAGGAAGACATCACCATCTCTGCAATGGCGTTGAAACCTCTGAGCCGTTCTACTCCAGAACAAAGGACTCGAGAAAGAGAGGAGAAAGAAAGAGGAGAGAAAGAAGCAGAGGAAAGAGAAGCAGAAGAAAAGGATGGTGAAGAGGCAAGGGATGAAAAAGAAGAAGAAGAAAGAGCACTTGGCAAAAAATAAGCAGAAGAAGAAGAAGAAGAGAGAATGAATCAAGAGGAAGGAGAGCCTGAAAAACACTCTTCTCCACCTGAAGGCACAGAAACAGGGGGAGAAAATGAGGGAGTTAGCCGCTCTCCAGCCGACCCAGAAGCCATTCATGCCTCTCATTTTCTTGAAGAAGAACATGATGCTTCATCGCCAAATCTGCGCGATTATTCTGATATGCCATCATCTGCAGATCGTTTTGAAGCCGACGCACGCCGACTGCTCAAGCAGATTTTCGCAGAATTATGGATATTCTCTTGGAAATGCGCGGTCAAATCTATGCTCTGGGATGCGAGGTTCAAACGTTGCAGAATATAGGTCAAGTTTATTCAGTTTCATTGAAAGATCAGATCCAAGCCCTCTCTGTTCAGATTCAGGCCAATGCTAAGGGTGAGGAGATTGCACAACTGAAGGAAGACTTGAAAAGGCTGGAAGGCATCGTTCAGTCTATGGGAGATTTCCAACTTGTCCGCGTTCCCAAGCAATCTTAACTTTATTCCATTTTCTTCTCAACCTTTTTAATGTTGACAAAAAGGGGGAGAAAGATTTGAATCAAACTTTGAATTTTTAATCGTTTGGTTTGTTTGATTTGGATTGATGTTTGACTTTAATTTTGTGTCTGGATGTGAATTTGGATTTAACCGCTATTGACTGCTATTGATATCTTATGGATGGCTTTATCATATTCAAGACTAACCTACTTTATGTGGTTGCAGATTCTAGTGTTATTCATCTAGCCATTTATACTTATAAAGATATGTATATTTGTTTAAGAAATGTTTTGCAGGTCAAAGTTAACCAAATCTGCAAGAAAGTTTTGTCACCATAAAAAATGGGGAGATTGTTGGAGAAATCTTCTTGAAATGTTTTGAAGCCGACAAAACGTTTCCATCGATCTAGTCTCGAAGGTTTTAGACTCTCTTGTTTAAAGTCCGAAGACCTCCGGACAGCCGACTCAAGATTCAAAGTCTATCCTCATTGATAGTTCTAATCCGTTGAAGAAAGGCTATCCATAACAGGATGTTTTATTAAGGATATGGCCTTATCGACTGGAGAAGATCTCTTGGCTGGATATGAAATAACGGAATCCCTTTAATTGATCGAGATTGATTCGATGATCAAGGATCCGATGATTCGCGAAATATTCGTGGAAGGTTCTACTTATGGAAACCGAGATCCTGATTGTATTGGCGAACAGGATTGATAGGCTATCGACATGTTCCTTTAATAGCTTAAATGATCTTCCTAATTGATTCCGTCCAAAGGGTAGACTGGAGGAATTCCTTTGGTAAGTGCCAACGGGTATGATGGCGTAAAGGAGTATATAAGGAAGACGTTCTAAGCTGTTCAAGAAGTGCACGATAGAAGAATTCCAAAGTCTGAAGCTTCTTGTTGTTTAGTCAATTCATTTGAGCGAAAAACTTGTACTCAAAAGAGAGTTTATACTTGTGAGAAATCTTGAGGAAGTGTGATAGAACATCCACACTTTGTGGAATCAAGGAAGAACTGTCTTTGTAACATCTCTTTTGTTCATAGTGGAATCCAGCCGATAGGCTGTCAGTGCGGAAGAGTGGACGTAGGCTTGAAATAAGCCGAACCACTATAAACCTTGTGTTTAATCTTCTCTTCCCTACTCTTTACTTTACCTTGATCGTAATTCATTTTAAAAAGGCAAAAGAGTACTTCCTTTCTATCGTCTGCTTAGTATTGCTGTGGTATCTCGAGAAATTGTTTTTACACCTATTCACCCCCCTCTAGGTGCTTATACTAGCTATATCACCAATAACACCTAAATGATCCAAAAATCTCTTAAGCCAAACACCTTATTGTACTGATGTTGATAATGCCACGAACTCAGCTTCCATCGTGGACAAGGCTATACACGTTTGTTTCTTACTGCTCCAACATATGGCGCCATTATTTAGTAAGAAAACAAAACCAGAGGTAGATTTCCTTTCATCTAAATCTCCTCCCCAATCAGCATCTGAATAGCCTTCAAGTCGCAGATCATTTCCTTGGTAATTCAGCTTGTAATCAGCAGTTCTCTTCAGATGCCTCAGTATTCTCTTAACGGCTTTCCAATGTGCTTGACCTGGATTGGATTGGTATCTACTCACCATTCCAACTGCAAAACATATGTCAGGTCTTGTACACATCATAGCGTACATCAAGCTCCCAACAACACTAGCATAAGGAACATGTTTCATTTGTCCCTTCTCTTGTAGAGTCCTTGGACACAGTCTATGGCTCAATCCTTCACCTTTTGCAATAGGAGTGTCTATGGGTTTACAATCTTGCATACGAAATCGTTCAAGAACCTTATTTATATATGTTTCTTGCGAAAGAGATAACGATCTTTTCGAACAACATCTTGAAATCTTAACTCCAAGAATGTATGCAGCCTCACCCATATCCTTCATCTCAAAGTTGGAAGACAACCAACTCTTGACAGTATTAACAAACTCCATATTGCTTCCGGCAATTAGTATATCATCAACATATAATGATATGATCACAAATTGATCTTTGGATCTTTTGATAAATACACAATGATCATCGCCTATCATTGTAAAATCATATGCCATTATGGCATTATAAAAACGTATATACCATTGTCTTGATGACTGCTTAAGACCATATATCGATTTCAAAAGTCGACATACCTTTTCTTTTTGGCCTTTCATTATGAAACCAACAGGTTGTTCCATATATATTTATTCTTCTAATTCTCCATTGAGGAAATGAGTCTTTACATCCATTTGATGTAACTCAAGATCCATACTAGCCACTATTACCAGAATAATGCAAATCGAGGTAAATCTCACTACAGGAGAAAATGTTTCTTCATAATCAATTCCTTCCTGTTGATTATACATCTTCGCCACAAGGTGAGCCTTATGCCTTTCTATCGAGCCATCAGCTTTATGCTTTATTTTGATAACTCACTTGTTCCCAATAGCTTTGCGTCCTTTTGGAAGATCAACCAGTTTCCAAACTTGGTTTGACTTCATTGACTCAATCTCCTCTTCCATTGCATGAATCCGTTTTTCCTTTATCAATTGAATTGAAGTAATGAGCCGCCGCAAGTTAGAGCCTCATTAATATTTCTTGGCTCATCCTCATCTTGTGGAGCAACCATAAAAGTTTCCCCTTCAATGTCAAAATGTTAACGGGGAATACTTTGCGACTTGTTCGCCGTATGGGAGATTGTATACTTTGCACATCATTCCTCATCATGCTCCCTCTCGGATTAGATAATGACGATATCATCTCATCATGTGGCCGTAATTGAGAATGAGTTGAATTTAATTCATCACTTCTCATATTACTCCCACTTGGACGAACTCCACTAATATAATTATCTTGATCCAAGGTTTCAAATAGGGAGTAATCTTCACCTATTTCGCCCTTCTTAGGAAATTCATTCTCTAAGAATGTGACATCCCGTGATTCAAATTCAGTTATACTCCCACTTTCCTGCTCACCTATGAACACATACCTTTTCGAGTGTTCAGAGTATCTTATGAAAATACTCTTCTTTCCTCTGGGACTCAATTTCCTAAACTTGTGAGCGAGCTCATGAATATAAGCAGTACAACTCCAAGGTTTAAGAAAACTTAAGTCTGGTTTTCTACCTGTCCATAACTCATATGGAGTGGAAGTAACTGATTTGGAGGGCACTCGGTTAAGTATATAGGCAGCAGTTAACAACGCATCATTCCAAAAAGTGATAGATAAGTTAGTATGCGCCATCATTTACCTAACCATTTCCAGTAGGGTTCTGTTCCTTCTCTCCGCAACACCATTTTGTTGAGGAGTATATGGAATAGACAACTGTCTTTCTATTCCTTTTTCATCACATAACTTTTTGAACTCATCAGACAAATATTCTCGACCTCGATCGGATCTCAATACTTTTATTTTCTTATCTAATTGATTTTCTACCAAGTTCATAAACGTTTTGAAATAACTCAATGCTTCAGATTTATGAGAAATCAAATAGACATATGCGAATCGAGTATAATCATCTATAAATATGATGAAATAAACAGCCCCATGCCTTCCTCTCACATTCATTGGACCACAGAAGTCAGAATGAATTAAATGCAAAGGAAATTCAGTTCTTTTACCTTTTCCAAATGGTTTTCTTGTTATTTTCCGTGCTAGGCAATGCTCACATATGGGCAAATCGACATTTTCAATATTACCCAACAAGCCTTCTTTGGCTAGTCTATTTATACGTTGTTGGCCAATATGACCACGTCTACCATGCCACACACATTCACATCATTATCATATAAAGTAGAAGACGTGAAAAGGGAATAACAAACATTGATATCACCATAGTCAACATTTAGTACAATAAAATCATCTAGAAAATGACCACAATCATAGTAGTTTGTATCAAAATACAAATCTACACCGCTATTATGGAAGTTCACACTAAAACCAAGCTTAACCAAGACCAAAATAGACACTAAATTTCGACGAATTTCCGGAGCATATAAAATATAATGTAGGAATAAGGTGCGTCCACCACGCATGTTCAATTGGCAAGTGCCAATCCCTTTAACTTCAACTCTGGAGTTATTTTCTACATAGATCCACTTAGTTCCAGTTGGAACTCGTTCCTTCGCTACATGGTCTGTTGCTCTAGAATCTACAATCCACAAAGGATCAGATTTAGTTAAGAATACAGAACTTGACACATTAGCAAAGTTCTTAAGAGTACAAGGGGTGAGTACCTTCTTTGACTCGCGACAGTCGCGAGCGTAGTGACCCTTCTGGGCACAGTTGTAACACTTCACCCTAGAAATACTCTTCACTCGAGGACGTTTTCCTCTCTTATGTTGGTCAGCTCTTGGTTTCTTGCAAGAAGGACTTGATCCCTTGCATTTCCACATATTGAACGAATCAATGTGCTTGCGCTTAGAGCTCGAAGCTCCTTCTAAGTTGGAAGCAATATAGCAAATATGTGTTTCCTTCTCAAATGCCTTGAGGCAGTCCTTTGCTAGCTCAAGGTGGCACACAGCATCCTCAATTTCTTCCATAACATGGTCAAGAGCTTCTAATGCTCCTTGCTTTTCAAGCATACATTGAATTTTCATATTCAATATTTCACAATTCTCGCCGTTCATTTTGTCTTCTTTATTCAAATAAGCAATTATGTTCTTAGTTGCTGAATCCATTGATCTGAATATATCAGACATATATGCACGAAGTATTAATGCCTATCATTTATGCATCTATTTTGCATAAAATCATCATATTAATGAATAATTTCAAATTAGGTTTCAGAATCAAGAGGTCACTTAGTTTCCAATCATCATCTAAAAATGCTAACTTGAAATTATCATTAATATAATTTTCTATACAAAATAAGTTCAGCAAAGTCACTAAAACTTTCTTGAACTTCCCACAATGAATTGTAAATTAACATGTTAATTTACAACAATAAATAACATTGAACTTTCAATAATTAATCATGTCAATTACACTAAGTAATATATTCAGAGGAAAAAATATCAACATAGAAAGGGATATCTACACCTAAAACATCTCATACTCATCTAAGAAATAAGTAGGGAAAGTCTTATCTAATCTATTAGTAATATTCTCTAAGAGATTTGAAGACACATATGCCAACCACGGAAAAACTTTTGGAGAGCTCTCATGGCACCTCCAAGGCGCATTCACTGTGCGCCATGTGACACTCAATCCAAGGGTTAAAGTTTTGGTCAACTCGATCCTATAATATTCTCTTACAAAAGCTTTTGCAAGCCTCCTATAATCCGGGACCACATTGACCTCCCATAGATGATCTAACACTGCTTGCCATTCAGGTGGAAGAGTGTTCATTAAGGTCGACACCTTCTCAAAATCCGGTATAAGATAACCACTCTAGATAATTTCTTCTATCATCTGATTGACCATGACCACGTGTGATACTATATCACCATCATTCCACCGATAATTAGTTAACTATGTTATTAGCCTTTTAATTCTTGCCTTCTCTTCGTTCGTTCTTGGAAATGCAGGCATGCGTGCATAACGCATCATAGTTCTTGCAACAAATGCAGAACATAAAGAGGGATTACTTATAATTCACATAGACATAAATGAAAAAGGAAATACATTCTTTTTCCTCCCCCCCTTTTTTTAATATTTAATTTAAAGTCAACGGTCAAAGTCAACGCCGGTCAACGGGTGACCACATCAAGTCAACGGGTCGGTCAACAGGTCCTCTGGGTCGAACGGGTCAGGTCGGGTCGGTCGGACCGGTGAGGCCGGTCGGACCGGTCGGGCCGGCACGTGCCCTGCGCGTGCGTGGGCAACCGCCGCCCGACGTCACGATGACGTGGCACGTGGCGGCGCGTTCGGCGACGTCTGGCGGCAAGCGACCACTCGAAATTCTTGTATCGCTGAGCACTTCAATCCTAAGCAATTAGAATAGCAATTCGATCTACAGAAAAACCAAAAATAGGGGGAACAGTACAGCGTTGGGATTATTCCGTCTCTAAAACGATTAACAGTGACGTTTAACAAAAAAACAATCAATGAAAAATTGTTTACAAATGTAAACAGTAATCGGGAAACATGATTAAGAGGCTCTGATACTAATGTTGGGATGAGATTTGGGAAACAGATCCCCAAAACAGTGATTGGACACAGAATCGAACACAAACGTAGCGGAAACGAGCCCAAGAAATTCATGAATCACCGATCCTAAGGCACATCACATAAACGAACGTACCTTTGTTTCCACGGGCTAAACCCCGGTGTTGCGAATCAAAGAGGAATAATCCACGCCGTTCTTCAGAGGATTCTTCTGTACTGTTCTTCGGGAGAAAGCGGGGTGAGAGGACGTAACTTCCGAGAGAGAGAGTAATCTCTCTTTTCTTATCAAAATACGTAACCTTTCGATCTCAGATAACTGCCTCTCTTAATTTTTTCCTTTATCTATAATAATTTCCTCCAAGCCACTGGTCCTCCACGTGACTCCCTGGGCGCCCGGTCAGATGTTTTCCTATATAAATCCCCATATCCCCGCACCTTCAATCACCACAAACCATCTCAGCTAGCAAAACACCTTTGGAGAGCAAGATTTCCTGAGAGATTCACCAAAATGTCTGATCACGGCCATCACTGCGGAGGCGGGCACGGCCCTGGTGGCGGAGGAGGCCATGGAGGCCCTGGCAGACGCCATCGAGGCCTGGGTGGTGGTGGCCCTAGCAGAGGCCACAGTGGTCCCGGCAAAGGCCATGGTGGTTCGAGCGGTAGACACGGACATTACCATGGCAGCAAGCCCAGAGGAGACCATGGCCACGGCGGACTTGGTGGACTAGGTGGGCATGGCCCTGGTGGCCATGGTCCTAGGGTCGGCCACTACCATGGCGGATGCTAGTCTGCCACGGCTTGTCGATTGTTGGGGGCTAGTGTCCCATGGTTGATACGTGCTGTAAAGTTATCTCCAGTGTCTTTCAACTATTTTGTATTTGAGGAAAAAAAAAGACTAAAAAACTAATGAGCACCATGTGGAGTCAGTCGTGTAATTTCCCTTGCAAGTATCCTAATGAATTGCGAGGTTCCTAATATGATCTGTAGCTTTGTGCATGAGATGTCCTTGAACCTCATTCAAGAAACTGGTTACAAATGAAAGAAACAGAATTCCGATTGAAGACAAGCATGTTTCTTCACAAGCATCATTCGTCAACAGACCAGTCACGACGAGAGACAATAGAAACATGAGCACAGTGCTCCCCATTACTTCTGATTATCAAGAAGAAAATGGAAGCAAACTAGGTCGGTCTCCATTAGTCATGATCCAAACACATTATACCTCTATGAACAAAAGTTTCTCTTATGCCCCCTCATCAACTCCTTTCATCAGTGAAGTTCATAATCTGCGATCTTTAGCGTGGTTTCTCTATCTCCACACGATGTCAAAGTCGAAGTTGGCATTCTGCTTTGAGTTCTCTTCATCTAATTTTTTTGGCGGAAATTAGAGATGTTCGATAAAGATTAACGTAATCACCATTTCGCATCAAAGGGCTGTACGAAACGGTCAAAGGGTGGGACCATATGTTGCTAAAGGATCAGCAAAAGTTTAGGGTGTCTTGAGGATGTTCTTTACTACGTAGCAAGATCATGGGTTCTACAATCTGGTGCAGATATTACAGTTTAGCTGCTCATGAGTTCCGGTTCAGTGTGTGCATAAACTAATTTAAAAGGGATTCTAAGGCATTTCCAAAATATAAAAAGTGAAATTTAAGGGAAGGAGAACATAAATTAAGATCACCAAGGGAAAATTTGGCGTCAAAAATGAAATTCGATGATCTGAATCGACTTTGGTGAAATTTGTAGAGCAATATTGCTTTGAAAGGATGATAGTGGCCCTAAAACTGAGAAAAAGGATATGACATCAGTTGGCTACTCGATGAACTCCAACATCAAAAATGAGAAAAGGGTGCAAGTACAAAATCATTATGTAAAATTGACAGAGATTATATCCGAAATCTTGTTCATCATTACCTCCTCTTCAATCCTTTTCAACAAAAGGTAGCGTTGGGAAGGAATTCAGGAGGGGAGGGCAAATGAAAAGAATGAAAATGCACATGGGGGGGGGGAGAGAGAGAGAGAGAGAGAGAGAGAGAGAGAGAGAGAGAGAGAGAGAGAGATAAGGAGAAGGATTTCTTTTTGTAGCAGGAGTGGTAATAGAATAGAACCAGCTTGTGCGTTTTGCCAATTAGACTCTAATTTATCACTAGGGGAAAAAGGGACATGGTGTTGCTAACACTTAGTTGAGAAAGTTCGTCCATGCTAAAGAACCAAAATCTAGTTTCAGAACTGCAGTTCCCCTTTGAACTTTCCTTACATCCATCCCATAGTAAACAAAGGTTTGCTCAAGGTGCTATTAAATCTTTGTTTAGTTGAAGCAATTCTTCTGCAGTACAAGGAGAAGTACCAAAATTTGCTATGTGGTCAGCCTTCAGAACAAAATCAGAGAACCCAAAAAACAGAGGGATTCAGCAGGTGACTACCTAAAACGCTTCACGGAAAACTCAGAGACAATATAACGAGCGTGACATACCCAAAAGCCTGTTGTGTGCTCTTCCCTTTCTTTGTGATCTACCGGAACCAAGAAAGTGCATTTTGGCCTACTGAGTGACTACTTTTAGAACTGATCACCAAATTTCTATAAGAAGTTTTAGTGGTAGCTCTAGGTAGAGTTGAAAATGAAGAATTTGCCGGTGCTTTGAGCTCTGGTCCGGTTAAGCTTTCGTTTTCAATTGTGAGGGACTCATCTTTGACGTACCATGACATCTTCAGCACATAGTATTTCATATAAACGGTCGGATCCCCAATACCAACTCAGCTTGGCAAAGTAAGAGAAATCTCCTTTCACCTGGGTCATAGAGTCCTGCATAAACTGTAGCCTCTCTTCTATCTTGGCAATCCACTTATTGTTTTCTTCTTCCTTTTGAGCCACAATTGCTTCAATTAAGGGACTCAGTTCAGTCACCATGGGCGAGCCATAAAGACCTGCGTCCATTATCCTCTTTAGGAAGGTATTGCCTCTATTGACATGTAATGGCTTCTTTTTGTAACATTTTTCAGGAAAGTTCAATCTTGAAGCAGGTGAAAATTTCATCTGAATTTGCCTACCCCTTATGTTTTTATGCTGAGGTTTCTCAAAGCAGCTCATTCAGACAAAAAGGTAAGCAGCAGCTCATGAATGAGTGAGATTAGACTAGCATGTAGGATAATCTCATTTCTTCTACTGTTGTGAAGAGCTTCAGACACTTCAAAATGTATAAGTAAGTTGATTTCAGATTGCAGATGTCCCTATTAACCTATTTGGATATGGCGGAAACTTAAATGTCCACATTTTGCAAAATTTTTGCTTATGTTGCCCTGGTATAATTTCATTAAGTGCTAAACCTGCTAATGCTTCTCATTGCCTTGGTCACTCCTGCCTGCTCGAACACTTAGCATGTTATCTTGCCGAGCTATGCTTAGGGGGAATATAAGGGTTTAGAGTGGAAGCCTTTACCGCTATCTGCATCAGCTTTGTATGTTGCAAGGTGTACACTAAAAGGTGACTCCAGCTTTGACTCCGCTGAATCAGGCATAAATCTTTTGAGATCATTCTTGTTGAATAGTTGATCCAATTTCTAGAAATTTCAAGATAGACATTAGCTAGAAAAGTCATAAAAATCCTAAAAAAAGAAAATCTAGCTTAGGTGGCAATGAAAAGTATAGAAATCACAAATGTAGAAGTATATAGAAGAAGAGGGAAAGTGAAAAATCTATGACAAGAGAAGGAGATTTTTCTTGGTAAAGTCGGTGATGTAGGCCTATAAAAAGCCTTGTGGTCATCTATTTTGAGGTGTAGACCAAAAAGGTAAGCTCCTCCCCTTCCCTTTGTATTACAACTAAATAATAAAGTTTTCTTTTGTTTCCTTGTGCTCCCTTGCTATCACTCTCTTTTACACATTCTTATTATTACTTTGCCCAACCATTTCTTGCCCACATTGTTCTTAGTTTGCTCTCTTGATAGTTCACACACAAAACACTCCATTGCACACACATCAAACACACGTTTCCACAAATACCAACGGTGGTATTAGAGCCACGTCTTTGGTTGGTATTGGGCATTTGTCCTACCTACCCATTCCTAAAACTACCCTTTCCAAATAACTAACAACTAAACTATGGCCAACTCTATCTCATCCTCATTTCCCATTCCCATTTTTGATGGGAACAACTATGACTTTTGGAGCATAAAAATGACTACATTCTTGATGGCCCAAGAATTATGGGACATCGTGGAAAAATGTTGACAGGCTCCACAAGACGGTGCAAGTGTTTCGAAGGAACAACTACAAAACTATGCAAGGACACTATACTTTATCCAACAAGCACTCTCAGAAATGGTATTTCCAAGAATAATTGGAGCAAGGACTGCAAAAGGGGCTTGGGAAATACTACGAGAAGAATTTCAAGGGTCAGAAAAGGTACGCACTATTCGCCTTCAAACTCTAAGTAGAGATTTTGAGAATTCTAAAATGAAAATTATGAGACCGTACAAGAATATTGTGGAAAATTAAAGGAACTAGTTAATCAAATGAGAGCCTATGGAGATAGGATAACTGATCAAAGGGTTGTTGAGAAAATATTGGTGTCACTTACTAAAAAATACAACCCCATAGTCACAACTATAGAAGGAACTAAGGACTTGACAACCCTATCAGTGAGTGAATTAATTGGCTCTCTAGAAGCACATGAGAAGCACAAATAGAATCGACTCCGTTACTTTGCAACAATAAGTCTGTAATTGCTGTATCAAACAATCCAGTATTCCATGGAAGAACCAAACATACCAACATCAAATATCACTTCATATGAGAGGTGCAAAATAATGGAGAGATCAAGTTGAAATATTGCAAGACTGAGGATCAAGTAGCGGACATCTTCATTAAAGCACTACCGCTAGCCAAGTTTGAGACATTGCAGAAGAAGCTTGGTGTAACACAAATTAGATCAAGGAAGAGTGTTGAATTGTTGATCCAATTTCTAGAAACTTTAAGATAGACATTAGCTAGAGAAGTCAAGAAAAATCCTAAAAAAAGAAAATCTAGCTTAGGTGGCAATGAAAAGTGTAGAAAACACAAGTGTAGAAGTATCTAGGAGAAGAGGGAAAGTGAAAAATCTCTGACAAGAGTAGAAGATTTTCCTTGGTAAAGTCAGTGATGTAGGCCTATGAAAAGCCTTGTGGTCGTCCATTTTGAGGGGCAGACCAAAAATGTAAGCTCCTCCCCTTCCCTTTGTACTACAACTAAATAAAAAAGTTTCTTTTGTTTCCTTGTGCTCCCTTGCTGCCACTCTCTTTTACACTTTCTTGTTATTACTTTGCCCAACCATTTCGTGCCCACATTGTTCTTAGTTTGCTCTCTTAATAGTTCACACACAAAACACTAGCACACACATCAAATACACGTTTCCGCAAATACCAACAATTCTCTTGTGAACTTCTTACTCTGTAGTCAGTTTTGACAAGCTCAGTATTGGCAAGGTGTACCTTCGCCTTTGGTTTGAAGATTTAAACTCATCATTGTCTCTGTTTATTTTCATATTATTTGTTACTTTCCCCTTCAACTTCCTGACAAGGGAGTCTACATTACTGTACATTTTGTAGTCGCGACTTGTTTTAACTTCGTTAGTAAGGTATGTAGTACATAAAGGGTGTGAATCTCTGCCTTGTTGTAATATATTTATTATTCTAAATATTATCCCAATATTGTATTCCCAATTAGTTCCGATTTATTGCCCAATTAATCACTCACATCTATTACATGATATTTGTCCGTAATATATTACCATAACGGTCTTGATGGAAGATGTCAATAACGTAAGAAAGGAAATAAAACGTCAGGTCATCTAGTTCAAACCCTATCACTACAAAAAACACACCATCAGGTTGGAGGGATATTGGCTAGTAGAACATGACGTACAGATATGGTGTTCCCCCTATTGCAAATCAATCGTGCTACGTGGATCCGTCCGAGGTTTTGAGGTTTTCCGCTTTTGCAAATTTTCATCAATGACTGGAGGTATATTGATCTTTACGTTTCCACAAATCAATCCTGAATTTTGTACAAATTTATTCGTGATTGATAAATCGGGATCGTCAAGTTTTAGTTTATATTTAATCTAATAGTTGGTATCAGAGCATGTTTACAATCTCTACCTTGGTGAAATTTTTGGAATTCTCATTTATTTTCACTGAATTATGTATGGGTAAATTTGGATTTTTATTGCTTGGAGCGAAATTTAAAACTCCAGCCATATTTGGGTGACCCACCACGTGATAATGGATCTGCATGGTCACACCGCCATTAGGAAGAAAAACCCTTAATTTTTTCGGCATATTTATGATATCCGGATTTTGCCGGACCTCGAATACGTAATGGTCCGTAACGGATCGACAAATTTGTCATCGGATTGTGTCATTGGCACCACTTTCGGCTACCGTCTCGTCATTACCATTGCCAAGCCGAGACGTCGCGTATTGCCATGCTCTCGTGATAGTATCTCAGCTAGGAATTTCTTCACGCAACTTGACTAGCGAGACCAGCCCCTTCCACATTTGTACCTTTCTAGAGCAAACTTTCCCATGCACGCGAAGAGCCCACGCAGGCGCGCCTCTGCCCTTCTATTCGGCCGGTCAATCCTGAGGGATTTGTTGACCCATGCAGCTACGTTCACGCATGCAAGGACTGCCCATGAAGACTCACGCCCCTTTGATGGTCAACAAAAGAGAGAACGTTGACCGAGAGGGAGCCAACGACACCCACGTCCTGCATGCACGCAAGGTTGATCAAGTGCTGGCACACCCAGCTGCCACGCCCCTTTTCCCTTCGGTGGCCAGCGGAGGAAGACTTCTACATGAAAAGGGACACGCCCATGCATGCAGCAAGATGAGCGGCAGCTGAACTCTCCAGGGATGGCCACGATTCTTCGAGCTAGCCTTGCTCATCGCTGCCACTAAGGAGAGCAGTTGTTGACTAGATTAGTCAACCCGCGGGAGGAACAAAACCAGTAACAGAGAGAGAGAGAGAGAGAGAGAGAGGCCGCTGTTTTCTCCTCACCACCGCCGGCCGCTCGCCCTCCGCACACACACGCCACCCGCCGTTCATCGCTGTGCCCCAGCCCTTCTTCGTCACTGTTGGATCATCTATAGCCAACCCTAGCCAGCCCCGACGCCACCGGCTCCCTCACCACCGTTCGTCAGCCGCTATTGACTCGAGGAGACTACAGCTCACGGTTTGCTCGCTGCCGACGCCACCAAATCGAAGGCAAGTCAATATCTACTAACCTAGATTATGTGACGTTGTCGTAGCTCGGTGGGACGTACTCCGTTGAAAAATTACAAATTAGCATTTGATTCGTGATAATTGCATAAATTGATGATTTCAGATGTCGTTGACATAACCACGAACCTTGGGTATTGAAATTCTGTGCCGTCTATGACCAAACTTGGGTTGGGGTACCCGTGTGTGTGTATGTGGATTTACGTGGGCGTTTCTAAAGTTTTAAAATTTATATCATCTAAACGATTTCAAAACTTTTCGAGTTATATTTTGATATTTTGAACCACGGACCTATTGGCTTTAATGTTGCCGAATATGTTTGAAGCTATATATATACAAGTTGGTCATACGAGATTTCGAGTTTACAAAATGTAAAGTTATGTGAAATTCATGCACGTGTATTCCAAAAATCTTCAGGATTGAACCGTGAAATTGGATTTTGATGGATTCGGTATAAAACTCTCGGTTTTATAAATTGTTTCCAGTGATGTGAGCTTGACGTATTTCCAAGATTTGTTTACACTAAAGTTTGTCTTATGATTCGAGAATTTTGAAAGCAATGTATTTATCATGCGTTACCCACGTGAAAGATTTTGGCATTAAATTAATTAGACTACTACACCATGGTTGAAACATTATTGATGCCGTCGGACCCCTGGGACGACGATGCCCTGGGAGTCGGGTTGCCTGGAGGATCGTGATGGCGATGTCTCTGGATGCTTGGGGACTGGTGAGCCCCAGAGGTTCCTCGAGAGTGTCAGGATGCCCGAGAGTGTGATGTAACATGTACCAGATGCCCAGGGACATCATTGACATGGTGAGCCCCGTAGGTTCCTCATGATGCCAAGTGGGGTGCGAGATGCTTGGGGGTGTAATGTAACACGCTCCAGATGCCCGGTGACTGAAATATGGAACCGAAGGTCCTCGTGATGCTAGGTAGGATGCAACAGCCTGGAAGGGACGCAAACATTGGTCCTTTTGGAAGATGCTGGTAGTGAATTGAGATTTATTGAGTTCTAAATTCTCATTGGTTTTGGGATATGTCGTTTTATTACAAAAATCTTATGATCTGATGCATATCTTTTGCTCCATTTGTGTGTTCTGTTTTGGATTGCTTGAAATCGGGTAGCGATAGACATACGTAATTTAGTTTAGTAGAATTTTGACTACTGAGTAGTCATACTCACCTCTCGTGGGGCTAACATATTACAGAGTGATAGAGATGTCGTTACTGCCCGCGTCCTTTGGTACATTTTACGACATCCTCGTTGACTTGCAATGGGAACAGACGGAGCACCCTGACCCTAACCTGCCAGGACTCATCTTCATCTGGATTCGGGTGATTCTCACTATAGAAACCAGACTCACCTCGGGTCTAGAGCACATGGAGTTCGTGGTCTTGTATGTTTGAAAGAACGGACGCACCATGGGGCCACTCCCACCGCTACTGAAAGATGACGATGGTGGCTCGAGCGGGGTGTAGTAGCGGAGGACATGGGAGGACGGTAGATATTTTGGATACCAGCACTTAAAGACGGACGATGTTGTGAATAGTTAGCGGAAATAGTCGGTCCAATTTTGGTATAGCCAAATATAGGAAATTTTGGCTTATGTGTATCGACGAATGTCATCTGAACAAAAATATATGTAAATAAAAGTGCCTAGTTGATATATATAAATATCGTGTGCATCGTTTTAGGAGTTGAAAGGGAGTTGATGGATCCACTTCCGTAATGATATAGCGTAGGGACCAGAATATGTAAGTAGACGGACCCTAAGGGTCAAAGACCGTCACGGCCCGGGGTCGCCATAGTGAGTGGTACCAGAGCTTTAGTTCTATCTAGAGTGATAAGGCGTATTGATAGGAAAAGGCGGATATAATGATACACACAATAAGGCACTAACTGGGGGTAGTTGACTAACCGTGAATAACGGGTGATTGATTTAAATATCGGTAACAATCATAAGTTACCTATGTGTGTGAGTAACATTTTTATGTTACTTATGTGACTCCAGTAATGTTCTTACGTTACTTTTCTTTTTAGTTAATTCCTGAGGAAAATACTTTATGACCAACAGGAAACTATGGTACAAACTGAGAGTTCTCCTTCATCAAGGACTGAAGCTACGACTTTGAGGACAGAACCCCGAATGGAGGACATCCTGTTGGCATTGGCTAACATAGGAAATTTGATGGAAAGACAAGCTCAACAACAACAGCCCGGAGCAAAACGTTGCACTCTAGGACTGGTGGAACGATTCTTGAAGTTGAAACCACCCACATTCACTGGAATGGGAAGTTCTGAGGAGGCAGAACAATGGATCAATGGAATAGAAAGGATCTTTCGGTTGTTGAACTACAACGATACCGAGAAAATAACCCTGGCAGAGTACCAATTGGAGGGTAACACCAAATATTGGTGGAGAGCTTCTGGAGATACAATCTTTCCACTTGGTACTACTGTAAATTGGGATGAGTTTGTTAGGGCTTTCAATAGAAAGCATTTCTCTAACTATGCTAGGGATAAAAAAATAATTGAATTTGTTCAATTAGAATAGGAGCTGACGGTAAACTAGTATGAAGCAAAATTCTTTGAGTTGTCCAAGTATGCCCCTAGATTAATAGAGGACCAAGAGGAAAAAGCTAATAGGTTTTTAAAGGGCCTGAGGACGGACATTAGGAGGCAACTGGTACCTCCAAATATAATAGATTATAATGAAATTTATGAAAGGGCCCACCTTGTGAAGTAGGAAGTAGTGAGGGAGCAAATGTAGTCAGGACGACAAATAGCATTAAGTGATAACCAACGGGGTAAGAGACCCTATTCAAACCGAGAACTACCTAGGGATTTTAAGAAGAAACGAAATTTTGGAAATTTTGGGAGAGCAATGAGTGGTCATGCTCTAGGAAAAGCGCCATATCAAAATAATTTTTGTCAAAGGTGTGGTAGACAACATGGACCAAGACCCTGTCGAGATTTCCAGAGATGTTTCGGGTGTGGGAAGAGAGGTCACTTTAGGAGAGACTATCCACAAGGAGGATCGCAGTCGAACGTTAACCCAATGAGACAAATGCAACAACGTGTAGGCGAACCACCTCCACAAGGAAAACCACAAAGGCCACCAGCACAAGGAAGGGTGTACGCGACCACCCAAGAGGAAGCGGAAGCTTCCAAAAATGTTATCTCAGGTACGATTTCTGTAAATGACAAGAGGGCATATGCATTTTCCGACACGGGCACTACACATTCTTTTGTATTTGAAAGGTATAGACGACTAGGAGAAATAGGAACCGCATCTCTTGATACGCCTCTCCATGTTTCTACACCATTGAAAGACATGGTGTTGTCCACGTTAGTATGTAGGAATTGTAAAATATCTATAGGTGGACGAGATCAAGAAATAGACCTAGTGGTAATGGATTGGCTCGGCAAACAACGGGCTAGAGTGGACTGTTATAGAAAAATGATACAATTCAACCCACCTAGTCAGCCTAGTTTTGAATTTTATGGAGATCAGACAAACCCCTCCATAGCTCTCATTTCGATAATAGAGGCACATGCACTTCTTGACGAAGGATGTCAAGGATACCTGGTGGTAGTAAAGGACCATACAAAGGAGGAAGCCAAACTTGACAAAATTCGAGTGGTCCAGGAATTTCCGAATGTATTTCCCGAAGAATTACCCGGATTACCACTGAAACAGGAAATCAAAGTGATGCCTAGAACTGAACCTATATCAAAATCCTAGTATAGGATGGCTTTGGCAGAACTAGAAGAGTTAAAAGTACAATTGCAAAAATTACTCGATAGAGGATTCATTAGGCCTAGTGCGTCCCCGTGGGGTGCACTAGTCCTCTTTGTGAAAAAAGAAGGACGAGTCGATGCGCCTGTGCATTAACTATAGGCAATTGAATCAAATGACCATTAAGAATAAGTATCCATTGTCTAGAATTGACGACCTATTTGACTAATTGCAGGGGAGTTCAGTCTTTTTCCAAAATAGACTTAAGGTCAAGATATCATCAGTTAAGAATCAAGAAGGAAGACATTCCTAAGACTGCCTTTAGGACTCATTATGGACACTATGAGTTCCTAGTGATGCCATTTGGATTGATAAATGCCCTAGCTGCATTCATAGACCTGATGAATAGGATATTTAAACCCTATTTGGGTTAGTTTGTAATTGTTCTCATTGATGATATCATGATATACTCGAAAGGACCAGAAGAACATGAGCAACACCTAAGAATAGTGCTGCAAACCCTAGGGATCATGAATTGTACACCAAATTCAATAAGTGTGAATTTTGGTTGGACCGGGTGATATTCCTAGGCCATGTGGTATCAGGAGAAGGAATCTTAGTGGACATAGTGAAGGTCGAGATAGTAGTAAATTGACCGAGACTGACAACACCAACGGAGATATGGAGTTTCTTGGGACTTGCAGGTTATTATAGGAGATTTATAGAAGGATTCTCATGACTTGCAGGCCCATTGACCCAATTGACTAGGAAAAAACGTGAAGTTCGAATGGAGTGATAAACGTGAAAGGAGTTTTCAGGAGCTCGAGAGAAGATTGATCAAGGCTCTGATATTAACTATTCCGTTTGGATTTGGTGGATTCACGATATATAGTGATGCTTCCCATAAAGGATTGGGAAGTGTTCTGATGCAGCACGGTAAGGTCATAGCCTATGCATCGAGACAGTTGAAACCCTATGAATTGAACTACCCAACCCATTATCTTGAGTTGGCGACTATAATTTTCGCATTGAAGATATAGAGACATTATCTGTATTGAGAGAAGTTTGAAATCTATATAGATCATAAGAGTCTTAAGTATTTATTTTCACAAAATGAATTGAACATGAGACAAAGAAGATGGATGGAACTACTAAAGGATTACAACTGTGAGATACTGTACCATCCAGGAAACGGGAATAAGGTGGCAAATGCTCTCAGTTGTAAGTTAGCAGTAGATATGGCAAGTGTAAGAGTAACAGAATGGAACCTGTTAGAAACGATAGCAAATTCGGAGTTTAAATTAGAAATAGACCATATTATAGGTATATTAGCCGCACTAAGATTGAATCGGAGATTATTTGGAAAATTAGAACCTTACAACAATTTGACCCGGAAATCATGAAATTGCGAGACGAAGTGTCTTTAGGGAAAAGACCAGAGTTCCAAATCTTTAAGGGTGGAACAGTAAGGTACAAAGAAAGACTATGTGTTCCCAACAATGAAGATTTAAGAGAGAAAATTTTGTCGGAAGCACATAGGAGTAATTATAGTATCCATCCTGGAAATACGAAAATGTACCGGAACTTATATCAACACTACTAGTGGAATGGCATGGAAGTAGAGATTGCTAAGCACATTTCTTAATGCTTGACATGCCAATAGGTGAAGGCAGAACATCGCAAGCCTACAAGACTACTAAGACCATTGGATATACCATAGTGAAAATGGGAGCACGTAACGATGGACTTTGTACAAGGATTACCAAGGATGTCAAGTGGTCACAACTCCATTTGGGTGATAGTTGATCGTCTGACTAAGTCTGCCCATTTCCAAGCAGTTCGTGTAGACTATCCAATGGATAAACATGCCGAAATATATCTAAACCAAGTAGTACGCTTACATGGTGTTCCTGTAACCATCACGTCAGATCAAGACTCGAGGTTTACCTCATATTTTTGGCGAAGTCTCCAAACTGCCTTCGGGACCAAGCTCCAGTTTAGCACTGCTTTTCATCCACAAACGGACAGACAAACAGAGAGAGTGATCTAGACACTGGAAGACAAGTTAAGAGTTTGCGTGAGTGATTTTAAAGGAAATTGGGATGAGAAGCTACATCTGGTAGAATTTCCGTACAACAATAGTTTCCGGCAAAGTATTAGTATGGCTCCCTGTTGACACCTAAATTTTTGTCCAAAAATATTTCATCTAGGTGTTTAGTATAGTTTTTTTTCTTTTAAATAGAAGAATTTTTTCCTAACACAAAATAAAATTAAAATTAATTAAAAATATTATAAAAACGATTTAAAAGATTTAAGAAAAAGAAAAAAAATGTTGGAGCTAATGATCTGAATGTGACTAGCCAAGCCTAGGAGGTCAGATTGTAATTAAAACGGCAAGTTGGGGGCTAAAATGCAATTTCCAAAAGTTGAGGGATCAATTTGCAAATTTTGCAGAATTTTGCCCGAACCCTTAAATCATCATCTTGGTCACCAATTAAGTTGAAATTGAATTTGGGCCAAGTCGAATGAATCAAATTGGGCCAAAAGGACCAAATTTGTATTGAATTGGGTATTTTCGGATAAGAAAATGGCCAACTTTGAGGGACTTTATTGCAAAATTGGGTGGGCACAATTGCGAAATCTGGTCAAGCTCTTAAACTACTATACATGTGCTCGCTAATTGATCAAAAATTGTAGCAAAATTGATGGATTAAAGCACTCATATCAGCAACCAAAACTTAGTCCACGAGTTGGTTTCAATTCGGATTTGCTAAGTAAGCAACTTGGTAGCCCCACCATATCCTCCTTAGCTGCCCAATCAGCCCGATCCAGCCCGATCTCTGCACATGACGGAAGACCATTATTGGTATTGCAAGTGGACAAACATTGGTTAGAGATAAGCTGCTGAAGGCATGAGAAAATCGCACCAAATTCGGACACTCAACATCTGCAGAAATTGAAAATCTGGCTAAGTTAGAAAGTTGTTGAAGTAGCCCTATTGACAGGCTTGGTCGGTGGACAAAACACCGATAAAAAATCCCTTAATTCAAGGGATAAGATGACTGAAGCAAATTCTTTCAAGGGATGAGAGGTAGGAGACGAGAAGGAGAGAGAGAGCTCACGGTCGTCCCCCAAAAGAGGCCCTCAGAAGCAACCCCAGAAAAAGAGAACCCAGAAATTCCAGATCAACATTTAGAGAAAAAAGTGAAATTTTCATGAACTTGTAGCCAACATTAGCTAAAACCTTCAACTAGAGAGTGAAACGTCACTCAAATATCTTTCCATCCATAGGTCACATGTCCCAAATATAGTTCGGGAAGGTCTCCTAAAGCCCCCTGAAAAGCACCCTCCTGGCGGGCCAAGAAACACTGAAGTTTTCTAAGTGTTGAGCCCGGTTGGTCACGAGTGAGGGAAAGCCAGTGTTTTTGAGAAAGTTGAGAGATGAATGAGGAAAAGATTTACTTTTACCCCAAACTAGAATACATATAGTCTGGTTTGGTGTCATGTTCTCCAACAAAAGACGTCTTGAAGTCTAGTTTTATAGGTCAACGAAAACCTTCATTGTCAGTTCTTTTTTCTGCAGATCTCATTTCCAGTTGAAGAAGCCAAATTCCACGAGCCCTCGAGGATAATTTATCGGTTTCCTCAGCCAAGAGCTACTTGCAAAAGAAACTGGAAAGCAAGATAAGAATCCTAGATGTATTTTTGGTCAATTTTGAACATGTTTCAATCGTGAAAAATCAAGAGGAAAACCAGTCTAGAATACTAATTTTTTAGGCTATAAATTTTCTAAGTGTTGAAATCTCTTCAAGAGTCTTGCATGTTTGATTTGTTATGTCTATTTTCGTGCATTACTTGTCTTCATGAGCTTGATGAATGTTATATGGGAGTACCAATGATGCTAAGGTTGACTTGGTTTGGTCTTTAAACCCCCGGGTAAACCATGAAATCGTCCATGACTTGAGCCAAAAACCAAGCCCCTCCATATTGATTCATGGCTGGTCAATGTGGACCATGCTATATACTTCTTGAAGAGGTCGTTTTGATGTGCTCGATTGGTCATTCTCTATGATGTTTATTGCATTTGAAAGCTCATGCTACCTACTTTCACTCAGATGAAGTAATGTCTCCCATAGATCTTGCATGTGATGAGTGTTGGGGCTTGAATATGGGCATGCAACTTGTTTACTTGACTTGGGTTCAAACCCAATTTACAAACTCAGCTCAAACCAGCATATTTGAGACCGATTTCAACTTAATTCTCTTGTGTTCTAAGCTATGATTTCTATCTAATCTTGCTCCTTGCATGTGGTAGTATAATCTTGATACTTTAGTTTCACATGAGATTGCTTATGGGTTGAGATTGAAGGCCGCAAACATGGCCCGAGGAAGCTGTTTTGGGGTGATTTGATGCACGCCAAGTGTTCGACGAAATGCACAAACCAAGTTTTGATCTTGAAACAATCGATTTGAACTTGGTTATTGTGATATTCATGTGCTGTGTTGTTCAATATTAGCATATATTGGTTTAGGAAATTATTAATTTTATTTTTTTAAATAAAAAAATCCAAAAATCCAAAAATCCAAAAATTTCAAAAAAATATAAAAGTGATAGATGTCATCAAATTAAGGCACACATGACATCAATGAAATTTTCCTAATTTTAAAAGGTCCTTTTCCTAATTTAATTCTATTTTGGTATTTTATGATCATTTTTGTAAATAATCCATTTTGCATAGATTAAAATTATCTAGAGTAATTTCATGCATATTAAAATTTTCATTTCGCTCACAGGGGTCCTGTCTCGAGGCGTGATAACAAGGCCATGTAATATTATTTGCCCGACTTGTATCGGGTCTTTCTTTTCCGCATTACTTTCAAGTCGTTTCAATTTCTTGGATATTTACTTGCGCACCACTATTTCATTAATTTGAGTGTAAATTTTTCTTCTAAATTATGTTAGGATTAGTCTAGATATTAAGAAAAACAAACCTACAAAAACATTTGCATTGATGCTTAGCGGTTTTATAAGGATTATAATTGGTAATCAAGATCATGTGGCCATTTAGATGAACAACCTTTCAAGTTAGTGATACTGCAAGGGCGCTAATAGAAACATTAGCGTAAATAAGTCCCCGTTCCTAGAAATCTCTGGTTGTGTAGGAATCGAGACGACACTCCCATGTCTCGATTGGTTTCTAGTGGACCCCAATAGGCTAGTGGCGAAACCTAGAAATATTTAGGTTGTTAATAATTAAAAAGAAAAATCCAACGTCGCGGGAGACATGGGCTTGGGAGAACCAGCGCCTAATTTAGGGCCATTGGTCCGCCTCTTTAGGTAAATACCCCTAAACCTTCTTTCTTTTCCCCTGGACGGAAAAGAAAGGTCGTGACACTCCCTTTGAGGCACTATATGGGAGGAGATGTAGAACTCTAGTCTACTAGAATGAAGTGGGCGAAAGAAAAGAAACAGGAATCGAATTGGTACAAGCTACTACGGATGTGGTAGAAATTATCAGAAATAGACTTAGGACGGTCCAGTGTCGGCAGAAAAGTTACGTGGATAATCCTAGAAGGCCCTTAGAATTTAACATGGGGGATCACATATTTCTTAAGGTATCCCCAATGAAGGGAATATCACGACTCAGAATAAAGGGTAAGCTGAGTCCTAGGTTTGTTGGACCTTTCGAGATTCTTGAGAGGGTAGGAGATGTAGCTTATCAGCTGGCATTACCTCCTAAGGTGGCGAACCTACGTGATGTTTTTCACGTGTCAATGCTGAGGAAGTATTAGCCCAACCCTGGTCACATACTCGATCATGAAGCCATCAAAGTGGATGAGCAAGTGAAGTACACAGAAGAGTCGATCCAAATATTGGATCGGAAAGAGCAAGTTCTTCGAACGAAGAAAATTCCGCTAATCAAGGTTTTGTGGTGGCATCACAACGTGGAAGAGGCTACGTGGGAAAGTGAAATGGAAATAAGGCAAAGGTATCCTCACCTTTTCAATGAGACGTAAGAAACGCACAATTTCGAGGATGAAATTCTCTAAGGAGGGGAGAATTGTGATATCCCGATTTTGCCGGACTTCGAATACGTAATGGTCGGTGACGGGTTGACAAATTTTTCGTCGAACTACGTCGTTAGCGCCACTTTCGGCTGCCGTTTCGTCATAACCATCGCCGGACCGAGACGTCACGTATTGTCACGTTCTCGCGATAGTATCTCAGCTAGGAATTTCTTCACGCAACATCACTCGCAAGACCAGCCCTTTCCACATTTGTACCTTTCTAGAGCAAACTTTCCCATGCACGTGAAGAGCCCACGCAGCCGCGCCTCTCCCCTTCTATTCAGCCGGTCAATCCTGAGGGATTTGTTGACCCAAGCAAGTACGTTCACGCATGCAAGAACTGCCCATGAAGAGTCACGTCTCTTTGATGGTCAACAAAAGAGAGAGTGTTGACCGAGAGGGAGCCAACGACAGCCACGTCCTGCATGCATGCAAGGTTGATCAAGTGCTGCCACATCTAGCTGCCACGCCCCTTTTCCCTTCAGTGGTCAGCGGAGGAAGACTTTTACATGCAAAGGGACACGCCCATGCATGCAGCAAGATGAGTGGCAGCTGAAGTCTCCAGGGATGGCCACCATTCCTCGAGCTGTCCTTGCTCGTCATTGCCACCAAGGAGAGCGGTTGTTGACTGGATTAGTCAACCCACGGGAGGAACAAAGAGAGAGAGAGAGAGAGAGAGAGGCCGCTGTTTTCTCCTCGCCACCACTGGCCACTCGCCCTCCGCACACGCATGCCACCAGCCATCGATCGCCGCGCCCCGGCCCTTCTTCGTCGCTGTTGGCTCGTCTACAGCCGACCCTAGCCAGCCTCAACACCACCGGCTCCCTCACCACCGTTCCTCAGCCGCTATTGACTCGAGGAGACCACAGCTCACGGTTTGGTCGCTGCCAACGCCACCAAATCGAAGGCAAGTCAATATCTACTAACCTAGATTATGTGACGTTGTCATAGCTCGATGGGACATACTCCATCGAAAATTTACAAATTAGTATTTGATTCATGATAATTGCATGAATTGATGATTTCGGATGTCGTTGACATAACCATGAACCTTGAGTATTGAAATTCTGTGCCGTCTATGACCAAATCGGGCTGGGGGACCCGTGTGTGTATGTGGATTTATGTGGGCGTTTCTAAAGTTTTAAAATTTATATTATCTAAACGATTTCTAAACTTTTCGAGTTATATTTTGATATTTTGAACCACGGACCTATTGGCTTTAATGTTGCCGAATATGTTTGAAGCTATATATATATACACACGAGTTGTTAATACTAGATTTCGAGATTACAAAATGTGAAGTTATGTGAAATTCATGCACGTTTATTCCAAAAATCTGCAGGATTGAACCGTGAAATTGGATTTTGATGGATTCGGTATAAAACTCGGTTTTATAAATTGTTTCCAATGATGTGAGCTCGACGTATTTCCAAGATTTGTTTACACTAAAGTTTGTCTTATGACTCGAGAATTTTGAAAGCAATGTATTTCTCATGCGTTACCCACATGAAAGATTTTGCCATTAAATTGATTAGACTACTATGAAACATTACTAATGCCGTCAGATCCCTAGGACGATGATGCCTCGGGAGTCGGGTTGCCTGGAGGATCGTGATGGCGATGCCTCTAGATGCCTGGGGACCAGTGAGACCCAGAGGTTCCCCAGGAGTGTCGGGATACTCGGGAGTGTGACGTAACACATACTAGATGCCTGGGGACATCATTGACATGGTGAGCCTCGGAGGTTCCTCGTGATGCCGGGTGGGGGGCGACATGCCAGGTGGGTTCCTCATTGGTTTTGGGATATGTCGTTTTAATATGATAATCTTTTGATCTGATGCATATCTTCTGCTCCATTTATGTGTTCTGTTTTAGATTGCGTGAAATCGGGTAGCGATAGACATACGTAATTTAGTTTAGTAGAATTTTGACTACTAAGTAGTCATACTCACCCCTCGTGGGGCTAACATATTACAAAGTGATAGAGATGCCATCATTGCTCGTGTCCTCTTTTACATTTTACGGCGTCCCCGTTGACTTGCGATGGGAGTAGACAGAGCACTCTGACCCCGACCTGCCAAGACTCATCTTCATCAGGATTTGGGTGATTCTCACTATAGAAACCGGACTCACCTTGGGTCAAAAGCACATGGAGTTCGTGGTCTTGTACGTTCGAAGGAACGGGCACACCATGTGGCCACTCCCAGTGCCGCTGGAAGATGACGATGGTGGCTCAAGCGGGGTGGAGTAGCGGAGGACATGGGAGGACGGTAGATATTTTGGATACCAGCACTTAAAGACAGACGATGTTGTGAATAGTTAGCAGAAATACTCGGTCCAATTTTGGTATAGCCAAATATAGGAAATTTTGGCTTATGTGTACGGATGAATGTCGTCTAAAAAAAATAAATGTAAATAAAAGTGCCTGGTTCGTATATATATATTGTGTGCATCGTTTCAAGAGTTGGAAGGGAGTTGATGGATCCGCTTCCGCAATGAGATAGTGTAGGGACCGGAATATGTAAGTAGATGGACCCTAAGGGTCAAGGACCGGAATAGTGTAGCCCGGGGTCGCCACAATATTACTGATTGTTGGAGGTTAATCGAGCAGTGAAATTTTTGTGGTTAGGATTTTTTAGGATAGATCATTTTAGGCTTAATTCTAGTCAATATGTTGGTCATTTTTGCCGGATCTTGAAATTATTCGTTTGTCCCAACGTTCTCTTCAAAACCCATCAATCAATTTGGTCGGACATGGGCTGTGGGAGGAGACCTAGGCAGTGGAACGGAGTAAGTCACATCGGAATGGAGCGATGGAAGAGAAAGGCCCAAAAGAGGCCTCGGGCGTGTGTGTCGCACGCACGCTTGTGGTTTGTCAGTTCTCCCCCCCCCCACCACAATCGTGAAAATTTACGAATTTGCCCCTTTTGGGGGTAAAATTCCTGTTTTACCCCTTAAAAGTAAAATTCTCATTTTAACCTTGCATGCAAAAATTCGAATTTTATCCCTTCTGCACGTGATTTTGCTGTTTTACCCTCACATGCAATTTTATGAATATTTTCTCATAAAATTAAATGTTTAGTGATCCGTACATATTTAATTAATTAAATATTAGCCACAACATCATTGATTATATTAAATTATATACATTAAGAGCCTTTGGATCACATATAGTCAAAGACAATAATTGTGATTAGTCACATTAATATTATGAATTTTATCCCATAGGAATTTTCAATATATTAATGTGATTAATTATGATGAAATATTATTTTATCTTTCCTAATTTACCCATAGGGATTAAGGAAGGGAATATAATTTGATGGTTTCATCATAAAGCAATTATGAATCAATTTAAATTAGAAAGTTAGCCCACAAGTAGTTTTTGATATTATGTGATTCATATGTTATAACATGTTTTACATTGGTAAAATATGATTTAAGTTTATTTGCCTCAAATATATTGATACATAAGTTTTCTTTGATTATGATGCAGTCTTACCACCTACGATTAGTTCTGGTATAATTGTTCTCGAGCTTAATGGAAATAACTATAAAAAATGGAGGGAATCAGTTCTTCTTCAATTGGGGTGCATGGATCTTGATTATGCTCTAAGGTCAACGAACCACCTGAACCTACTGAGAATAGCACTTATACTAAACATACTCGTTATGCACAATGGGAGCAATCCAATCATCTCAGTGTGATGTACATAAAGATAAAAGTCTCTGCTAGCATTCGTGGTTCAGTCATTTAGCATAACAATGCCAGGAAATTGCTGTAGGCTATTGATGCACAATTTGAGTCTTCAGAGAAGACACATACCACGACCTTGATTATGAAGTTCTCATCCTTGAAACTTACCAGTGTAAAGAGGTGTGCGTGAGCATATCATGAAGATGAGGGACATTGTAGCTAATGAAGAATCTTGAGGTTGGGATATCATAACCCTTTCTTGTATACTATATCCTGAAAACTCTCCCACAAAGAGTATGCCCCTTTCAAGATCTTACAGTACACATAAAACTAAATGGTTAATCAATGAACTCATGACCATGTGTGTTCAAGAGGAAGAGAGGCTACTAATTGAGAAAGGAGAAAGTGCTCATATGGCAACACAGGATAAGTATAAAGGGCAAGGCAAGCATAATGGAAAAGGTAAGATGCCTCTACCTCCCCAAGCTGATATTAAGAAGGAATCCAAGTGCTTCTTCTATAAAAATAAGGGGCACATGAAGAAGAATTGCGCCAAATTTAAGGCCTGGCTCAAAAAGAAAGGTAATCAACTTTCATGTGTTTGTTATGAATCTAATATGGTTGATGTAGGTCACAACATCTGGTGGATTGATTATGATTCTACAATCCATGTCATGCCCCGATCCTCAAGTGCGTGCCCATCCCTCGGTGGTCGATAAATTTTACGACTTCCCAGGACAAGTCACCGACCCTTTCATTATTTCACATGTGGAAGCGAATAACAAATCCTTTAACAGTAACCATCTCAGGATAGAAAAGTAGGACAACAGATTAAAAAACAAAACATGTTGTTATGGACCAACTGAGTTAAGTACAAAAGTCTACCATCACAAGACTTCAAAAGACCAACTCTCAAAAGGAACTATTCTATCTAACCTACACTCCAAATCACCTCAACTTGGCTCCAGCTCTTCCACCCTACGGTCCTGAAAAGTGAAGCCCATGACAGGGTGAGATATAAATCTAAGCGAGTTCACGCTCTAAACCCCGATTAGGAGGGTAATACGCCTAGGGCGTCTTAACCACACAATTATAAAACCACACAAACTTACCTTGTCTCAGATCCTCCCTGCAGTTCAGCACAATTCATATCACAACCATATGCATATAGCAATTCCATACATCAATTAGAATATCAAAATTAATCACTACTCACACAAGCAAGAACTACAAATCAATCACTGCTCACACAAGCAAGAATTACCGACAAACATCGGTCCATCACTTTCGCTCAACATGCATTCCAATTAATTATTACTACCCGCACAAGCAGTTTTACCCGACACACGTCGGTCCTCTATCCATCGACACACACCGGGGATAGGTGACATCCACTGACACACATCGGGGACAGTAATATCGACCGACACACACTGGGGATAGATGATTTCCACTGACACACGCTGGGGATAGGTAATATCCATCGACACACGCCGAGGAAGGGTTCTCTTAACTAGCACACAATCATTCAATTTTGGCTAGGGACATTGTGCTTTGCACTCACATGCCTCAATTAAGATAACGATCTTGGCCTGTTTTCTTCTTATTAAAAACATCCGGTGAAAATATCGTGTGGGTACACGGTCTGATCGAACACGAAAAATTGATATCTTCCTTTTTAAAATTCCATTGTTTTATATAGTGTATAAAACCATTTTTGGTGTTAAAACCCGACACCTAGGATTTTATGAATAAATAATGGAAATTCACAATTTTTGGAATAAATAACCCAATTTCCAATCGGCACTCAATTTGCACAAATTACCACTCAATTGTAGAAATTAACCACACCATTGCAATCAGCACACAATTCTGGTCACTGGCTATCCCGGTCTAATTTCCATAAAATAATTAATAATTAAATAATGAACGAAAATAATCAAATAAATCAATTTAAATACCAAAAATACAAACTTAGGCTAAAAATTGCTAATCTAACCACCTATTGAACTAATTAAATTATTCTAACCATTCTAACTATTAGGCCACACAATAAACTAACTAAGTACAATTTCTAACCACCTAAATCACTAATCTAACTAACCTAAACTAATTAAACTAACTAATAACTAAACTAATCACACTTAAATTAACCGAATCACCATTAAACGTCATGAGCCTACTAAGTAGAGTTTAGTGCATAAACTCACTAGTTTAATGCAAAAACCAGTTCACCTTGACGGTGGCGCGACGGCGGCCGAAACTTGGGCCTACGGCGTCACCGAGGGGAGCTTGGGCTGGGCCAAACAAGCCTTGCAAAGCCAACAGCAACTGCTGGGCTTGGCTGAGCTTAATTGATGGGCTAAGACGCACGAGCTGACTTTGAGTGGGCCAAGATGTGCGAGTTGGGCTGCTGCACTCGGTTTGGTGGGCTACTGGGCTGAAACTTGGCCAAATTATGGGCTTCGAATGGAGCAGCTTCGGGCAGAACTTGGGCCGTTGATGGCTTGAGGAGCAACGGTCAGGCAAGGCCACGTGAAGCTGGGCTGGGCCACGAAGAAACAGCTTCGGTGAAGATGCACGAACGCGTGGAGCGGCTTGCGAAGTCAACAACAAAGCTTCAATTGGAGAATTTTGCTGGAGTTTGACTGAGGGAACAAAACTGGGTGGAGTAGCTGGCGTGGGCAGCTTCTACTTCGATGGGGTAGCTGAAACGGTGGAAGAGAGACACGGACGAAGGACAAATGGAGGAAGCAGATGTGTGGCAGTTGCTGGAGTAGCTTTGGTCAACGATGGAGCCTTCGGTGGGAGTTGTGATTGACCGAAAGGAGACAGCGAATGGTGGGGCGGCAGAATGGAGAAGCAGCTGCTCGCACCGTGGGGTTGGCAGCGAATTGGGGGAGGGGTGCTCAGTTTACAAGAAAAGGAAATGATGGAGAGGGATTCGAGGGAAATGAAAATGAAGGGAAAGGAGAGGGCGCACGAAGAAGGAGGGAACATCTGAGGCGTGCGAAGGGGAGACATAGCGACGGGAGATGTAGCTGGCAGGGCTTGCTCAAGAAGTCAAAGAAAAAAGGAAAAAGTAAGCAAGGTTATTCACTTAATTGAAGACTTGGTTCCCCTAATACTTTCTTGAAGATAAATCCATAAATTAACCAATTTAGTGCCTAATGTTGCACCCCAAAGCCTAGCTCCGAATTTCACTAAATTTTGGACTTCAATTTCTTCTCCAATCTCTCAATTTGACGTCCAATTTTGTTGTAGAAAAAGCCCACAAAATTTCTACGAATCCCCATCACCAAATGACTCGGTAAGGAGGCCAAAAATCCATTCGATTTGGTCCATCCGAATTTCCGTTCTTTTCTAAATCATTCGAATTGATTTTCCGTAAAAATCTCGAACTCGTCAGAGTTTCTCTGAAAGACAAGATGACGTCCTTTAAATGAACCGTGACACACTCGAACATCCGATTCCCGAAACGGAATTCAATTTTGTGGTTAAAATTGACCGAACGCGATTTTAGTCCAATCTGACCTATCGGGTAGCTTTTAGGGATTTTACCACGGATATCCCTTAACGGCTTCACCTAATAGATTGGTTAACTCATGAGTGATCCGCTCAGAGAAAAAGGACCATAGGCGCGCCAACGAAAAGCCCATTATATTTTAACGGGACAGGTCAAAAATTCAAGATGTCATAGTCCACATTTCGAATTCCTTGCAGGGTTTTTAGAACCAGCGGAAACTAGTGGTGTCATGCCCCGAACCCCGAGCGTGCGCACATCCCTTGGCGGTCGACTGAAAATGTGAAGTCCCAAGACGCGTCGCCAACCCAATTTTTTTTTTTTTTTTATCTTTTGATTAAGCACATGTGAAATCGAATTAAATAAACACCCAACCAATAGACAAACAATAAGGATAGTCAATCAAAACAAGAGCTGCCGAAAACAACTTATTTATTTATCAACTGTTAACCATAGGAAGTTTAATACCTATAAGCCTTCCTACGGCCACTTCTTATCGACCCTCTCAAAAACCTTCAGGGACTAGTGTGACATCATGAATTTTTAGTCTTATTCTTAATTGAATAAATCGGGCCTTTCATCGACGAGCCTATAGTGTTATTCTTAGAGTTGATCACTCGTGAGGTAACTAGACTATCTGACAAAGTTATTAAGAGATTTTTATGCAATAGACTTGAGGATTCGACCAAGAATCGGTTGCTCGACCGTGCTCATCTGCCAAGGAAATTACGGCACAATTATAAGTCGATTAGAAATTAGAGATAGGTCAGTTTGACTGAAATACGAGATTAAATATGGGTGATTTCACTAAATTACAAAATTCTCGTCGACCGGCACTAGATTAATTTTTTTTATCGTTTTGGTACCTTGTGTCTGTATTTGAATCATCGAGATTTTCACGACCACTGAGAGTTGCCAATGTGTCGAAGGGGTTCATTGTGACTCGAAGAAAATCGACCACGGGTCATTTGCACTAAAAATTCCTTAAAGCTACCTGAAAGTCTAGGTCACAAGTCATTTTAGGAACGTCGACTCAGTCTCTGAAGATTTTTTTGCAAACCGAGACTTTTTGGGAAGAAGTCGAGGTAGGGTCATTTTTGTCCAGAAAATTTAGAGGACCGTTTTTTATCGCACAATTGGGAAGCAAGTGGGATCAATTGGTGAGGAAAAATACCAATTTGATCATTGACTCGAAAATGGAATTTATGGGAGCCTATTTGACTTGATTCAAGAACGATTAAAGTCCAATTTGAGGGAAAATAATGTGAATTTCGTATGCCCCCATGGACCCAAAATTTTGGACCAACTCAAGGCTTCTAGAAGAGAGTTGGTGGCTGAAAATTGGCCATGGATTCCAGCTTGTCAAGGTGGAGCCCTCCAAGGGGACAAGTGAGACAAGAAGAGACCAAGTGGTCCCTTCCCTTGCTCCTCTACCCCAAATTGGATGTGATGATGTGATTCGATGAATTTCTTATTGTATTAATTTACAGGAAGAGATTTAGGCCAAGGTAAGTCATCTAAACTCGTGTTGTGCTTAAGCAGCCCTTATGGCGTATTTTCTTCCTAGTCGAGGCTTATGGGGTTGAACTTGCTAAGACATCGTGTCACCCCATTGTAGGATAACATTTTCATGTCCCTCGTTGATAGCGGTGGAAGACCCAAGGCTCGAAGTTTAGAAGGTGAAGCCCAAACAATCGGGGAGCATGTCCGACTAGTTAGTCATAGGAGAATTTTCTTTTGTTGAAAGCAGATCCCTTTTTGTAGGCTTCTGTGTATAAATCTCTATGTTTATAAAAAGGTATTTTGTAAAAAATTGACCCTACTTTTCTATCCCATCATGTTGTTGTCTAGGGATTTATTTATCCGCTCTCGCATGTGTATTAAATGAATAGGTCGGTGATGCGTCTTGGGACATCGCTATTATATCGACCAAGTAGTGATGGACATGTGCTCGGAGGATTGGGGCATTAGAGATTGGAGTGATAAGGTGCGATGGTCAATGGGATAATTAGTAGGAAAGGCCTTTAAATTCCTGCTGGTGCATGTCTGTGATAACCGATTGGTAGAATTGTTTGTTGTTATCGCTCAACTTCTAATTCGGTGTGGAATTGGAAGGTAGGTTTTTATAGAAAACCTGCAAGATGAGCAATCAAGAGGAAAGGACTCCTAGGAAGAGTACCGTTAAGCCTGTAGCTCGGGGTAGAATGCTAACGAGGGTCGGTACTTGAGGAGGCCGAGGTAGAGCGCAAGCTAAGGCTAGTGCGAGTGGAGTAGCACCACATCCTGTTGGTGCTAGGGTAGCAGCCCCAGGTGATCCATGAACTATTGGGATCACACAAGCATTGGATGCTATGAGAGAGACGATAGGGTAGCAGGCCTAGAACCAAGCTGCCGTTTTTACCGCCACTATTGCAGCTGTTGCTACTACCGCTGCCAATGCTGTTGGTGCTACCGCACCTATCGCCGCACCTGCTAAGGTTCCACCAAGGAAATTGGTCATCGGAAGATAAACTGGTGGAACAATTTTTGAAATTGAATCCATCGAAGTTTACAGGAGCAGGAGACCCCGAAGCTGCTGCTTGGTGGATCCAAGGACTGAAGAAGACCTTTGCACTATTGATGTGCACTGAAATTGAAAAGGTCATCTTCGCAGCCTACCAACTGGAAGGAGTCGCAAGTACATGGTGGAGAACCACCCAAGGAGCATTCTTTCTTGAAGGTGTAGCCTTAGAGTGGAATGCCTTCGTTGAGGCCTTCAACGGGAAGTACTTTTTGGAGACTGCCAGATAGATGAAGATGGTAGAGTTCCAAAGCCTTCACCAAGGCTCCATGACTGTCGATCAATATGAGGCGAAGTTTGCGGAGCTATCATAGTACGCTCCTGAGCTAGTGGAGAATCCAGTGAATTAAGTTAGGAGATTTTGGGATGGTCTTAGGCCATAACTGAGAAGTCCACTAATTCTGCTCAATCTGAGAAATTATAATGACCTATATGAGCGGGCCCAGATGATCAAGAGAGATCAAAATGAGAGAGTCGCTGCATCTAGATCGCGGTTCGAATTAAGTCAAGAAGGGATTCGACATGGGAAGAGGCCCATGATTAGAGGTAGATTTCAAATCCCGCCGAACAGGAAGGGTGGAATTGGAAAGGTAGGGTCTAGCCAAAATGGCATGTGTTGCTTGTGTGGAAGCCAACACAAATCAGCTACATGCCAACCTAGGCCGAGTACTTGTTTTGGGTGTGGCCAGCCGGGTCACATAGCTCAGAACTATCCTAAAAGATAAGGGAGACCACAACAAGTGCCGCCGCCGCCGCCGCCACCATTGGGTCAGAGGGTATGCACCACAGAACGCACCACAGGGTGGATAGATGGGACGCTCGGCCAAGGAACAATTTATGTGTTCACTAGAGGTCAGGCTGAGGACGTGCCTGACGTGATTACAGGTATGGTTTCGTTGAATGACCATCCTGCTTATGCTTTGTTCTAACCTAGCACAACTCATTCTTTTATTGTCGAGCAATTTGTTAAGATAATAGAATTAAGTCCTAAGTTGTTGGAGATAGTGGTTAGCATATCTACACCGTTAAAGGATAAGGTGTTGTCTGCATTGGGTTGTTCTGGTTGCAAGTTGCAAGAGGGGAAAATAGATTTGTTAGTCCTAGCCGTGTATGACTTTGATTTGATAATTAGCATGGATTGGCTCACCAAGCAACGAGCTAAGATGGACTGCTATTGCAAAGCGATTCAATTTAACTCGTTAGAGGGTGAGAGCTTCGAGTTTGTCGAGAATCAAGGAGGACCCTCGATTTCCCTAATCTCGTCACAAGAGGCAACCCATTTGTTAGATGGGGGTTGCCAAGGTTACCTGGCGACTGTCGTGGATACGATAGTTGATGAGCTGTAGATCAAAAATATTTCAATTGTGCAAGAATTTCCATATGTATTCCTAAAGGAATTGCTAAGATTGCCGCCAGAGAGAGAAATCGAGTTTGTGATTGAGTTAGCACCCGGGACAGAGCTAACCTATAAGGCTCATTACCGGATGGCATTATCGAAGTTGAAGGAACAAAATGTGCAAATGCAGGAATTGTTGGATAGGGGATTTATACGTCCTAGTACATCACTTTGGGGAGCACCAGTTCTCTTTATAAAGAAGAAGGATGGTTCATTGCGATTGTGCATTGACTATCGCCAACTCAATCAGGTGACAATAAAAAACAAATATCGACTCCCAAGGATCGATGACTTGTTTGATCAGTTACAAGGAGCGTCGATATTTTCAACAATCGACTTGAGGACATGATATCATCAGCTGAGGATTAAGAAAGAGGACATACCAAAGTAAGCATTTCGTACTCGGTATGGTCATTACGAGTTCACAGTAATGCCGTTCAGGTTAACAAATGCTCCAGCTGCTTTTATGGATCTGATGAACCGAGTGTTCAAGGAATATTTGGATCAGTTTGTCATCGTGTTCATTAATGATATTCTGGTGTATCCAAGGACTGAATAAGAGCATGAGAGTCATCTGAGAGTAGTACTGTAGACTCTGAGGGTTCATCAACCGTATGCTAAGTTTAGCAAATGCAAAGTTTGGCTGACTCATGTTGCGTTCTTAGGCCACGTGATTTTAGGAGAAGGAACCTTCATGGACTCGTCCAAAATTGAAGCAGTGATCAACTGGCCAAAGCCGACTACCATGACAGAGATCAAAATTGTTCTGGGTTTGGCAGACTATTACAGAAGATTTGTATAAGGATTTTCAGCCTTGGTGTCGTCATTGACTAGACTCTTGAAGAAAGAAGAAAAATTTGTATGGCTAGACAAGTGCGAGTGTAGTTTTTAAGAGCTGAAATGAAAGCTAACTACCACACCTGTGTTGACGATTCCATCTGGTCTTGGAGGATACGAGATTTATAATGATGCGTCGTTCAGAGGACTGGGTTATGTGCCGATGTAATATGGTAGGGTTGTTGTATATGCTTCCCGTCAGTTGAGACCTCATGAATTAAACTACTTGACACATGACTTAGAACTTGCAGCAATCATTTTCGCGTTAAAGATTTGGAGACATTATTTGTGTGATGAAAGATTCCAAATCCTCACGGACCATCAAAGTCTCAAGTACCTATTCTCTTAGAATGAGTTGAATATGAGTCAGCGCCGATGGATGAAACTTCTGAAAGACTACGATTGTGATATTCTATATCACCCAGGAAAGGTGAATAAGGTCGCTGACGCTTTAAGCTAAAAGTTTTCAGTCGCTCACATGCTGGTTAAGGAGTGGAACCTACTCGAGAGGGCTCGGGATTCGGTTTTCAAATTTCAGGTAGGCCACCTTTCTCATCTTATGGCCACCCTAAAAATTGAGCCGGATGTCCAGATTAGGATTAAACTACTTCAACCAACAGACCCAGATGTTCAGAAGATTTTGTAAGAGGATACTGATAAAAGGAAAGCTGATTTTTTAGATTTCTGATGATGGAACACTAAAGTTCCGAGGACGAATGTGTGTACCTGACGATGTGAAGCTTAGAGAGGATATTTTATTAGAAGCTTATCGTAGCAGTTACAACATTCATCCTAGCAGTACAAAGATGTATTAGAATTTGCGTCAACACTATTGGTGGTTTGGTATGAACATTGCCAAGCATGTCGCCAAGTGTTTGACGTGTTAGCAGGTTAAAACTAACCATTGTAAATCAGGAGGACTTCTACAACCTCTCGAGATCCCAAAGTAGAAGTGGGAACACATCACGATGGATTTTGTGACCGAATTACCGAGGAGTTAGAGAGGAAATGATTCCATCTGGGTAGTAGTTGACAGATTAACAAAGTCGGCTCGCTTCATTGCAGTATAAAAGGACCTCAATTTGGATAGACACACAGAGTTGTATGTGCATTAAATAGTTCGACTGCATGGGGTGCAGGTTACGATTACTTCAGATCGAGATCCGAGATTTACCGCCGCTTTTTGGAAGAGCTTGCAGAGTGCTTTTGGTATGAAGCTGCAACACAGTACGACATATCATCCTCAGATGGATGGCCAGTCTAAGAGGATGATTCAAACCCTCATGGACATGTTGCGAGCTTGCGTACTGGATTTTAAGGGAAGCTAGGAGGAACAACTTCATCTTGTGGAATTTGCCTACAACAATAGTTATCGGCAGAGTATCCAGATGGCTCCTTTTAAAGCGTTGTATGGCAGAGCGTGTAGGACACTCATATGTTGGGATGAAGTTGAGGAGAGAAAGATCACAAGCCCAAAGTTTGTTCAGCAATCAATGGATGCTGTCGTAGTGATCAGAAACAGATTAAAGACCATTCAGAGGCGCCAGAAAAGCTACGCAGATAAGTGTCGAAGGTTTTTGGAATTCCAAGTTGGTGATCACATTTTTCTAAAGGTGTCACCGATGAGGGGAACTTCGTGCTTGAGAGAATTGGGACCCTGATGTATCGTCTTGCGCTGCCGCTGAGATTGGCGCAAGTGCACAATGTCTTTCACGTGTTGATGTTGAGGAAGTATGAGCTTGACTCGACCCACGTGCTTAATTTTGAGGAATTGGATGTGGACAACCGAGTGTTGTACATTGAAAGCCTGGTTCAGATCATAGATCGAAAAGAGCAAATTCTGCGTACAAAGATCATTCTGTTGGTCAAAATGGTCTGGCAATACCACGACAATAAAGGAGCAACCCGGGAGAGTGAAGAGTCGATGAGACAATTGTACCCCTATCTTTCTGCTTAAGTATTGTAATGGTTTAAATTTCAAGGACAAAATTTTTATAAGAGGGAATGAGTTGTGACATCCTAAATTTTCAGTTATGTTCTCAATTGAGTAAATCGGGCCTTTTATCAATGCGCCTATATTGCTATTCTCACAGCTGATCACTCGTGAGGTAACTAGACTATATGAGGAAGTTATTAAGATATTTTTATGCAATAGACTTGAAGATTCCACCAGGAATCAACTGCTTGACCATGCTCATTTGCCGAGGTCATTATGGCATAGTTATAAGTCGATTAGAAATCAAAGATAGGTTAGTTCGACTGAGATACATGGTTAAACGTTGGTGATTCCACTAAATTGCAAAATTCTCGTCGACCGGCACTAGACTGATTTTTCTATCGTTTTGGTACCTTGTGTCTATATTTGAATCCTCGAGATTTTCATGACCACCAACAGTCGTCAATGTGTTGAAGGGGTTCATTGTGGCTCCATGGGTCATTTGCACTAAAAATTCCTTAAAGCTACCCGAAAGCCAAGGTCATGATAAAATCGCGCTAGATTGAAATTAACCGCGAATTTGAATCCGATTTCAAAATATGAAAGTTATGTCATGTCACAAGTCATTCTAGGAACGTTGACTCAGTCTCCAAAGATTTTTCTATAAACTGAGACTTTTTAGGAAAAAGACGAGGTAGGGTCGTTTTTGTCCAGAAAATTCAGAGGACTGTTTTTGATCAAGCAATTGGGAAGCAAGTCAGATCAATTGGTGAGGAAAAATACCAATTTGATTGTTGACTCAATAATGGAATTTATGGGAGCTTATTTGAGTTGATTCAAAAATGATTAAAGTCGAATTTGAGGGAAAATAATGTGAAATTCGTATGCCCCCTTGGACCCAACATTTTGGACCAACACAAGGCTTCTAGAAGAGAGTTGGTGGCTGAAAATTGGCCATGGATTCCAACTAGTCAAGGTGGAGCCCTCCAAGGGAACAAGTGAGATAAGAAGAGACCAAGTGGTCCCTTCCCTCTCTCCTCTACCCCAAAACCATCGAGCAACCCCCCTCCTTCTCCATTTTTGCTGCTTGAAGCCTAAAATTCTAGAGAACCAGCTAGCAAGCCGTCACCAGCCCCATCGTAGCCACCGCATGCCACCGCCCCGCTGCTCGCCCATCGTTGCGCCCGTCACGCCTCACACCAGCCCCGCTCATGTCTCCACCTTCCCTGGCCATCCTCCCGCTTTAACTACGAGCCCAAGTAATCCTTGGAGCTATTCAAGCTTGCCTTGTCGTCGCTAGAGCCACCTCAAAGCCCGCCTCCACCCATCTAAGCCGCAGCAGCTCAACCGGTTCCATCCCTGCCAGTGACCGAAGGTAGTGGGTTTCTAGCCCACTATTTGGCCCGTTTTGGGGGCTTTCCCGACCCCATTTGACGAGCTCGCTTTGGAGTTTCTCGTCCCTTGCCACATCCCCATCATTTTGATCTGAGCGGATCATTAAACAAGTGAGTTTAACTCATTAATCCTTGCTTAGTAAATTAATGACATTTAAGGGTTGTTTAGTTTAGGTTAAGTATGGACTAGGTGGATAGTTAGAGTAGATTAACAATTAAATTAATTGTTATTGCATGTTAGGTGGTTAGAGTAGTGTAGTTAGGGCCTAGACAAGCTCTAGTATTTATCTAGAGTCGTTCGGAAATTTTCCAAGCTCGTCGCGTCTTTTAATTAGACATTACAGGCCTAAGTTGCTATTTTTTCATTTAATAATTAATTTTCGTAATTATTTAATTAATTAATTATTTTCCAGAATTTAGACAAGAATAGTCGATGATCGGAATTTTATGCTGATTGCAGTGGAGTAATCTATTTATTTAATTGAATTCTAATTTGTGTTGATTGTGTGTGATTTGTGATTTTGGGAATTTATTCCTAAATTTATTTAATTTCATTAATTAATTAGAAAATCACGGAGCGTCGGTTTATAGCGCCAAAAATGTTTTTATCGACTATATAAATAGTGGGGAATTTTGAAAGTAAAGATATCATATTTTTGGCCGAGGCCGACCGTGTACCCACACATGATTATTTTTATCGGGTGCACTTAATAGGAGGGAAATAAGTCAAGATGTTTTGATAATTGAGGAATCTATTTGTAAAGAGCAATGCAGTTGATCGTGGGTGAAAAACCGTTAGATGTTGTGAGTTAGGTCAAGAACACCGCCGAAGTATGGCTGTGCCCATTGGGCCGTAATCCACCACCACGTTTGGTTGTGTCCACTGGACCGTAATTTACCATTGAACTTGGAATCAGTTGTGCCCATTGGGCCATAATTTACCACCGAACTTGGAATCGGTTATGTCTGCTGAGCCGTAATTCAGCGTTCCGCCAAAGATTTAGTAGGCCATGCCCACTGAGCCGTAATTCATTGTTGGGGTTGAGTAATTGGAATGACAATGTGATTGTCCTGTGTCTTGGAATTGACTAGGTCGATTGATTGATGATTCGATCTAAATTCCTGATTTTATGTGATGGTATGATTCGATCTGAATTTAAGGATTGGATGTGATGACGTGATTCAATGAATTGCTTATTGTATTAACTTGTAGGAAAAGATTAAGGCCAAGGTAAGTCCTCTAAACTCATGTTGTGCTTAGGCAACCCTTAGGGCGTATTTTCTTCCTAGTCGGGGCTTATGCGGTTGAACTTGCTAAGATGTCGTCTCACCCCGTTGTGGGATAACGTTTTCAGGTCCCTAGTTGATAGCAGTGGAAGACCCGAGGCTCGAAGTTTAGAAGGTGAAGCCCGAAGAATCGTCGAGCATGTCCGACTAGTTAGTCATAGGACAATTCTCTTTTGTTGAAAGCCAATCCCTTTTTATAGGCTTCTGTGTATAAATTTGTGTGTTTATAAAAAGGTACTTTGTAAAAAATTGGCCTTACTTTTCTATCCCATCTTGTTGTTGTCTGGGGATTTATTTATCTGCTTCCACATGTGTATTAAACGAATGGGTCAGCGATATGTCATGGGACATCGCTATTATATCAACCAAGCAGGGATGGGCACGTGCTCGGAGGATTGGGGCATGAGAACCAGGGTCAACCTAAACTTCTCTAGCAATAGGGCTAGCCAAATGGTGTTGCATCTCGTACCCACCAAATCTGCACTCAGCAGATCTCCATGCTACGGTCCTGAAAAAGTTTAACCATGACGGGGTGAGATAAATCTCAGTGAGTCAAAACCCTAAACCCCGATTAAGATGCAAATTCGCCTCGAAGGTGTCCTAAACACGCACCATACAAAACTCATCTTGCCTCGTCACGTCCCTGCATGTTAGCTCATCACATATGCTATTATCAATGCAGCAAGCCTAATTTAATAACAAAAACACATATTTCATTATTCAAACATTAACATGGGTCCTGATTATAAGGAAAAACCGTTATAACACATCCCATACCATGCCACACAATTTTGCCCCATAATCAAGAACAAATATCACAACCATTCATGCGTGTTCCGATTATTACGACCTCTCGGGCAACGGCCAACTCAAAAGTCAGTGGTCATCCGAAGTAACCGGGCATTGTCCTACCCCATCGAGCACGACATCTTTCCGCGTATTCGTACACATCAGGACAGCATTTCAATAAGGAGCATCGGTCTGGCCTCAACCGCAACTTGGCATCCCGTTGACATGGGAGCATCCGAACTTAATCAAGCATCGTCCTGCATAATCATATGCATCAAGACGAGTTCATTACCCCGCATAATCATACACATCAGGGTATTTAGGTGATCACATGAGCACACCATCACTCAAGTCCATTGTTTTCTTTCTCATTAGCCAAGAACACCAAAATCCCTTTTTAAATAATAAACTTTGTAACTCTTTTTTTTTTATTCAAAACTTTCCGAAATAAATTCATATGCGGTTATGTAGTCAAAATCAACCCGTCAAACTTTGCACACTTCTACTATGAAACCTCCTTGTTTTATTGAGCACATAAAATTTGGTCTCCAAACCCGATACCTCATTTATTTTCTATTTTCCTTTCCAACCACCCCTTTTTGGAACTAACTTGGGTAATCCCTTTCCTTTTTCTTTTTCTTTCAAAATTTTGGAAAGAAATTTGTAGGTGCTCACGTACTCAAAATTAATCCATCAAACTTTGCACGCACCTAGTTTAAAATCTCATTGTTTTATTGAGCAAATAAGTTTTGGTGTACAGACCCGACACGTCATTTATTTTCTATTTAATTGTCCATCGCACTAAGTTTTTTTTATCAAAAATCGGAACCTACCATAGAGCACTCAATTGCATAACATCACGCATAAGTTCTCAACATGCCAAAAATCAACCAAATCACAAAATGTACATTTTCTAGCAAGCAAGACATCAAAACAATCATAAGACCACAATCGGCTCTCACCGGCAGAAATCGAGTCCCCTCGCATGTCTCTAAGATTAATTCCAAAAGCATAACCAAAAGAGTTCAAAAAATCCTCAAATTTAAATATATTATAAAGGACACCTAAACGAACACTTTTCATGCAGACATCTTGACCCAGATATTCCTAGAATAAGAGCAATAATTCTCTCAAACTGTTGCCAAAACTGTGTCCTTGTCCAGAAATTATGTTTTCAAAAATCAGTTTGGTTCGAGGTCCAAAACTCGTCTGTTTGCTCTGAAATTTTACCATGTTTAACGTTAAGATGTGATGAAAATATTTTATGGAGAAACTCTTTCAAAATTCAAACCCTAAGAGTTGATGAAAATCCTTTAAACACCAAGAGGTCACGTGTTCCAGCACAAACCAAGATTCTGCTTTGCATGCCACGAAGCTGAAATATTATTCTTTTAAATTCATAAAATTTTGAGTAAAATATATGTAATAAATGAACATGTTGGGAACATTTTCTAAGAAGGAAGTAACCTCAAAATCATAGCACATTTTAACCCTCGAAAATAGCAAACAGCAAACATCTAGTAAACTGATCTGAAGAGACATCCACTAAATTGAGTTAAACCAACTTAATTAACCTAACCATGGTTAATTAACCTAACTATGATTAACTAACATAACCAAGGCTAGTTACCACTAATCTAGGATTAACTAAACTAATCCTCATTAGCACTAATCTAACCATGATTAGCATTAATCTAAACACCCATAAGCGCAATTAATGGACTAATCAAGGATTAAGGAGTTAACTCACTAAATTAGGACGGTGGTGGGTTCAACGGCAATGGAAACGGCCCTACAAGGGCTCAGCCAAGGAGGGAGGTTCAGTTATGTGGAGCTAGTTTTGGCGGCTGCTGGCAGGCTGAACGGGCACGGCTAGACGGTGCTGGTGGCGGGTGGCCGAGCTGAGGCATTGGGTGGTGAGGTGGTGGCTGCTCGACTGGACTGTGGAGTAGTTGGGCGGAACTGGAGCTGCAGGCAATTGGACGTGGGCTATTCTGTAGGGGGTTTGCATGCATGAAGATAGAGAGGGAAGAGGGAGAGAGAACAAGAAGGTCAAGGCAAGGGCCAATGAAAGCTTAGGGAAAATATCCAAGCCACTCATTACATTTTACCCAAAAGTCTTCTTGCACAAAAGTCTTGTGCTCCTCCAATCACAAATTAGCCCTTATTTCTCACAAAATAAACCATTTTGGGCAGCCAAATTCCCTTTTTCCCTCTTGATCCGAATTTCCCTTTTACTTCCTAGTTTGTACAAAAACCGATTATTCCGCAAAATTCCAAACTCGTCGAAATTTCTCTGAAAAATGACATGACATCCAATAAATGAATCGTGACACGCTCAAACATTCGATTCCCAAAACCGAATTTAATTTCGTGGTTAAAATTGACCGAACACGACTTTAGTATGACCTAACCTATCAAGTAGCTTTTAGGGATTTTAGCGCGTTTGACCCGTGGTCGATAATTTTCGATTCACGTTTGTGCATCCCCGAATTGTAGACGACCCTCAGTTGTCATAAAATCATGAGGGTTCAATTACGTGTCCCGAGTTTAATATAGATAGAAAATCGGGTTATAGTCATTCAACACGAATATCGCAATCATGCGAAACCACCCGCCATTCGACTACACAATTCCATCGAATCGACTTATATCCGTTCGCTAATCGATTTATAATTGTGTCATATTGACCATTGCCGATTATTATGGTCGAGCGATCGATTTCTAATCGAATTCTCTAGTTTGTCGCATTTATATCCCTTAACGGCCTCACCTAATAGATTAGTTACTCGAGAGTGATCAGTTTTGAGTAAATTAACCAAAAGCGCGTGGACGAAACAACCATTTCTTATATCCGAATTGGGGGCCAAATTTTGGGATCTCACAAGTGAGAAGTGAACAAAGCATCTATTCAAGAAATAAGATGTGCTTGCGTGTGGAAGCTATTGGGACATACAGATTAGTTCTCGGTAGTGGTTTTGTTTTAATTTTAGAAAATGGCCTTTTATATTCCTAATTTTTCTAGGAATTTAATGTCAATTTCAAGACTTGTACCTTTGGAATACTCCTTTAAATTTTCAAATTCACCATTCAATTTATCTTATAAATATGAAATTATTGGGAGTGGTATTTTGTCTGTCAGTCTCTTTCGAATTAATTTACAAGACAATATCATTAATAATGTGATACACGTTCACGATAATGTTGGTATAAAATAATGTGTTGTGAATGAGGATTCCTTTATGTTGTGGCACCAGAGGTTGGGACATATCTTCATGGATAGAATTAAGCGACTAGTAAATAATGGAATACTTAATATTCTAGATTTGACTGATTATGACACTTGTGTTGACTGTATAAAGGGAAAACAGACCAACTAGTAAAAAAAAAGTGCTAAGAGGAGTACAGAAATATTATAAATCATACATATAGATATTTGTAGTCCGGATATGGACTCAAATGATCAAAGATACTTCATTTATTTCATAGAAGATTATTCACGATTCATGTATCTCTACTTGTTTCGTAATAAGCACGAAGCGCTAGATGCCTTTGAGGTATTTAAAACCGAAGTAGAGAAATAATGTGATAAGCAAATTAAGATCGTGAGATCTAATAGAGATGGAGAATATTATGGTAGATACACTAAAGATGGACAAGCATCCGGTCCATTTGCGAAGTTTCTTGAAGAGCATGGGATTATTACCTAATACACTATGCCTGGTTCACTGGACCAAAATGGTTCCACAGAATGAAGAAACCGAACATTATTGGACATGGTGCAGAGTATGCTCAATAGCTTGAAACTTCCTAAGTTTTTATGGACTGAGGCTCTTAAAACGGCTGTGTACATATTGAACCGAGTTCTAACAAAGGTTGTTCCAAAGACGCATTTTGAGTTATTCAAAGGTTGGAAACCGAGTTTGTGACATGTATGTGTTTGGGGATGCCCATCAGAGGTAAGAGTCTACAATCCACATGAAAAAAAAGTTAGATCCAAGGACTATAAGTGGATATTTCGTTGGATATGCCAAAAAGTCCAAAGATACATGTTTTATTATCCATCTCACACCACTAGGTTTGTGGAATCAAGAAATGATAAATTTCTTAAGAATGACTTGATTAGTGGGAGTGATCAATTCAGGGACTTTGTTCCCGAAGAATATCATTCACTTACTAAACCTTCCACCTTAGGTATTGGATTCGTTGATGTTTACAACACCCCTTCAGTTCAACTGGTCGTTGAGCAACCAATTATTGAAGATCCACAACCTGCTGATATTGATTCGGTAGACCAAACTGTTTAGAAATTACCAAATACTATTGAGCTTCCAGTTGAATAACAAACTCCTCAGGAGGATGTTGATGCAACATTAAAAAGGTCTACTTGAATAAGGAAATCAGCAATCCTTAATGACTACATTGTGTATCTACAAGAATCTGACTATAATATTCGAGCTGAAAGTGATTCCCAGACGTTTTCACAAGTCATGAGTTGTGATAAATCCAATTTATGATATAATGCCATGAAGGAAGAGATGAATTCTATGGCATCAAACGAAGTCTAGGATTTAGTTGAGTAGTGTCATGGTGCGAAGGTCATTAGTTGTAAATGGGTCTTCAAAACTAAGAAGGATTCATTAGACAATTTTGAGAGATACAAAGCCAAACTTGTTGCCAAATGATTCACTCAAAAGGAGGGAATCGATTACATGGAAACGTTTTCTCCTATATCCAAGAAAGATTCTCTTCGCATTATTTGGCATAGGTTGCTCATTTTGATATGGAGTTATATCAAATGGATGTTAAAACGGCGTTCTTCAATGGAAAATTGAAAGAAGTTGTTTACATGAAACAACTAGAAGGATTATTCTCTAGTGCTAATGAGCATTTGGTATGCAAGCTTAAAAGGTCTCTGTATGGCTTGAAATAAGGATCCCACCAATGGTACTTAAGATTCCATGAGGTTATCTCTTCATTCAGTTTTATATAGAATGTTATGGATTAATGTATATACCAGAAGGTTAGTGGGAGCAAAATTTGTTTCCTTGTACTATATGTAGATGACATGTTACTTACAACCAATGACAAGGGGTTGTTATATAAAGTGAAGCAATTTCTTTCTAAGAGTTTTGATAAGAAGGATATATATGAAGTGTCTTATGTCATTGGCATTAAGATCCATAGAGATAGACCTTAAGGTATATTAGGACTATCTCAATAAATTTATATTAATAAGGTCTTAGAGAGGTTTCAAATGAAAGATTGTTCACTAAGTATAGCACCTGTTGTGAAGAGTGATAGTTTTAATTTAAACCAATGCCCGAAGAACGATTTTGAAGGGGAACAAATGAAGAACATCCCATATGCTTCTACTGTCAGAAGCTTAATGAATGCTCAGGTTTGCACTCAACCTGACATTGCCTTTGTTGTGGAAATGTTGGAAAGATACCAAAGTAATCTAGGTATGGACCACTAGACAGCTACAAAGAAGGTGATGAGGTACCTTTAAGGAAATAAGGGACATATGCTTATGTATAGGCGCACGTTACTCGGATTCAAACTTTGTTGGCTGTGTTGATTCCTATAAATCAACATCGAGATATATTTTTATGTTTGCTAGCGGAGCTGTATCATGGAGGAGTGCACAACAGACCTTGGTTGCCACTTCCACTATGGAGGCAGGTTTCATTTCCTATTTTGAGTTATGGATTCCATTGCTAGGCCATTAAGAATATTTTACGATAATTCAGCTGCAGTTTTCATGGCTAAGAACCATAAAAGTGGTAGTCGAAGTAAACACATCGACATCAAGTATTTAGCCATTAGAGAACGTGTTAAAGAGAAGAAAGTGATCGTAGAACATGTAAGCACTGGATTGTTGATAACTGATTCTTTAACTAAAGGCTTGCCACCAATGAGTTATAAGGATCATGTCAGAATGGGCATTGGCCCAATCATACAAAATTTTCTTTATATGGAAGAATTTGTGAGACTTTTATTCATTTATAATGTTTTTCTCAATACAGTTGTATACATTCAGTTATTATGAGAAAAACAATTACGTTTGATGTCACGCCCTAATCCTCAGGCACACACCCATCCTTCACCTGGCTGATTAATAGCGACATCCTAGGACGTATTGCCAACCCATTCATTTTAATATGCACATGCAGAAGCAATTATAAATCCCCGGATAATAAAACAATGGGATAGAAAAGTAGGGCTATATTTTTCACAGCTAAAAAACCACAACCACACTTTTATACAATTCAAACCCTTCAGTATATTTTACAGTACTATTCACAAAAGTCTGATCTATCACCTATCCACATAGACATAGGGCTTGCAAAATGGGGGAGGTCTCAATCCTCATCCGGGTCATACTCTAGATCATCATCCAGATCCTCCTCCGACTCTTCATCAGGTTCTTCTGGTTCCTCCTCTTCAAGCTCCTCTTCGAGCTCTTCCATCTCCTCGTCCTCTTCCGGTCCTTCTTCCTCCTGCTCCACAATCTCCGCTTCTTCTTCACTCCAGTTGGCATCCTCAATTGTGTACATCGGAGAAGCTGGCCCACTCCCAAGCACGAGATCTCTAGCATCATCTACCGCTCCGTCCTTAGGATATGTAGTCCCTTCTCCGAAAGTTTCCTCTAAGACATACTGTGGCACGTCCTCTTCCGATATAGGACCCTCTCTTCGCCTATCATGGTAGTAACGATACCACGATCTATACTTATGGGGCATCAAGTCAACTCTACCCACGTCAACCCAAACGGTAGATTTTATCAGAACTTATAGGTCAGGGTGAATGTGGAAATGAGTAGCCTCCTCTGAAATGCTGTCGGGAATACCAAATTGCTCAAGAACAGGGGGAGGTGGAGGTGCTGCCATTTAAGAGCCTGAAATTGGTTATACAATAACCAATGAGACTACATCTCAAAAAGTTCTACCCCACCAAGACTCAATTAGGAAGTCAATATGCCCTGAGGACTGCCTAAGCACAACACGAATCGGGGGACTTACCTTGGCCTCTACTTCCTTCCTACAAGTCAGTATATTTCACATATACACATATCACATCAGTTAAACCAATCAGATCAAACTATTGATCAATTAACCTAGTCGATTATATGTCAATTAGACCATCTTCGGTCATTCTCATTCGTACTATTGATTTCTCAAGGCAATGTACCTATTCATTGAGCCACGTGCATTTTCCAAAGCGACAAACTTCGTCACCGAGCTACATGCATTCTCCCAGGCGATGTACTTAACCAATATCTCTCATGCATTCTCCAAGATGACCCTATTGGTCTCTGAGCCACGTATTATAGCACTCATCTCTAGTCACCGAGCCACATGCATTCTCCAAGTTGACATACTTCGTCACCGAGCTACGTGCATTCTCCAAGGCAACATATCTAATCACCAAGCTCCGTGCATTCTCCGAGGCGATGTACTTAATCACCGAGCCACGTGTATTCTCCGAGGCACAAGTACTCAACCTTCCGTACGACACATAAGGGATTTCCTCAACAATTTGCAAAAAATTTGCATAAGGAATGGAATTTTTTAGCCTCCATAAGATAGTATAGAATCTCCATGATTTTCAAATCAAGCTTTTCAAAATCCATATGGAAAATTCTATTGCCACCTACAAAATCTTTTATAATAGATAATAATCTTTGCAAAAATGTCACATAATATCTTCCTTTCATTTGCGAATCAAACTTGCTAGATATAAGATATCTTTTAAGAATATAGCAAGAATATCCATGAATATGCAATAATATCTTTCAAGATCAAAGGGATTTGTTGGAGTGAAAAACTCAAAAATATATTATTGGTGCATTTTGCAAAAAGAAAATAGATATTTGTCACGTGCCAAAATTGCAATGTCTTATATTTATAAGAAAAGATATTTGCAATATAATAAACAATCATCCATAATTATGATAAATGCACGTAGAAATTTGTAAGGCAGGATGATAAAAAAATATTCTCTTACCCATGGTATATGTTTGAAATATACCATTGAAAAAAAAAATCATTACCAATCTTCGCCTGAGATTCTTTTCTTATTGCACCAAAATCTGCATAGATTCACAATCATTCTTGCCTTATTGAATTTCCTGCAATCATTTCTTTTTTTTTTTTTTTTTTGGTATCCATCATTTTGGATCCTTCCATTTCGTTATAGTAAAATAGAAAATCCATAGATAAACAAATATTCTTTCTTAATTCATCATAACAAAGTATTCAAAAAAAGAATATTATGCACAATGATATTTTGAAAAATAAATTCTCACTTAGTCATAGTACAATAAAAACAAAGAGAATAAAATCCTTGAGTATCTAAGAATATCTTGCATAATAAAATAATATTACGTAAAATAGATTTTTACTTGGCAAAATATGATAAAATCTTAGAGTATAAAATTAAGCCAAATAAATTCATTTGTCTCTAAGCAAAATGATCACACGTATTATATCAAATCTCAACACACGAATTACAAAAATAAATCCCACGATTCTTTCTTCAATAAAACAAATCGAAATATATGATCATTATAAAATCTAAATCAATAAAGGATATGTCGAATATGAGAATCATGTGCCCAAATCAAATTAAAAAATTTACCTTCCTTACCAAATTCTCTTTCTTCTTTCTTCTTTATATCCTGCAAAAACAACTCTTATTTTCTTTGGTACCCATTTTTTCTTGGGTCCATGAGAGTTAATAGAGTTTGCTGTTTTTATCTAAACTTTATTAAATGCTCTCCAGACTTTGAGGACATTCTTTCTCAAAGTGTTCTAAATCTCCACAATTTGAACATTTGAGGGCATTTCGACTAACAGGTTTTGTAAATATCCTTTGAAAATGCTTCTTGTATGCAAGTCTAGGATATCTTTGTCTAAGTCTCTCCTTGACTTTAGGAAAATCTATTAAAGAATCATTTTCCTTAATGAAACCAAGTCCCAACTTATTATAGTAAGGTACTTGTATGGAAAGGATATGCTCTAATGTTTTTGATTCATTTGAAAATCTTGTCGAAATCTTTGAAATTTTTTTTTAAAGAATCATTTTCTTTGACAAGTAAATCTCGATTTTCTTTTGTTTGTAGAAAATATTTTTGCAAAATTTCATACTTTTCTTTTCGAGAAAGATCCCGTTGCCTAAGCCATGAATTCTCCTCTTTTAGTTTGGAGATCCTTTTCAGAGAAGATTTGAGATTTAAGCAAAGCTCATATATATACTTAAGAACTTTAGCAGGAATTTTTTAATGGCTTACCTCGATTTCCTCATCGGATTCTAAGTCTGTGTCCAAGTCAGACTTTAATTCTGAGTCTGTGTCTGAGTTAGACTTAGATTCTGAATGTGCCATCAAGCATAGATTTCCTTGCTCATCATCTTCTTTTATTGTTCTTTTCTAGCCATTCTGCTTGTAATGTCTTCTTCCACTGAATGTGCTTCCTTTTCTACTCAACTTTTTGAATTTCTTGATCATAAAAGCAAGTTCTTCGTCGTCCATGTCATTTTCTGAGTCTGTATCATCAAAATCAGCGTTAGATATTAAAGTAATGGACTTTTTACCTTCGGGATCTTCATCAATGATTTGTTCCACTTCGTAGGATTGAAGAGTGCCAATAAATTCATTGATGGAGAGTGGCACAATCCTTTGAGTCTCCTAGATTGAGGTCTTGACATGGTTCCATTCTTTTGAAAGACCTCATAAAAGTTTGTTGACCTTCATTTGAGAAGAAATTGGATGACCTTGATACTCCAAACCATTTACAATTTCTGTAAAACGGCTGAACATATCTCCAATCGACTCTCCTTGCTTCATCTTGAATGATTCATATTTGCCGAGCAAGAAGTTTACTTTTGTCTCTTTTACACAATCAGTCCCTCATATGTAACATGAAGTCTATCCCAAACTTCTTTAGTTGTTTCACATTAAGAGATTTTGTTATATTCAACAGGAAACAATGCACAATATAAATAATAAATTGCTTTCGCATCAAGAGCATCTCTTTTGGACATCTCCGTCCGAGACATAGGAGCAGGGGGTTTGGTTTCTTTGTCTTTGCCATTCTTATTTGATGTAGATGCGGCAGTGGGATTGATTCCTCTTTCCACAACATCCTATTGCAAGGGATCTCTGGATCTTAGGAATTCCTTCATTTTGTTCTTCCACACGTCGTATTCATTTCCATCAAAATATGGTGGCCTGGTGTTGCTTTGCCCTTCCATAAGTCCTAGTGCCAAGATACTAGCCATAGAAGATCTTTAGCTCAAAAGTAAAAACACTTTTATAAACCGAGCACTTGGCTTTGATACAATTGAAAGTGTTAGTATGAACACCTAGAGGGGGGTGAATAGGTGTAAAAACAGATTCTGCAAAATACAGTGAAAATCTTTACTTTTAACCTGAGTCTAAATAACAACAGACTTTTGAAACTGAGTTTGAAGAACAGCAGACTTTGAGCAAGATCAAACTTTAGCAGTTAAATAGAACTACGAACAAAATAAAGAGATTCAGGGAAAAGAAGAAGAACACATAATTTATAGTGGTTCGGCTTAGATCAAGCCTATGTCCACTCTCCCATGCTAACAGCCTCCTGGCTGGATTCCACTATGCAATCAACAAGAGATTACAACTTTGAGTGCAAACACTTAGTAGTAGATCACACTATCTCACTAAGTCACTCTTTTGGTATTTCTCTCACGATCACAAACGTTTAAGTTCACAAGAGATAAGTGTATGATCGAAGGTCACTCAGACTTTGGAATTTAAATTCTACGCTCCGTCTCTTACTTGCTCATCAGTCCTTGATCTCCTTAAATACTCATCCAATTCCGTTGGATAGTATCTCGAGGATTGTCTTCAAATCTACCCATTGGACAGATCTGTATCAAGAAGATTTGGTAGCCGTTGAGTGACAAAAGTAGAATTTCAAATTGATTCCGATCGCCCATACAAACGGAATCTTGGTTTCCATAAATAAAGTTCATTCCTATAGAAAGTTCTTATTTTCATGATCCAATTGTCAATCAATTAGATTGAGTCAATCAAATCAATCTTGATGTAGAATCCAAACCAGATTACTAGTCGTTATACATTTAGGGCTTGTGTTACGTTCTGAATCTGCTTCGTTCTGAATCTGCCACATTCGGAGTTTGAGCAACTTCAAAATGAAATAGAGTCTGAGTGTCTTCAGACTGAAGTAGAGTCTGAGTGCAATAGACTTTACAATATGGACGTCAGTTTGAACATATTCAGCTTTTGAACATATTTAACCATAAGATCTAGACATAGTCTAAAAAAGTTCAGTTTCAGCATAGAGTCTGTCTTCTGGTTCAGCTTCAGCATAGAGTCTATCTTCTGGTTCTTCATTCACATTCAGTCTGGAATTTGTTAGAGTTGGCAGACTCCTGATGTAGAACCAACTTTGACACTAAAGTCTGGCAGTCTTCAGAATATACTTTGGACATTTGTTACCTTCAGTCTTCTGGCGATCTTCAGACTTTGACAATATCCTTTAGATGTTCTATCATCTGCATAGTCTACTACTCAACCATTAAACACGTTAGTAGCCTTTCATTTATTTTGTCATCTTCAAAATATCATAAAAGATTTCCCTAACATAAATACCTCAACCAGCCCACAACCCCTATCTCAGAAAAGACACTGCAGAGGTTTTTGACGTATCAGGAGAAGCTTTGAGGGCTAAGGAGAGGAAGCAACTAATCCCCTCCGCTAAAGACCACAGACCAGCTCGAAGCCCCGCACGAACAGAACACTAGCCGAGAAGAACAGTAGTTCAATCGCGCCTTAGCGAAGACCAGAGTAAGACTTGTAGGCCAAGCCAAGAGAATTTGCTCGGTGTGGAATAGGAAGGAGGTAAGGCGACCCTATTCTCAAAACCTCACCCCAAAAAAGTAGCTATAGCTTTCAGACTGAGCAGGAATACCAGGCAGGAAGAAACAGGAACAATGCTGCACCCTAGGGCGAACTAGATCCGAAGATGTGCGCCAGCAAGGAAGAAAAAGCTCGGTGGGAAGATGGAAGGGGTTCAAACGAACCTACCCTTCAAATCTTTTCCCAAATAAGCAGTTAGAACTCCGAAACCAAGTAGAACACCAGTAGGATGAACAAGGACTCGATTGCACCTCTTGGGAGAACCTGTGAACAGTAAACCGAGAGGAGACAAATGGCAAAGCTTGATTGCGAACGAATTGATGTTCTTATATGGCAAAGCAAAATTGTGCAATTGATGTTACCTTGCAATCTGATCATGCAGGCCTTCTTTTTAATTCAGAATTGCAGTTCATATTCTTGTTGCAGTTACAAGAGCAAAAGATTTTGATATCGACAGTGCATATGTTTTGCCAAAGATGAATAATTTGCCAAAGATGCTTGTATAGCTTACAAAAATGAATGAACGAAAAAATATTTTCATTGTCTACAGAAATACTTAGACATGAGTAGATATTGACGAGGAAAACATTTTCTATTAACTAATAATTTTAAGTAATAAAAATGATTATTTTTATGAAAATATTTTTAATTTATTGATTTTTCGCGAAACAAACGCAACCTAATTGTCAAACTAACTTACCACTTTCCATTCACAGTTTAAAAGGGAAAATTGTCCAAAAAGTCTTACACCTATTGTACATCGACCAATTCAGTCCTAAATCTTTTAATTTTGCCAATTCAGTGTTGAATCTTTTAAAACCTTGCCAATTTAATCATAAACCTTCCTATTATATTGATTTAGCCCCAAAATTTTAAACTATTTGCCAAATTAATCCTAGACATTTTAACAAATTGCCAATTTAATCATTCTGGCTAATTTTTGCTGAACATTGCTAACGTGATGCCGTACACTAGGTATGGGACTTAATTATAAGAATTGTAAGATTTTGGACTGAATTGGCCATCGTACAGTAAGTTTAGAATTTTGTGGACAATTTTCTCCGGTTTAAAACTAAATGTGACAATGATTTGCTAGTTTCATGCAAATTTTTTCTCTTTTGTGTTTTGTCGGGATTTTATTGACAACAAAATATTTTTTCCAAAAGTCATTCTTCAGCTTTTGATGAGAGGAGATGGGTTCTATGGTGTCACAACCCTAACTCCATCTCTAGGGTCACTAGCGACAAGGGTTATTTTCACGACATCTCAAGTTCGTCGCCGTCCTGATTCTTTTTATCTTGTATCATGCACATGCGAAAATGTGAATAAACAACTCCCCGGATAAATAATAGCTAGAAAACTAGGACATACATCACATAGAACACATTGATTTATATTATAACTGCTTTTACAAGCCCTTTCTCTACGGGCCCTCTCTTCTTTTTACATCACAATACAAGTTTTCCACATAGGCCAAGGGAAATCCTATCTCTTCTAGCATGACTAGAGCTCTCAAAACTGACGTGAGACTTCCATGCCTACAAGACTAAAATATGAGGGATGAGTTTTTAGAAAACTCAGTAAGTAAAATTCCTAATTCTCTACTAGGAAAACATCTCATCATCAAAGCCCAACAAGCACAGCACTCGCAAAAGTGTCGATGGCAAATCAATAGCAAACTTGTTGCTACCTTGACTACATGCAAATGTCCATCGCAACATACTTTAATGCATACTTACCTTTGGCTTATCAATAAATATATCAACATATCACACTTATGCATATACCAACTGTGACATCTTGGATTTTCAGTACTGTTTTCAATTGAATAAATCGGGCCTTTCATCGACGCACCTATAATTCTATTTTCAGAGTTGATCACTCGTGAGATAACTAGACTATATGGGGAAGTCATTAGGAGATTTTAATGTAATAGACTTAGCATTCAACCATGAATCAATTACTCAACCGTGCTCATATGCAGAGATCATTACGACATAGATATAAATTGATTAGAGATTAGAGATAGGTTGGTTTGACTGAAATGCATGGTTAAATGTGGGTGATCCCACTAAATTGCAAAATCCTCGTCGATCGGCACTAGATTGGTTTTTCTATCGTTTTGGTACCCTGTGTTCGTATTTGAATCCTCGAGATTTTTACGACAACCAAGAGTCGCCAATGTGTCGAATAGGTTCATTATGGCTCAAAGAAAATTGACCATAGGTTCTTTGCACTAAAAATTTCTGAAAGCTACCCAGTAGCCTAGGTCATGCTAAAATCGCGCCGAATTGAAATTAACCGCGAGTTTGAATCCGATTTCAAACCAAGTCTTTTTAGGAAAAAGTCGAGGTAGGGTCGTTTTTGTCTAGAAAATGTCATGAACCATTTTTGATCGCGTAATTGGGAAGCAAGTAAGTTCAATTGGTGAGGAAAAATACCAATTTGATCGAGGGTTTCGACAATTGAATTTTTAAGAACCAAATTGGAGTAATTCAAGAAGCCTTAGTTGTCCAATTGGAAGGAAATCAGTTGAAATTCGTGTGCCCCCCTTGCCTATGACTTATAGACCATTTCTAAGACTTCTAGAAGGGCATTGGTGGCTGAAAATTGGCCATAGAACCCAACTAGTGGTGGGCAATGGTTAAGGGGACCAAAGAGGTGAGGATGAGGAATGGTGGCCCCCTCCAAGCCAATCTTGTCTCCTCTCTTCTTCTTCCCCCCCCCCAAGGCCGTTCACCCCTTCTCTCTCTCCCTCTTCTTACTGGCTTCAACTCAAAAAACCTCCCAACAAGTCAGAGCCGTTGACCCCATAAGCCCGTCACCGCCGCACACCGTCCTCACACCATCGTGCTCTTCGCTTGCTTCATGCGTCCCCCCGCCATCCCCTAGCCGTCCTCCTGCTTCAACCGTGACCCCAAGGTGTCCCTAGAGCCACTCGTAGCCTCCCGCCGTTGCCGGAGTTGCCGGACAGCCCACCTACCGCCGCCATCTGCCTCTACCTGAACCCCCAGCAACCCCTCGGCCTGTTTTAGAGCCAAGCCAGCCATTGAAGCCGCACCAGCCAGCACCGAATAGAGAGCAAGCCAAGTGGGTTTCCAGCACTATTTAGGCCCATTTTGGTGGCATTCCCGACCCCGGTTGGCAAGCCCGCATTGGAGTTTATTGCCCCTCGTCGCATCCCCGTTAGTTTGATTCGAGTGGATCGTCGAACAAGTGAGTTTAACTCACTAATCCTTACTTAGTAAATTAATGATGCCTAAGGATTATTTAGTTTAGACTAAGTATGGATTATGTGGATAGTTAGATTAGATTAACGATTTAATTAATTATGATTGCATGTTAGGTGGTTAGAATAGTGTAATTAGAGCCTAGACAAGCTCTAGTATTCAACTAGAGTGGTTCGGAAATTTTCCAGGCTCGTCTCGGCTTCCAATTAAGCTTTCCTAAGCCTAAGTTGCATTTTTGGTATTTATTTATTAATTTATGTAATTATTTAATTAATTTTTTATTTTTCGAAAATTAAATCGGGATAGCAGGTGACTGGAATTTCATGCTGATTGTAGTGGTGCATTATGTTTATTTGATTGAGTGCCAGATTGTGTAATTTGAGTATGATTGGTGATTGTGGGTACTTATCCCAAAAATGAATAATTTTTGTAATTAATTGGAAAATTACCAGGCGTAAGTCTATAGCGCCAAAAATCTGTTTTGGGATTGCTGAAAATGGTGGGATGTTCAAAGGTGAAAATATTGTATTTTGGCTAAGGCCAACCGTGTACCCACACACGATTATTTTTACCGAGTACCCTTAACCTGAGAAAAATAGGCCGAGATAATGCATTAATTGAGAAATCTATTTAAGAAGTGTAATGTTGTTGGCCAAGGATGAATAAGTGTGTGAGGTCATGAGTTAGATCAAGAAAACCACCGAAGTATGCCAGTACCCACTGGGCCGTGATTTACCACTTGATAGAGGCCGTGCCCATTGGGCCATGATTTACCACCCGATAGAGGTTGTGCTCACTGGGCTGTGATTTACCACCTGATATTGGTTGTGCCCACTGGGCCGTGATTACAACCTAATATAGGTTGTGCCGTAGGGCAGCGATTAAGAGTTGGGAATGAGTAATTGAGATGACCGGGGAATGGTCTTGATGACATGTAATCGACCGAGTCAATTGATTGATGATTTGATCCGATTGATTGATATGATTCAATGGTTGTATGAATTGAATTGACTTGCATGAAGGAACTGAGGCCAACGGAAGTCCTCTGACACGTGATTGTGCTTAGACAGCCCTTGGGGCTTATTTTCTTCCTAGTCAAGTCTTAGGGGGTTGAACTTGCTGAAATGTTGTCTCACCCCATTGTGGGATATCAATTTCAAGCCCACATATGATAGCTCCTATAGAGCATTTTGGACAACCAAGGAAGATCATAGAACATAAGTACTACATTCCGATACATGACCATCTCGAGGGACTACAATACGAACTGGAGTCTGGGTTGATGCGGGTTTACCCAAAAAGGTGCCCCATGAATACAGGGCATGGTATCGCCTGTATCGTAATGGGCAAAGAGTGGGACCCATGCTAGAATGTGAGATACCTCTGTATGTGATGGAGGTTGCTCTTGGAAAGGGCACCGTAGACCCTCAAGGTGGCTTGGTCACAAACCCAAAGGACCCGAAGCTTGAAGAGCCAGAATCTCCGGTGTATTCCATTGTAGACTCTAATTGGAGTGTGGAAGAAGGAGAAATCGAGGATGAGGAGCCCTAGTTTATTAGACCCCCATGTTTTGTAAACGTTTTAAATAGACCGGCTTGTATATATATGACTGGTTATGTTATATATATGAGTGTGGTTGTGTTTTAATGTTCAAAAATTTATGGCCCTGCTTTCCTATCCCATTGTGTTATTGTCTGGGGATTATTTTTCACTTCTGCATGCGTATTAAAATGAATGGGTCGGCGATGCGTCCTGAGACATCGCTATTATATCGACCAGGCAAGGATGGACATGGGCTCAGAAGATCAGGACGTGACACCGGCACCCATGTAGATTCATTTACCGTCGTCTTAGCTTGACCAAGCCCTCTCGACTCGATTGAGGCATCCCGTTCAATGAACAAGGCATTGTCGCCAATGGTGTGTGGTGACAGGCACTTTTTCCTCTTTAAATGCATGTATAAATGCATCATACAAACCGGTTCTTATATTTTCTTTTAGTTGACACATGCATGGCCGAAAGGCGTGCCCATTCGGTTGTGTCTGCCATGAGTTCTTGCACTACTCTAATAAACATGCGGGGAACGATCCTTGGTCCATAACTTGAATCAATCACTTAGCGCCGATTCCCACATCGGACAAGGCTCGAAAACAGTATGCCTCAATACCGATCCAAGACCTCGAGGCTTGGGTACACCTCGCTTTAGTGAAGATCCTAAGCTCGACGAACCTCGGCTACAACCCGATGTGAATACACATGTATAGAGAATGACCCTTGGCTCAAGGTTTGATTCAACATCAAGCAAAAAGTCTCCGCACTAATTCAAATCCCTAGAATCGGCACCCTTTAGTGCCTTACCAAGATCTTGTGGATTTGGGGTGATCCTCATACCAAACAAGGCATAGAATCGACATGCCTCAATGTCAATTTAAGACATTGCGGCCTTTAGCGATCCTTGCTCTAAGAGAGACTTGGAATTGGTACACTATTTATGTTGATTCAAGGCCTTATGGCTTGGGTGGCCTTGTCTTGCGATGAACTCAACCCGAGTGAACCTCGGCTTTATTCCGAATGTGATTAACTCAAGCACATGTTGAAACATAATCATTAGTAAAACCATACAAAAGATCCAATATTTTACCCATGGCTTAGCCGGTGAGCACCTAACTAGACTTGACAATGGTGACTACCGCCCTAGAGGAGAAATAAGGATCTTACTTACCTTGGCAAACCTTGAGGACCAACTTATATAGCTTGATGGATTGAGGATGTAGTGCCGAGAGAAAGGAGAAGGAGGAGGAGGAAATGGATAACAAGGTGAGGAAAATGAGGAAGGGCTCCTCCTATTTATACTACTCAGTGTCATCATTATCGAACCAACCGGTCCATTCCAAATTTTCCAAGAGGCCCGCCTAGTAGAATACTTAGATGGCAAGCCTAAGTTGCAAGATGTCATGCCCAGGATCCTAAGAGAACATTTGCCATCTTTTTATTGGACCACCTATTGAATTTCTCTCTAAGGCTCAATTTAGGCTCACGATATGCCTATGGTCCTAAGGGACGCATAAGCCCATTTGATACCGAATGTCCTCTCTTGATTGGTTGGCCTTTGCCTTGTTCGCCAAGGCTATCTTCTAGGCTCATCATAACCTAAGATTCTAAGGGACACCTAAGCTTATGAGTCACCAACTTCTTCTCCAAGGCAAATCTCAAGCCATCATTACCAAGCCAAATGGTCCACTCTAATTTTTCCAAGTGTCCGGCCTAAAGTCCTTGGGTGGCAAGTCTACTTGCCTCATGATTACACCTAAGAGATAAGTTGGCATGGCTAAAGGCTTTGCTTGGCAATCTAAGCTCCTAGGCATCATTGATGATGGCCCGCTTTTCCCTCTTCCATTGGTACACCTACATGATGCATTTAATAGATATTTAATGAAGTTTGACAATAATTGTACCATAGTTGTCAACTTGGCAATTCTAGAATCTTCAGTCATTAATGAGTATTCGTGTATCACTTTCCGACTGGTCCACGTATACACCGCCTTTTTCTAGAATATCTAAAGATATCTTGGCTGCCATTATGACTTTTGAATATTCAAAGGACAACTCACCCCTTCATTTAATGAGGGGGTTCTAGAATTTTTTTTTTTTTTTTTGTCCTTTTCTTCACTAATAAGGCAATCTAGAGAATTCTATCATCCAAGGTTGTTCTGGGGCCAAAGAATGGATCATTAGGCACACATCGAGAAATCGAATTACGTACACCCAAGGTTCGGCCATTACGTCCCATATTCGCCTAAACCGTTTCTTTGGACGGTCGGTCGGCAAAGAGGGTCGGTTGTTATTTGATTCATTTGAGACCAATTCTAAGGCTACCCATGCATAGCACTAAGCCAAGGCACTCATGGACCTTAGAATTAGTGACGGACTAGTCAGGTTTATCCTTGTGCTTATTCCAGTCGGCACCGATCCACTAGTAAGGTTCATGGTCAATGCATTACCAATCCACGATCAGACATCACCAATTTGAGATTCCTTTCTAATCACTAGGGCATTGGTCGCATCGTGACTTGACGTTGATTCCAAATCGAGTGAACCTTGACCTCGTCCTAGAGTGTGAACACACTCAAACATGCAAACATGAGCAAACCCACAAAATAACATTACAACATACACACGGCTTACACGGGTGAGCACACCATTAAACTCGACAATGTAGGCTATCGCCCTAACCGAGAGTTAGAGATTCTACTTACCTTCGATGAACCTCACACTAAGACACGAACTACAAAGGAAGGGCGGCTTACTTTGAAGGCCGAGAGAGAGACGTGAGGTGGAGGGTGTTCAAGGAGATAGAGGGTAGAGAAAATGGGAGCAAAGTAAGGAAACTGAAGAGAGCTCCTCATATTTATACCCCTTGGAGCCATCATTACCATGCCAAGCAATCCATTCTAACGTTTCCAAGTGTTCTGCCTAAATTCCTTGGGTGGCAAGGGAATGGGTCCAATAATTGAAATGATGAGTTGGAAGGCTAAAAGGGCTTACTTGGCAACCTAAGCTCATAGGTATCATCGATGATGACCCGCTTTTCACTTTTCCATTGGTCCATGTGTATGCCACTTTTATAGAATATCCAAGATATTTTGGACCACAATCATGACCTTTGAAAAGTCAAGGGAATCCTCACCTTCATCATGAAGGAATTCTATAGTTTTCTTTCTATTTTCCTTTCCTTCTTTAAGAAGGCAAATTTTCCTTCCTCAAGAAGGTAATCAAGAAAATTCTATCATCCAAGTTGATTCTAGGGCTAAGGAAGAGATCGTTAGGTACACCTCAACATGGAATTTAAGGACTTGAGTCCAAGCTTGGGTGTGACTCATACCTCTTGGGTGAGAAAAACAGTTTTGAACAATTTCCGAAATCGGTGTCTTTACTTTATCATACGGAATAAAAAATTATGAAATTTTAATATGTCGTCGAGAAGATCTTAGGAAAAATTTTTCATGAAGGAAGTCAATTCAAATTCATGCAGCAGATCATTGAACACAACCCAAATATTCGTCCGTCGAGCAAATTCAATAGTTGGAGTGAGAGACTCATTTGAAATCCAAATATTCATAAAATTATTTGAAATTTTAATATGTTGTAGATATGAATGTTTTTTAAAACTTTCATGAAGTAAGCATGGTTAAATTTGAAATAAAAGATTTTATAAAAATTCGAGAAGACAACCTAGTCATCGTTTTCACTACACGGGACAGGTTCTAGACTGTGAATGCTTAGGCCTTCGTCCCAAACATTTGAACTCAGAAAAATATGAAATTTAATTATGTTTTAGATCAAGATGTTTAGAATAACTTTCATGAAGGAAGTTTTTTTTTTTAATTCGCACCATACAAATCTGTGTAAAATTGGCAAATAGCGCAGGTCCAGTAATTTCGAAAATCAAAGGTGGCAGTCTTAGTTGGAAAAAGGAGGCGTTCCACTTGGTCAAGAAGTATTAGTTATTGAGCATCCTTATCTCTCAAGTTGCCAACTAGGTCCTAGGTCAGCTTGGACATTTCATCTCGGCATTGAATAACTAGAAGCCAAATGTAATTAATGTGCTCTTAGCTTGTCTATGAGGGTTTGACTTGCTTGCTCTTCCTTCCAATGGGTGTGTTGTGATGTCCTAGGAGCGTCACGTACTAAGCGCAAGCAGAATTTACATGGATTATCATCTTACAGGACTTATTGATTACAAAGATGTCAGACTAGCGTCCACCATTGAAGGTTAGCATGTATAACATGGATTATTTAAAATCTAAACTTTATATTGCAAGGTTATCCTGCAATAGTCCTGTCAATTCACAATATTAGGCAATCCATTTATGATTACAGATAAAGATCATGAGAAGCTTCATTACTTTCTTAACAACATTCGGGCTAACAAAAATCAACCTGGACTACTTCTAAGTTCCTCGCCTATTTACATCATATTTACAAGTTCAAAGTTGAAGGCGTAAGTGAACAGCCAAGGAAAAGGGTGAGTGGGTATCTAACTCCACTATCCCACACAAGCCCACGTCTATCAAAAAAACAAAAGACATTCCTCCAGCTTCTACATGATCATAGGCGTCTAGGTGTCATCCATCCTAGCTCTAGGTCCTTAAGCACCATAAGGAAGAGGGCCAAACATCTCCCCTTCGTGGTTTACAAACCACGCGACAAACCTCATCGGAATCATCTCAGCTCTACAATCGTCTATCCACAACATAGCCTCATACTTCGAGAAAGTCATCTCAACGTCAGGGTCAAACACATCATGAAAAGAAACCCCGAGGCGTACTACCACCCCGTAATGAGCTACTGGCGGCACGTCCATACTATCAATCTGAAAAATATAAGGAATGAGCAAAAACAATGCCCAGTAAAGAAATGATAAGACTCTAACCTAGACAATCCACAACTATCAAAGGATACAAGAGAATCACAACCAAATAGCTTAAGATACTAAGACAGGATTGTCACAAGTATAACTAAATGAATATTGATGCATCACATGTATAACCAATTTATACAAGACTTACTAAATGCATCTATATATATATATATATATATATATATATATATATATATATATGTCTATCTATCTATCACATTCTCAATCTATATCAAAATGAAATACAACAGTAATATGCACAACTCACACGCCAAGTAGATATTATGATTTCGTGTGAATATCAAATCCACCCTCGATCAGTTTACCTACCAGAACACAGACGGCCTGATTGAGTCACTTCCAGAATCCCACATCCGGACTTCCACAATATTTCTATCATGGGCATCTCACTCCAAGGCATCCCAGTATCACACAACCAGGGCATCCCAAGATCACTCAACATGGGGCATCTCACTCTGAGGCATCCCGGCGTCGTGTTCAAGCGAGGCATCCAAGATCACACAGCATCGGCATCCCACTCCTCGGGGCATCACCGGCATCTCAGTACCAATGGAAATCTCTTACTCATTCAAGCACACATTTCACACATCACACCTTCGATTAATGTCATCACAACATGCACAAGACCTCAAAAGTACACAACTACCTCTCGTGTATCAAGCACACGTGTGTGTCCAAATTATAAGATAAAACCCATTTGGGTACGTCCCATACCATGCCTAACAGTTTTTATCCCATAATCAAGCACTATACATCACACTCATTGCACACGCATGCCACCATTGGTATCTATACCATAACCATACTTCAAATGATGGATGAGGCATGCTCATGCACAAAATAACCACTATCATGAGATCAATAAACTCCATATGTGTCATGAAAGTCAAGTACAAGTGACACAACAACATTGCACATTCTCGAATCAAAACAGTTTATGAACTATGTCGCGACCAATTTTTTTTTCGGGGGTGAATCACCTATGGTTTGGTTAATGGATTGTTAAGCCTAGACTTAACTCGGGCTCTCCCAAGCCCATACCAATTCGTGACTTAGGTTTGAACTGTTAACATGCAATTGAATTTTAACTAGGAGTCACCACTAATCTATTTTTGGTGGGTCGATTAGAAACCCTAGTAAAGTAACGGGAGATTTACTTTACTCCCATGAACCAGAGACTAAGGGTACGGGGACTTGGTTACGTTAGATTTCTCTAACGCCCTTTTGGTACCTTTCTTTTTATTTTGAAAAATGTTTGGCAAGCAATTTGGATTGATTTTAAATCTATCTCCCTAACATGTGAGGTGTTCATGCAAGTGCGCAAATCACCAATTTAACACCAAAGCAAGCAGTAAATAAATTGCAGGACTTACCTCATAGTAACGAAAGCATCTGAAGTATTAAATTAAAATCCACATCAAGAACCCTAGATATGGTTTCTAATTAACAAGCAATTACTCAATTTTTGTTTTCTCTTTTCCAACGAGAATATAGTCCACATGCAATGCAATGTTTCTAATCTAATATGAAATGATATGACATGACAATATATCCCTAACTATATGAATGAGTAAAAAAAAAACTAATGATTTCTTAATGAACGTGCAATAATTAAATATGCAATTTAAATTAACCAGAATGACTTTATTCTAATGACATGTGATGCAATGCAATGACGCCCAAAATTATTTTAACTAAAATGAGATGCAACATGAAATATGCAATTTAATATGCGAGTTATATGTCATGCGACATATATTAAATGACCTAATCTAATGACGGGCAATTTCTAATAAATAAACTTAACAACAATCACTAAATGACGTGCATTTTATGAATCTAATTCTATATGACATGGGCATTTTTATTTTCCTAACAAAAACATGCAATTTATCTAGGGGATATTATTTACCTATAATTGATAAACATGAAATCCTAACATGCAATGACGTGCAAAGAATGCCCTAATTCAACATGATATATGCATGATGATTTTTTTTTGTTTCTTTTTATAAAATTCGAAATTTAAAATTGCCAAATAATTAAACATGCAATTCAAACTTAAAACTAACATCCTAAATCAATGCATTTTTTTTTGATTTTTGATTTAAAAATTCGAAATAAGATTGCAATTCTAAATATGCAAGATAACCCTAAAACCAGAAATATTCTAAAGCAAATCTAATCCTAACTCAAATATTTTTTGGATTTTTCTTTTACGAAAATAAGATTGACTCAACCAACTTGACGACAGCAAATCAAACAAGATAAGATTGATATCCAAAAATTGACGAACCATATCTCGTGCATGAGATCGGGTTGGCCAATTATAATGAAATCGCGAATCAAATCTCGGACTTGAGATTGGATTGTCAATTTTTGTAAGGGATTGTGAGTCGGATTTCGAGCACGAAAATCGGACTGTCTGTGGCATCCCAAAAATTCAGAGCCAAGCCATAAGGTGTGTTAAAGTCTCTAATTAGGTGATAAAATTTTCCATGGCTTATGCTTTAGCCATTAGTCTTTTAATTAGATGATTTGTGCATATGATTGTGAAAATTTAAATTTGATAGATTAATAATCTATGCTTGGCCATATACTTTATAAATTAAATTTCAATAAAAAAGATGTCCCAAGACTTTGGCCAAGATGAAAATTGAAAATTGAAAATATTTATAAAAGAATTTCAAAAAAAAAAAGAGAAAGGAACAGGTCAATTTTTAGGATGGGCCTTAGGCCCATTGGCCTAAGCTTTTGATGGGCCAAGTTAGTCGGCCCAATAAGGCCCACTAAAGGGGGCTGTCGTCCAGCCAAGGGGAGGCCCAAGAGTGGCTGGATGGCCCAAGCCCAAGCCCAAAAAGCCCAAGCCCATTATGCATGCAATAAGACAAGTGGCAAGAAGAAGGGCATGCATTGGCTAATTAGGAGGCAGCCTAATCATTACTAATGATGAGCTTTTGGGGGTATAAAAGAGAAGAGAGAGAGAAGGTGGCCAGTTTTACCTCATTCGCCCAAAGAGAGAGAGAGAGAGAGAGAGGGTTTGTGCGAGAGAGAGGGGGAGCGGCCGAGGGAGAGAGGAGGAGGAACCGCCGTCCGTCCGCCGTGTGCCGCCGTGTTCGCCGTCCTACGCCGTCGTCCGTCCGGTCTAGAGGCAAGTGGGAGTCCTCTAGATTCTCTTGCATGTTTGTATGTTGCTTGCATGTTGAATCTTTGAGTGTTTAAGTGAGAAAAACCGAAGCATGGATGATGTATGTTGAATGGTATGGCTGTTCGTGTTCGGACCGTGTGAGTCAGAAACTTGTTTGAGCTTGCAATTGTGTTTGGAGTCCAATTTTGGCTTCGATTTCTTCGTGAGCGTTGTAGCTAACATCTTGAACTACAACATACTGAAATTTCGTGGAAAACGATGGAGATTTGAGGGGTTAAAGTCTCATCCTACGGAGACCTCAGATCTGGAGAGTTTTTACTGACCTTTTGCTGGATTCGTGATTGCATGTTGGTTTGTGATGAGAATCTCACTTCTATTTCTTCATGAAAGTTGTAGGGGATATTTTAATTGAATTTCTTCGGAAATCGTGCATTCTGGTTTCATCCGAGAATCATAGGGTGTTTTGTGAAAATTGTGAGATTGTGTAAAAATTCAATTTGGCCATGAATTTTGCATGTAATTATCATCCTATTGGTTTGTTTAATGATTTCTTGAATTTTTATAATTTTGGGAATTTATAGATATTGAATTTAATATTTATATAATAATAATAATAATAAAATAAATAAATAAAATAGATTATTTTGGCCATAGATTCCATTTAATTAATTTATGTTGCATGTGTGATAAAGTCTTGGTATATGTATGACATTGAATCGAGATGTATGTGTGATAAAGTCTTGGTATGTGTATGACATTGAATCGAAATGCATGTGTGAATTTCATGCCAAGTATGACTTGTTTGATGTCACGACATATGCCATGTTAAAATGAGATCAAAATATTGGTAAACATGGATGATGGTAAATGAGGAGATAGTTGTGGTGGAGGATGATGGCCGGAATGTATAGAGATACATTGTCGGATTTCCCTAGGAGATTCAGGATGCCCGGAATGTGGGGGGCCGGAAGCCCTGTCGGAGGTCTTTGCCCGAAGGGAATGCCTCGCGATGCCAAGATTTGGGGTGCGGGATGCCCGGCCAGGGAGTGTAAATGCCGGAAGCCCTGTCGGAGGTCTTTGCCCGAAGGGAATGCCTCGTGATGCCAGTTGGGATACGAGATGCCTGGAATGTGGGGGGCCAGATGCCCGGTGGCCTGGGAGGCTGAATGCCGGAAGCCTCGGAGGTCTTTGCCCGAGGGGATGATGAAATTGATGATTTGAGAAATGGGTGATGCGGTGATCAAATTGAAAGCAAAAAGTGGAAATTAAACCATGGCATGATATGCATGATAATATGCATGATGATGATGATGATGATGATATGTGATGTGAGATAATGATGATCACGCATGGCATGATATGCATGATGATATGCATCATGATGATGATGATGATGATGATGATGATGATATGTGATGTGAGATAATGATGATCACCCATGGCATGATATGCATGATGATATGCATGATGATGATAATGATGATGATATATGATATGGCATGATGACATGTGAGATGTGATGATGTCATGATGATGATGACATATATGATATAATGATGCCATGATGATGGTGTTATGATAATGATGACTTGTATGATGGAATGATGCCATGATAATGATGACATATATGATATGATGGTGCATGATAGTATGTGCATGGCTTCAAGGTAAGGAACGCCTGCAATGCATGTATGATTTGTATGATGCATTGAGTTGTTATTGGATTCCTTATCTGCTGAGTGGTTGTACTCACCCCTTTTGGGGACCAACATTTCAGATTAGCAGTATGCCGCTTCCTGCCGTCGCGCGGGGTGCATTTTACGGGTTACCATCCAATGTCGAGGTAGAGTGTGAGGAGTTTAGCTGTCCTTCTGTGCCTGGACTCACCTACATACGTGTGCGTTGTTTTGTTACGTACGACATAGGCCTGGCTAGGGGTCCAGTCGTTCAAGAGTTTGTCTCTGTCCACGTTCACCGCGATGGGGTGATGAGAGGGATGCTGCCACCGCCGCCGCCTGACGCACCGGACTGGGTGTGAGACCTGTGCGCGACGAGTAGGGGCTGTGTTTTTTGGGGGTTAGTTAGCCGACACTTATGATGGGAGTTGAACTCATGTGATATAGAGGGTCGATGATCTTTTTGAGGTTTTAGGCTAGACATGGCAGAGTCCTAGCTTTTCCTTGTTATGTATTGACCCGAAAAGAAGTCCCATCCTGAAAGAATATGTAAATAAAGTGTCGTTGCGTGTTTATAAAATCCTGGTGATTAGTGGTGTGTATTGGTATCATGGTTGGTACGGGGAGAGATGGTGACGTTTCATTTTGCTTCCACTAGTGAGTCGCGCTGGGACCGCTTTTAAAAAAAAAAAATGCCAGTGATTAACGACGCTTTCTCTAAGTGTAAGGCATGAAAGGGTAATAAGATGTAACATCAGTGCTTGTGGCAACCGCCGAAGGGTTCGGGGTGCTACAACGCCCCTTTTTGGTATCAGAGCGAATGGTTATAGCTGGAGTGATAAGGAGCCTCATTTGGAAATTGAGGAACATGATGACAATGCACACCATAGGATATAAAATGAAATAATTGAATAACGGGTGATGAGTATTCACTCGTAGATCCCTAGTAGTTCATTTTGAATTACCTTTATGTAGTAGTAGTAGTTGCTTTGAGTGGAGGCAGTGAGTCTCAGATTATTCCTGAGGCAATGCTTGGAAATTGCAGGAAAGTCATGGTGCGAGCTGGAAGTGCTCATCCATCGAGGGCTGAAGCCTCTGCTGCAAGGGCTGAACCCCGAATGGAAGACATCCTGCATGCATTAGCCAATATTGGAAATCTGATGGAAAGGCAGGCGCAGCAACAGCCCAGAGAAGAACGCCGTACTCAAGGACTAGTGGAGCAGTTTCTGAAGTTGAAGCCACTTAAGTTCAATGGAATGGGAAGTCCTGAGGAGGCGGAGCAATGGATTGATGGAATGGAATGAATTTTCCGGCTGTTGGACTGCACTGATGCTGAGAAAATAGTTTTAGCAGAGTACCAGTTGGAGGGAAATGCGAAGTTTTGGTGAAGAGCTTCGAAGGATATAATCTTTCCACCAGGTACTAATGTTAATTGGGAGGAGTTTGTTAGAGCTTTCAATAGGAAGCATTTTTCTGATTGTGCTAAGGATAGGAAGATTACTGAATTTGTTCAGCTAGAACAGAGGGGGTTGACAGTAGATCAGTATGAGGCTAGATTTTTTGAATTGTCTAGATATGCTCCTAGATTGATTGAGAATCAGGAGGAAAAGGCTAAGAGATTTCTGAAAGGGTTGAGGACTGACATTAGGAAGCAACTGGTGCCATTGAACATAAGAGATTATAATGAGATTTATGAAAGGGCACAATTAGTGGAGCAGGAGCTGTTGAGAGAACGGTCGGAGTTTAAGAAACCATTGAATTTTAATGATGTGAGAAAAGGAAATAGACCTTATTCTGGTCAAGGTCAGACCTGGAATGTGAAGAAGAAGGGTAATTTTGGGAATTTTGAAGGAGCAAGGAGTGGTCTGAATATAGGGAAAGCACCCTATCAGCCTGGTATTTGTCAGAAGTGTAATGGACACCATGGCCCAGGACCTTGTACAGGACAACAGAAATGTTTTGGTTGTGGACAAGTGGGTCATCTTAGGAGAAATTGCCCACAAGAGAGGTCGCAAGTGAGTGTTGGCTCGGTGCGACAGGGATATCGAGTCTTTGTTAGGTCAAACCCACAAGGAAATCCTCAGAGACCACCTGCACAAGGAAGGGTGTATGCGATGACCCAGGAGGAAGTTGAAGCTTCCAAAAATGTTATCTCAGGTACGATTCTTATTAATGGTGAAAAGGCATATGCATTGTTTGATACGGGTGCAACGCATTCGTTTGTGTTTGAAAGATATAGACGTTTGAATAAGATAGAAGTTGTGCCTCTTGAGACGCCTCTTTGTGTTTCCACGCCTTTAAAGGATATGGTATTGTCTACGCTGGAGTGTGGAAATTGTAAGATATCGATGGGAGGAAAGGATATGGAAATAGATTTGGTTGTAATGGCTATGTATGACTTTGACGTTATTATAGGAATGGACTGGCTTCGTAAGTATCGGGCTAGAATGGATTGTTATAGAAGAGTGGTTCAATTCGTTTTACCTGATCAGTCTAGTTGTGAATTTTTAGGAGGTCAGACCCATTTTCCTGTAGCTCTTATTTCGGCAGTAGAAGCCTGTAAGTTACTTGACAAAGGATGTCAAGGGTACCTAGCCATAGTTAAAGATTATGCAAGGGAGGAGCCTAAACTTGAGGAAGTTCGTGTAGTTAACAAATTTCAAGATGTATTCCCTGAGGAATTGCCTGGATTGCCGCCAGAGCGGGAGATTGAATTTGAAATTGAATTAATGCCTGGAACAGGACCAATATCAAAAGCCCCATATAGGATGGCCTTAGTTGAATTGAAGGAATTGAAAGTGCAATTACAAGAGTTGCTTGACAAAGGATTCATTAGACCAAGTGCTTCACCTTGGGGTGCACCGGTCTTGTTTGTGAAAAAGAAGGATGGATCGATGCGCTTGTGTATTGACTATAGGCAGTTGAATCAGGTGACCATCAAGAATAAGTATCCTTTGCCTATAATTGATGACTTGTTTGACCAACTCCAGGGAAGTTCGATCTTCTCTAAAATTGACTTGAGATCGGGATATCATCAGTTAAGAATTTAGAAGGAGGACATTCTTAAGACTGCATTCAGGACTCGTTATGGACACTACGAGTTCCTTGTTATGCCATTTGGATTGACTAACGCGCCGACTGCATTTATGGATTTGATGAATAGAATATTTCAGCCTTATTTAAACCAGTTTGTGATTGTTTTTATTGATGATATTCTGGTATATTCAAAAGGGCTTAAAGAGCATGAGCAACATTTGAGAATAGTTTTGCAAACTCTGAGAGAGCATAAGTTGTATGCTAAGTTTAGTAAGCGTGAGTTCTGGTTGGACCAGATAATATTTCTAGGACATGTGGTGTCAGGAAAAGGAATTGCAGTAGACCCAGCAAAAGTTGAAATGGTAGTTAATTGGCCGAGACCAACGACACCTACTGAAATACGAAGTTTCTTAGGACTGGCTTGTTATTATAGGAGGTTCATTGAAGGATTTTCAAGGTTAGCAGGACCTTTAACTAAGTTAACTCAAAAGAATGTGAAATTTGAATGGAATGGAGAATGTGAAAGGAGTTTCCAAGAGCTCAAAAGGAAATTGACTTCAGCTCCAATTCTGACTATACCTACTGGACCTGATGGTTTCACAGTGTATAGTGATGCATCTCACAAAGGACTAGGATGTGTTTTGATGCAGCATGGCAAGGTTGTAGCCTATGCATCCAGACAATTGAAACCCCATGAGCTGAATTACCCGATGCATGATTTAGAGCTAGCAGCAATAGTGTTTGCCTTGAAGATATGGAGACACTATTTGTATGGGGAAAAGTTTGAGATTTATACGGATCATCAAAGTTTGAAGTATCTGTTCTCACAAAAGGAGTTGAACATGAGACAAAGGAGATGGATGGAGTTATTGAAGGATTATGACTATGAGATAAGATATCATCCAGGGAAAGCGAATAGAGTAGCGGATGCTCTTAGTCGTAAGTCGGCTATGGAAATGGCTAGTTTGAGAATGGCAGAATGGGAAATGTTAGAATCTGTAGCAAACTCCGAATTTAAATTGGAAATGGATTGTCTTATGGGCATGCTTAGTGCATTAAGGATTGAGCCGGAGATTATCCATAAAATTAAAATCCTGCAAGAATCTGACCCAGAGATTTTGAAAGTGAAAGATGCTGTATCTTTAGGGAAAATATCAGAATTTCAAGTCTCTGATGATGGAATAGTGAGATGTCAAGGACGACTTTGTGTTCCCGACAATGAGGAATTGAGGAAGGAAATTTTGTCGGAAGCACATAAGAGTAATTATAGTATCCACCCAGGAAGTACAAAGATGTATAGAAATTTGCGTCAACAATTTTGGTGGAACGGTATGAAGGCAGATACGGCTAAGCACGTTTCTCAATGTTTGACGTGCCAGCAAGTAAAAGCGGAACATCGTAAACCCGCAGGACTCTTAAGACCACTAGACATTCCAGAATGGAAATGGGAACATATAACGATGGAATTTGTGCAAGGATTGCCAAGGACATCAAGTAGTCATGACTCAATTTGGGTTATAGTGGATCGTTTGACTAAATCGGCTCATTTCTTAGCGATTTGCATGGACTACCCAATGGATAAGTATGCGGACATGTATGTAAGTGAAGTGGTACGCTTACATGGTGTTTCAGTGACCATTACTTCAAATCGGGATTCGAGGTTTACTTCGAATTTTTGGTGAAGTCTTCAAATTGCATTAGGGACTAAGCTTCAATTTAGCACTGCTTTTCATCCCCAGACAGATGGTCAAACAGAAAGAGTAATCCAGATATTGGAAGATATGTTAAGGGCTTGTGTAATTGACTTCAAAGGAAATTGGGATGAAAGATTGCATTTAGTAGAGTTTGCCTATAACAATAGCTTTCAGAAGAGTATAGGCATGGCTCCCTATGAAGCATTATATGGAAGGAGATGTAGGACTCCTATCTACTGGAGTGAAGTAGGTGAAAGGAAGTTGACAGGACCTGAACTGGTACAAGTTACCACTGAAGCTGTTGAAATTATCAGAGAGAGACTTAGAACAGCTCAGACTAGACAGAAAGGCACGCAAATAGGCATAGAAGGCCTTTAGAATTTAGTGTAGGAGACCATGTATTCCTTAAGGTATCTCCAATGAAAGGGATATCTCGATTTGGGATGAAGGGTAAGTTAAGCCCTAGATTTGTTGGACCTTTTGAAATCCTTGAAAGGATAGGTGATGTAGCTTATCGTTTAGCGTTACCTCCTAAGTTAGGAAATCTGCACGATGTGTTTCATGTATCCATGTTGAGGAAGTACCAACTGGATCCTGGTCACATACTCAGTCATGAAGCCATCAAAATGGATGAGAAAATAAGGTACATTGAAGAGCCTGTGCAGATATTGGACCGAAAGGAGCAAATTCTTAGGACCAAGAAGATCCCATTGGTTAAAGTATTATGGCGACATCATGATATGGAGGAAGCCACATAGGAAAGTGAGGATTAGATGAAGGAAAAGTATCCCTATTTGTTTCAAGAAGGCGCGAGTGGTGTTTTGAATTTCGAGGAGGGGAGAATTGTGGCATCCCAAAAATTCAGAGCCAAGCCATAAGGTGTGTTAAAGTCTCTAATTAGGTGATAAAATTTTCCATGGCTTATGCTTTAGCCATTAGTCTTTTAATTAGATGATTTGTGCATATGATTGTGAAAATTTAAATTTGATAGATTAATAATCTATGCTTGGCCATATACTTTATAAATTAAATTTCAATAAAAAAGATGTCCCAAGACTTTGGCCAAGATGAAAATTGAAAATTGAAAATATTTATAAAAGAATTTCAAAAAAAAAGAAGAAAGGAACAGGTCAATTTTTAGGATGGGCCTTAGGCCCATTGGCCTAAGTTTTTAATGGGCCAAGCTAGTCGGCCCAATAAGGCCCACTAAAGGGGCTGTCGACCAGCCAAGGGGAGGCCCAAGAGTGGCCGGATGGCCCAAGCCCAAGCCCAAAAATCCCAAGCCCATTATGCATGCAATAAGACAAGTGGCAAGAAGAAGGGCATGCATTGGCTAATTAGGAGGCAGCCTAATCATTACTAATGATGAGCTTTTGGGGGTATAAAAGAGAAGAGAGAGAGAAGGTGGCCGGTTTTACCTCATTCGCCCAAAGAGAGAGAGAGAGAGAGAGGGTTTGTGCGAGAGAGAGGGGGAGCGGCCGAGAGAGAGAGAGGAGGAGGAACCGCCGTCCGTCCGCCGTGTGCCGCCGTGTTTGCCGTCCTACGCCGTCGTCCGTCCGGTCTAGAGGCAAGTGGGAGTCCTCTAGATTCTCTTGCATGTTTGTATGTTGATTGCATGTTGAATCTTTGAGTGTTTAAGTGAGAAAAACCGAAGCATGGATGATGTATGTTGAATGGTATGGCTGTTCGTGTTCGGACCGTGTGAGTCAGAAAATTGTTTGAGCTTGCAATTGTGTTTGGAGTCCATTTTTGGCTTCGATTTCTTCGTGAGCGTTGTAGCTAACATCTTGAACTACCACATACTGAAATTTCGTGGAAAACGATGGAGATTTGAGGGGTTAAAGTCTCATCCTACAGAGACCTCAGATCTTGAGAGTTTTTACTGACCTTTTGCTGGATTCGTGATTGCATGTTGGTTTGTGATGAGAATCTCACTTCTATTTCTTCATGAAAGTTGTAGGGGATATTTTAATCGAATTTCTTCGGAAATCGTGCATTCTGGTTTCATCCGAGAATCATAGGGTGTTTTGTGAAAATTGTGAGATTGTGTAAAAATTCAATTTGGCCATGAATTTTGCATGTAATTATCATCCTATTGGTTTTTTTTAATGATTTCTTGAATTTTTATAATTTTGGGAATTTATAGATATTGAATTTAATATTTATATAATAATAATAATAAAATAAATAAATAAATAAATAAAATAGATTATTTTGGCCATAGATTCCATTTAATTAATTTATGTTGTATGTGTGATAAAATCTTGGTATATGTATGACATTGAATCGAGATGTATGTGTGATAAAGTCTTGGTATGTGTATGACATTGAATCGAAATGCGTGTGTGAATTTCATGCCTAGTATGACTTGTTTGATGTCACGACATATGCCATGTTAAAATGAGATCAAAATATTGGTAAACATGGATGATGGTAAATGAGGAGATAGTTGTGGTGGAGGATGATGGCCGGAATGTATAGAGATACATTGCCGGATTTCCCTAGGAGATTCAGGATGCCCGGAATGTGGGGGGCCGGAAGCCCTGTCGGAGGTCTTTGCCCGAAGGGAATGCCTCGCAATGCCAGGATTTGGGGTGCGGGATGCCCGGCCAGGGAGTGTAAATGCCGGAAGCCCTGTCGGAGGTCTTTGCCCGAAGGGAATGCCTCGTGATGCCAGTTGGGATGCGAGATGCCCGGAATGTGGGGGGCCGGATGCCCGGTGGCCTGGGAGGCTGAATGCCGGAAGCCTCGGAGGTCTTTGCCCGAGGGGATGATGAAATTGATGATTTGAGAAATGGGTGATGCGGTGATCAAATTGAAAGCAAAAAGTGGAAATTAAACCATGGCATGATATGCATGATGATATGCATGATGATGATGATGATGATGATATGTGATGTGAGATAATGATGATCACCCTTGGCATAATATGCATGATGATATGCATGATGATGATGATGATGATGATATGTGATGTGAGATAATGATGATCACCCTTGGCATGATATGCATGATGATATGCATGATGATGATGATGATGATGATATGTGATGTGAGATAATGATGATCACCCATAGCATGATATGCATGATGATATGCATGATGATGATAATGATGATGATATATGATATGGCATGATGACATGTGAGATGTGATGATGTCATGATCATGATGACATATTTGATATAATGATGCCATGATGATGATGACATGTGTGATGTGATGGTGTCATGATAATGATGACTTGTATGATGGAATGATGCCATGATAATGATGACATATATGATATGATGGTGCATGATAGTATGCGCATGGCTTCAAGGTAAGGAACGCCTACAATGCATGTATGATTTGTATGATGCATTGAGCTATTATTGGATTCCTTTTCTGCTGAGTGGTTGTACTCACCCCTTTTGGGGACCAACATTTAAGATTAGCAGTATGCCGCTTCTTGCCATCGCGCGGGGTGCAATTTACGGGTTACTGTCCGACGTCGAGGTAGAGTGTGAGGAGTTCAGCTGTCCTTCTATGCCCGGACTCACCTACATACGTGTGCGTTGTTTTGTTACATACGACTAGGCCTTGCTGGGGGTCCAGTCATTCAGGAGTTTGTCTCTTTCCACGTTCGCCGCGATGGGGTGATGAGAGGGATGCTGCCACCGCCGCCGCCTGACGCACCGGACTGAGTGTGAGACCTGTGCGTGACGAGTAGGGGCTGTGTTTTTTGGGGGTTAGTTAGCCGACATTTATGATGGGAGTTGAGCTCATGTGATGTAGAGGGTCGAGGATCTTTTTGAGGTTTTAGGCTGCACATGGCAGAGTCCTAGCTTTTCCTTGTTATGTATCGACCCGAAAAGAAGTCCCATCCTAAAAGAATATGTAAATAAAGTGTTGTTGCTTGTTTATAAAATCCTGGTGATTAGTGGTGTGTATTGGTATCATGGTTGGTACGGGGAGAGATGATGACGTTTCATTTTGCTTCCGCTAGTGAGTCGCGCTGGGACCGCTTTTAAAAAAAAAATGCCTGTGATTAACGACGCTTTCTCTAAGTGTAAGGCATGAAAGGGTAATAAGATGTAACATCGGTGCTTGTGGGAACCGCCGAAGGGTTCGGGGTGCTACACTGTCAATCCCTAGCTTGTGGGGCTAATTCATGTTGGAATCTCAATCATGTATCAATGAATAATCACACTAAAAAACTATTAAAAAAACAAACTATAAACTATATAAAAATAATAAAGATAAAATAATAATAAAAACTACCTAATCTGATTTTTTTGTCTTTTCTGTTTTTTCTTCCTTTCCACGCACAACTGTGGATCTCCAAGGGGAGTCGGTCACTGCCAATCGGAGCTCCGGCAAGCGCAAACTGGCGGCACAAGGACGTGGAGCGCGGCTACTGGGCGTCACGGACAAAGCCACCAGTGTTCGGGCACCGGCAAAAATGCGCGAGTGCAGTAGTAGCTTCACGGGGTCACGAACAACAGCGAGTCACAGACCAGCGAGTCCGGCGTCGTGGTTGAGGAGGAGTCGGCGAACAGTGGACTCACGGCTTTGAGCGGGCGGCACAGGGTAGGAAAGGCTCTAGCATCGGGCTTCACGGACAAAGGCGCGGCTGTGGGTCAATTGGAACGTGAGCAGCAGCGTGCGGATCCGGACTTCAATCGACGGTGAGAGCAAAGGGTCCGAATCTGGCGGAAGGTGGAGCAGTAGATCGGCGATGTAAACGGTGGCGTTCGGTGGAGGCACGGAAGGCCAACTCGGATCAGATCTGCAAGTGTCGGGCTCGGGCGAAGGGCTGCGGGCGGCGTGGCTGCTGCGAGTGAGGCAAACGCGGCAGTGCGGCTGATTTGGGGCTCCGGTTCGGCAGAGCTTCGGTGGGCCGGAGGTTGCGAGGCGGTGCGAGCGTAGCGCGGGGGGAACGAATCCGCTGAGGAAGAAGAATAGTGTTCTTCTTCTCCTCTTTTTAATTCTTTTCTCTCTCTTCCTGTCACTCTCACATCCTCTCCTTTTTCACTTTTCACTTTTGCTTTTTTTCTCTTCCTCCACCCAAAAGAAAACCTTAGAAAAGCCCCCCTAAACCTCTCGCATGCACGGCCTTTTATAGGGAAAGGAATTGGATTTTCAAATTCTTCCTCGAATCAATCTTCGCAAATCTTTTTCACAAAATTCATCCCATATTGATAAGGATCCAAGATCAAGATGAAATTTTTTATAAATCCAAATCTTTTAAAGACAAATCGCAATATTTTTTACCCATCTGCCCTATCTAAAAAATTTCATATCCTGATTAAAATTTCAAAATTAATTTTCCCACGAGATAATTTTCGATCATTAAAAATATGGGCTTGGGCCGACTTGCTCGTTTCATGGGCTTAGTCCAACTAATTTGAAACCATCCGCCTTCCGTCCAATAAAATGCAAAAAACGCAAATAACAAAAATAAATGCAACCTAAATCTGTATGCTATGCAATTAATAAAATTAACCCATAATTTTCTATGCAACAAATAAATGACCTAATCGCCAAAATTTAGGTGTCAACAGCTGCCCCTCTTTGAAGGTGAGCTCATAGAGGTTGCATTCAAAGACAAATTGAAACCTAAATTTTGACCATACACATGCAATGAATGATTTTTTTTTATTGGAAAATGAATTCCATTTTAAAATGCAATATATATGATGCATGAAAATGCTAATGCAAATATATGATATGAAAGGAAAGAAAGTACCTACAAATTACTTACCAGTCAGTGCGGTAGAGCATCGTGAGGTACATGATAAATTTTTGTTTTACTCCACAAGTACCCAACTCTCACTCAGGTTCCTTGAAGAGTGTAACAGGTAATAGATTGAGACATTGAGATTGAGAAGAACATTCACATCCAAAGTGAAATGTTCAAAGAATTGAGTTGAGACATCCAGATCTAGACTGAGATGTCAAGATTTTTGAACTCGAAATACCTAGATCCAAACTAAGGTATAACAAGAAGGATCGAAAAACATTCACATCCAAAGTGAAATGTTCAACGGAAAGAATTAAGACATCCAGATCCAGACTAAGATGTCAAGATTTTGGAACTTGAAATACCTAAATCCATACTAGGTATAACGAGAAGGATTGAAAAACAATTCACATACAAAGTGAAATGTTTAAATGAAAATAATCAAGACATCTGGGTCCAGACTGAGATGTCATGATTTTTTTGAATCTCGAAATACTTAGATCCAGACTAAAGTATAGCGAGAAAAGAACATTCACATCCAGAGTGAAATGTTCAATGAAAAGAATCAAGACATTCGGGTCCAGACAGAGATGTCATGATTTTTGAAAGCTCGAAATACCTAGATCCAGACTAAGATTTAAGGAAAATCGAAGAACATTCACATCCAGAGTTAAATGTTCAATGAAAAGAATCAAGACATCCAGGTCCAGACAGAGATGTCATGATTTTTGAAAACTCGAAATACCTAGATCCAAACTGAGATATAACGAGGAAGATTGAAGAACATTCACATCCAAAGTGAAATGTTCAATGAAAAGAATCAAGACATCTGGGTCCAGACAGAGATGTCATGATTTTTGAAAACTCGAAATACCTAGATCCAGACTAAGGTATAACGAGTAAGATCGAAGAACATTCACATCCAGAGTGACATGTTCAACGAAAAGAATGGAGACATCCAGATCCAAACTGAGATGTCTAATTTTTGGAAAATGGTAAGGAAACTTACTTGGAATATCTTACCTTCAAGGAGAGTAGAGTGATCCAAAGTAGTTGGTGTTACATATCCAGGACTCGTACCTTTCTACGGTTGCCTAGCATTGCAACGTTGATTATCCGACCAGGACTCGAACCTCTCTTCGATCGCCTAAATCTGAGGAAAACTTCTGGGGGACAACTCAATCGAGTCGAGTGTCGGTGCATTTGAGAGCGAAATACTTGTACAATGACAAGTATTTAAGGTATGGATGGAGATATACTTACCTGGTATCATCTCTGTTCCTGGGGGAAAAGTCTTCTGCAAAATATGGTCATAGGAGAAGCAATATGCATTTGTGATCACAAACATGCATTAATTCAAGAGATGTTCATGCGTGATGATTTCCAGCAATCTGGCATTTTTATTCCAATCTGAACACATGAATGTCATGAATATGTCAAATGAGGGATCTTTCAGTCTGAAAGGACTTTTCACTCATTCTCATTAAAATGGCCAATTCATCCTGACCTTTGATATAGGATTTTTGACAATCGTTCTATCTCACCATCATCATGCCAAACAAGGGTCTAAGCAATCTCGCAAGTGGTACGACCTTATCAATCTGAGAGGTCTTTAACAGGGACCGTAATATAGGCTTGATCAACGGCTTAACAAAGGAGACTCTTTGAGCCGAGGCTATTGAAAAATGACATTTTGCAATTGTCTTGGGGTTTACAAGTCAAGAGACATATGAAATGAAGTAGAAATTATCTTACTCGCACTTCTTCAAGCGATGCTTTCAAACATATAAACTTCTACGTTAATTCAAATGCCCTAATCTGAAGAGACTTTGTAAAGGACGTAACGTAGGTTGGGTTCATGGGTTGAGAAACGAAAGGATCATTTGGCTCAACAAGTGTTTAGGAGGTCAAAGTTGGTGATCATCTTGACATTTCCGAAAATTTTCCTCCCCATTGTCGAAGATTTTCTTCACATCACAACTCCACTGATTGCAACATCTCAACATTTGAGTTTTTTCTTTTTCTTTTTTTGGGTACCACCTTGTTGGGGATACAACTCATTCATCAAGTGTTTGATTTTTTCTTTGGGCATTGACCTTGCTTTTACCAGGCACACTACCTTTTTCATGCCCCATTTTTTGCACTTTTTTTTTACTTGCACAGCCTTCATCTTTTATCAGCATTGTAAACCATGCTACTTGAGTGGTTTGATTTTTCTTGCCTTGCCCCAGTGTGGGGGATGATCACCAACTGGGTTTAATAGGAAACAAATTCATAGGCTCAAGGGGCTATGCAATGGATAAAGTGTATATGATAGAGAAAGAACTGTTCTTCATCATCCTAAGGCACTTTAAATTATCGTACAAGTCACACTGTAACAGCAATACTCGAAGATTGATGCAAGTACGAGTAAGAAAATTCCTATCATTCATTTCAAATCTTGTTCCAGTATGGGACAATTCTTGACCGGGATAATTTAAAAATCTCTCCATGTGTGTGGGCTCAAAGGGCTGAACAATGGATATACCTAGAGTGTTTCGAGTAGCAGAAGAAACTGCCTCTCATCACCTTGGTTGGTTGACGTACCCTTTGCGAGATCACCCTTTTCCTCGTGGGCATGGAATTTTTCACACAACTCACTGGGGGTCAGTGTATGGAATAGGGTTTGCCTTTCATCATTCCAAAGTATCCCATTTCACACATTCAATCCATCTCACACAATTCATCAAGGAAGAAAAATGCAAGATGTGCAACAAATTTGAACAATTCAATTCACTGAGGAAATTTACTCATCATAGAAATGCTTGCAGCTCAAATCATGACATGGCAAATTCTATCATGGATAATACTTCTTGAAAGCATTAGAATTCACTGGAGTTTGAAAACTCACGACCATCCATGCTAGGATGGCACGTCTTGGAAGTACCTTCCTTACCACATATAAGCTGTAATTTGGAGCAAACTTGCCCCAGGATCTTCCACCGAAGATTGATGGTTCTCTTTTACTTGCCCCAAATCTTTTTTCATTGCAAGTGCGCTCTAAACTTGTTGATCACAAGTCAAGTATATGATCATTGAAACTTGATACGCTATTCTCAGATGTCCCTTGTCATAACAAGTCATAGAATTATGCACTGAGACAAGAAGCAAATGAGTCAGATAAACAAACAGGTTTAATCTGCTACAAGTTTTGGGAAAATGTTTTTTTTTTTTTATTAGCAGTGAAATGCTTTTGTTTTTGAAAAAGTTTTTAGGAAGAAGCATGAAAGAGTCCAGCCCTCAGGATTTCTCCGTGGATGATATTTTTCTTTTTCATGGTTGGATATCGTCATTGGACTGGTTTGGTATACTCCATCATGTCCTCAAAATTGGAAATAAATTTGTAATTTCATTAAATAGAATCAAATGAATTATATTATTAGAATGGAAATTGTGATTCCTAAATCCCTAAAAAGAAAAAAAAAATGAAAATGATTCCTAAAAAGCGAAAACCAATCCTAAAAAGTGATAAAAATTCCTAGAAAGAGATAAAAATTCCTGCGCAGGGTAATGTGCAACAGTAACAAGTTACTCCTGCAGGCTAACGTCCATGTCTTCCGAAGGTCCTTTGTCATTGGCTCCTATGAAGAGGTCATCGAACATCACCACTGCACCTTACTCGACAATCAAAGCTCACTCACTCTCAAGTTCCGAAACATGCAAGGCTCTAATGCAACATGCAAAGACTCAAAGCTTCAATCTAGAGTTCATCTAGCTCAATCCAACACAAAACAGCAACATCACACCTAATCCTCCACCATTCGGCTAGTTCCATAAGTTCACTTGACAAAATCAGCGGATAACTTCTAGTTTAGAGGCTCATCTTTCCTTACCTTGGCCTAGTTAGTTGATGACTCAAGACTCTTCGAAAATCAGCACCTAAACTCGCACAAGAAGAAGAAGAATTGCTGGAGTTGTTGCTGGTTTCTTCTGCTCGACCGAGAGAGAGGAAGAAGAAAGCTTTCAGTTTGGCTTTGAAGAGAGAGGAAAAGGTGTGAATTATGAGGAAATAGAGCTACAAGTCTAATCCCTAGGGTAGCTTAATCATTAGCAAATCTAATGATGATGTTTCCCTTTGGCTATTTCGGTTTCGGAGGAGAAAACCGTGGGAGAAGAGAAGAGGGAATCGTGGCCTCCATGCACGATTTCTTCCAACATTTGTCATTCGATATCGATAGTCTCTAACCCATGTCATTAGTCGGTTTATTAGTTTCTAATGCTTTTCACTTAATTCCATTTCTCTTGTAATTATGCCAATTTATGAAATCATATGACATATTAGCAACTCGGCGTTAATCTATGAAGGATTTATCACAAGAAATGCTAAAGTTAGAAACTGACATTAGCATTACAATCACTAATCAAATCATCCTAACTATAATCTATAAACTTAATTGGGAATGAAATTACTCAGGCCTAAATACCCGTCTCTGGCCCACCATGCTCATTCTACGACAATCATGGCCCACTAAACTTAATTCACTATTCTAATAAATCCAAGTCTTGGCCAGCTCCAAGCCAAGCCCAAGTCCAGATCTTCTATTCGGCTAATCGAGCCCAACGATGACTCGTGTGGCCTGCTTATTTCTTAAGTCCACACATTCCTTACGGTCCATCGGGTTTGCTTTCTGGCCCAATTTAAAATAATCCAAACCCTTAACAATCCGATTACACTAATAAGGTCAGTAAAATTTGGGATGTCACATGTGTAGTCCATTTCTTGGCCTCCAAGATCTTCTACTTAGTTTAGAGTTATAACTAGGCTAGGCTATAGGGACACATAAGCCTCTACATTCATCATCCTCATTTAATGCTTTTCACACTTGTTCACACTTATTTTCTAGGAAGGTTTGACTAACCTAAGGCCTATCTAGCTTAGCCTTCTAGTTGGGAACAAAATAAGGGTCGAAATCGAGAATGTTACCATGACTCTTCCTTAAACCAATCGAGCTTTTGGAAAAGAACTTTCTTAGCAAATTGGCTTTGGGAAACATCACATGTACCAAAGCATTTTTAAATTTGATTTGATAAGAAGATTTTTTGAAAATCATTTGACAATGAATATTGAGGTATTTAAAACAACTTTTATGAAGAGGGAATGACCTAGGTTCATGCACAAACTAACCTAGGAAGTTTATCTAACGATCACAATCAAACTCATGTTAGGATATTTGAGAACAAGCATATAAAGACAGAAAAATTGGGCAATGCCTAATGATAAATTGGTGATGGAAAAATTCCTTAATATGTGTGCTAGAATAACAAGCAACTTTCATGAAGAAATTTTTCCTAAATGAGCTACACATGATTTTACAAAAATCAAACAAGAAGCAACAGTGTGTTAGAAATTTGTCAAAATAGCAGGACATTTACTTATTTTTACAAAAAATTGTCCTATCAAAACAAGTCTAAAAGTTACAATATTTTTACATAACATAGCCAACATAATAACAAACAAGTTTCATTGAGAGACCAAGTGCAAAATCCTTACAGAAAAAATAGAACAAAAATGTCAAAGGTTTGTCCAAACGTGGGTTAGAACACGGGTCCAAATTTGATCACATGTCCAAATTCTAATCTAGTTTTGAAAAAAAATAGAAAGTGGTTCAAATGATGAGTGATCTACGTGAAATCAGTGGCATTGGAAACCTCTAAATGTGCCTTACAATTTCTAGAGAGCTTGAGTCCAAACTACGTCAAAGTCTAAAAGTGCGTTTATCGGTAACTAAGAAAATAGAACACAAGCATGCATTAGAAAACTTCAAAGTCATTCAAATAATACACAAATGGCATGAAAAAATCACATGGGACTTATGATCGAACGAGACAAAAAATTTGGAAAATCTTTTAATCCTAGGTCGGTATGCAAAATGTCATACAATTTAAATGATATTATGAAATGATTCAAGATTCCTAATGATATGCTTGTGAATCCTAAGTGTGATGAACACTTTTGTGACATAAATTTAACGTGCAATATGATATTCAAAGGATATGACCTAAACATGTATGCAAACCTTATAACATGCAGTTTAATTATCAAGGAGGCATGATTGCACAATTTGGTCTATAAATGACTCAAACAAGCATGACAAGATGCATATACATCAATATTTCATTTTAGTATTAATTTCATAGAATGGGCATGATTTCAGCCATCTCAAGACATGTAAAAATCCTACAAAAAATCCTACATGTAGAGCATGCAATGATGAACATTTCTTGTTAAGAGTACGAAACCTAAATGTGATCGCATGAGCTATAGTAAATATAGCAAAACAAAGATGCATATCTAAGCTATATATTGTCGGTTAACTCATGCAATTGGTTCACTTATTAACATCAAGACTTCACAAAACATGCATCGATTGAATAGATACAACATGAATTTCATCTTCATGAAGAATTTGAGACCAAACAAACTCATTTATGGACTCAATTTTACCAAATCACAATTCGAAATAGTGCTGGGTAGGCTGTCCTATGTTCAAATCTAGGCGATTTTGACTTAGTTAAACACAATTACAAGAAACTTTCATGAGGAAAGTTCTTCCAGAACTCAACACAGAAATTAGTACAAAGATTAAAAAAAAAAAATGAGGAATCAATATAGAGCAGACCAACCTAGGCTTAGATCTAAGTGGTTTCGACCTATTTAATCATGTCCAAAAATTATTTTTAAAAAAATGCAGAACATTCTCAAGATAATAACAAACAACTCTCATGAAGGAAAGTTCATTTAGAAATCAACACAGAAAATTGCACAAAAATAGAAAAGACAAAAGACGGAACAAGAATAGAATTGAAATTACTGCAGAATTGCTTATTTTTATAGATGTTTTTCAAAGGTCCAATGATGCTCGATTGGGATGTGCAACCTATCAATTGGAAGCTTGTAACGTGTATTATCAAAGTTTAATAGGACTCAAATTGAAGTGAAGTCATTTCGGACCTCATTTTGGCCAAAACAGTAAGCTTATTACAGGAATCGCAAAAATGCAGATTAAGGCTAAATCAAGTTTAGTGATCCACATCATTCAAGACCAATCAAGCACAGAAAATCATCATCCAAATTCTTCGATCTAACATTTAAACATGGCATATTTTCCTAAAATTGAACCCTAGCCCCGACTGGTTAATCCGATCTCGCTTCACCGTGTTCAAGATTGAGATTGTTACATTTTACATATTTTTATTAATTTTGATTGCAATCGATCAATTCAAATCACTGGAACACGTTCAAACCTCCATGGACCAAATCTAAATAGCAAAGATCACTCGCAAATCTGTCGGATCGTAGTCTTGATGATGAAATAGAACCGGTCTGTTTGAATTGGTCTCCAAAGCTGCCGGTGAAACTCAAAGATTGATCGGCTTGATCGGAGAGATCAAACTATTGACGAGGCTTCTAAAAGCCTCAATAAGCTACCAAAGATCATAAGGAAGATCGGAGGGATGATCGATGATGGCAAGGTTGCTAGTGTGGGGGCTAGATTGCTAGTGGAAACTCAACTCGCGATGGAGAAAGGGAAGGAGAGAGAATTGGCGGGTGAGAGAAAGCTGGAGAGAGATTTTATTGAAGATATTTTTCTATAAATTCATGCAAAGGAGCCCCCCCCCCCCCAAAATGGAGGGAAAGTGGACTTATATACTACCCCAAAACCATCCAATTTTGTTTGTCGATTCAATTCAATGGCCGAAATTTCGATCCAACAGTCAAAAGTTAATTTTGAAGGCTCTATTATGATTTAGAGATGTCGGGTAATTGATCTAATAGATTCGGTTTGCAAAAACCCGAATCAAAATCGAGAATTGTGTCAAAATGCACAATTATGGGTCAAAATGCAATTTTATGAAATATGGGGATTAATATGCAAAATTTTCAGAAATTGAGGGTGCAAAAATGAAATTGGCATTGTGAGAATTTCATAATTGGTTGTTGGAGGTGAGGAACCGACCGGCAAAGGGTTGAACCGACCATACAGACCATCCCTGCCGGCGGCCAATTAGACCGATTAAACCGGTTCAGCCCGGTTTTGGCCGGTTTGGTCTGGTTCTAGTCATTTTGCCTACTTGGGATCCCTATGAGTCTAAAATTTATGCAATTTGGTCCCCAAAAGAATGACCAAATTGAAAATGAATTTTATCCTATTTAAGAAGAAATTGGCCAATTAAGATATAATTAAGCTAATCAAACCTTATGAACGTGATCTAGGGGTCTTTTATTGACCTAATTGAATGATTATCGTGAAAGGCAACGGGTCAAAACTACGGGTGGTTTGAATTGGGCCTAAAGGGCTAAAATGATCAAATTTGTAATTCAATGGGCAAAATTGCAATTTAACTAGAATTGAATTCAATTAATGTCACAATTGCCCTATCTAATGATGCACCCTTGTGTAAGATCACTTATCGTGTCCGAATTGGCATTGAATTGAAGCAATCAAGCTTATGTCAAAAATGGATATAGGCTTAATATCAAAATTGGACCTAGATTTATGAAATTAAACTATAACCATGAATGGGTCAATTCAAATTTTGACAATTAAAGCTTAAGTGCTTGATTTTCTTATGCTTAGGAGGATAAAATTCTTCAAATTGATGAATTCTAGTGTGAATTTCTCAAAATCGATTTTGAATTTAGATTAATCTTAAGGAAATGAGTGAGAAACAATCGTCCATTTGCAAGTTATGAATGATTGATTTTGGTTTCCTAATTAGAGCTTAAAACGGCAATTCACATTTTGACTCAACAATTCGTAAAATTGAATGCACAAGCAGATTTAAAATAGTCCCTAAACTAAATGTCGAAAAAGCAAAAACACCTAATTATGACTAAAAATAAAAGATTCTTGGTCGATTCAGAACTTAAAATCGAAAAATTCAAAAAATAAGGTCCTTAATTGAATTTTGTAAAATTTTCAACATAAGAGTCAAATTGACATTAAAAGAAATATTTTTTGTGTATTATTTATTTATTTTTTCCATTTTTTGCTCAAAGATTTGACCAAAAGTCAACCATTTAGTTGACTTTTTTCTAAAAGATTGATTTTTTAGTCAAAATTTTCAATTTTTGGGAAATTGATTTGATAAAAGTAAAATTAAAGTTAAATGAAATCTTTTGAGGTAAAAAATCAATTTTTGACCCAAGGTTGACTTTCAGTCAAATAGTTGACCAAAAAGTCAACCTGAAAGACAACCGTTTGACTTGTTTGGGTTTTTTAAAAATAAACCAAAAATTACTTAAAAAGGACAATGTAAAAGAAAGAAATGAAAAACGACACTTTTTAGCTAGGAAATAGGGTTTCGTCGCGATCAAAAACCCAAATCTCGATTTTTTTTTTACCTTTGAATGACATGTCAACTAAAAATCATGTGTCAATAGCTGTCCTTCTTTGAACTGGAGTTAAAATAGGTTACACTCAAATACAAAATTAATACCTGTAATTTTTAGTCTACTTTACTTTGGGAATAGAAAAAGACAGAGGAAATGATATTTGGTAAGGGCCGTACATGGACACTTGCCTTCACTTATTGGAGATTCTTGACTCATATTTGGGATTCTTCTCTCCGTCTCTCTCGTGGAATTGAATGAAGGAAATGATGTTGCTGAGGAAAAAGGAAATGGTTTAATGATGACTACTAACTTAAGGACAATGTTTAAGGATAATCTATAACCTAAAGCCGAGGTTTCTAAGAACAATCTAGAATCTAAAGTCAAGGTTTCTAAGGACAACCTGGAACTTAAAAACGAGGTTTTTGATGACAACTTGGAACTTGAAGCCGATGTTTCTAAGGACAACCTGGAACCTAAGATCAAGGTTTTTTAGGGTAATCCGAAACCTAAAATCAAGTTTTCTAAGGATAACCTGAAACCTAAAGCCGAGATTTCTAAAGACAACTAAGAATCTAAAGGCGAGGTTATAGGACAACTTGGAACCCGAAGGCAAGGTTTCTGAGGACAACCTAGAACCTAAAATCGAGTTTTCTATGGACAACCTTTAACCTAAGGGACCTAAAATTGAGATTTCTGAGGACAACCTAGAACCTAAAATCAAGATTTCTAAGGATAACCCGGAACCTAAAATTGAGAGGGGTATGGTTTAGGGTAACCCAAAACCGGAAACAAGAGTTATGGTTTAGGATGACCAAAAACCTAAAATAAGGGCATAGTTTAGGATAACCAAAAACAAAAAACGAAGGATGTGGTTTAGGATAACAAAAAACCAATCTACTAGGGGAACACATATTTTGAAAAAGGATTTTGGGATTGCTCGAAAGCCAATCTGGTGAAATCATTCAAGCATATCTTGGTAAACAATACTAACTGTCAAATCCCTTTGGAGATGATTTTAACAAAATGTAATTTGATTAACCACCTAAGGGTTAAATCAAATATGCTAAGTGGAAATAGCCCAATCAAAAGAGGTCTTTCACACTAGCTCTCAAAAAGGGTTTTTATTCCCAACCATTGATGTGGGAAAACTGCTTAAATCTCACTGGAAATGTCTCACTCAACGTATGTTTAAGGCTTTCAAAAATGTTCACAGTGAATACAATTTATTGATCAAAATGTCTTTTAAAAGGACCGTAATGATGGCTTGGTTATGGGCTTACACAAAGGGTATGTCTTTGAGGTCAAGAAATGAATATTCAATCAATATCTTCGTCAGGTTTACAAGTCAAGAACCTTGAACGTAAGATACAATAGAATTGCTTCCACTCTTTATAACGGTTGCTCCTATGTGATCATTTCAACTCAAACCATCCCAATTGGAAGAGACTTCGAACAAGGATTGTAATGTTGGTCTGGCTGAGGCTTAGAAAGGCTTCAAAAATTTTCAGATATCAATGGGTTAAAAATGAGTGATTATTTTCGCATCATTACAATCACACAACTTTTCAAAAATCTGACTCTTGAAATTTAACCTATCTCAAGAGTCCTTTTGATTATTTGAGACATAAGAGCTTCGCTCTCTTTTCTAATGACATTGCTTGCAATACATGTTTTGCAAATCTTTTTTCTTTCTAAATGAGTTGTCTTTTGCATGACCATTGATTTTGCTTTTCTTTGCATTTTTTTCATGGACATTAGCCTTGTGTTTATCGGACACATTGCTTTTTCATGCCCCATAATTTTTACTCTCTTTTGAGTATCTAGGACTTTCGAGTAGCATTTACAAACATGACCAATATTCTCAATTTTGCTGGTAAATTACATACCTTGCCCCAGTGTGGGGAGGTAATCATCACATGAGGTTATGAACGAATTGTATAAGGCTCAAATTGGCTAAGCAAAGAGAAATTGTGTTTAGGGTAGTAAATGAAATGCTTTTCATCATTTCTGGATGCCTCAAGTTTCGATAATAAATCACCTTAAACTAGAACAAGAAGATTGATGTGAGTGAAAGTAATAAATTTTTTTTTGATATTTTGCTCTATAATTTTCAACCAAGACCCCCTCTTTCACGCCCAATGTAGGGTTGTTCTTGATAGGGTTATTTTAGAAATGCTCCCTATTTGGCTCAAAGTGGCTTGCAAGGGATATCAATATTGTTTAGGATTGAGAAAAAAATGCCTTTATCATCTCAAATTATGTATTCACTATGAATGAACTCTATGCCCTAGGACATGGTTCTTTTCACTCAATTCTCTCGAAGAGTGTGTAAGGACATGTTTGGCAAAGGAGTTGCCTCTCATCATTTAAGGCATTACCACTTGGCATATTTAACAATCATTTTCAGGTTTTCCAACACACATTTTGGTTAAATTCCGCTCCCTAGGGAATGAGAATGTGTCAAAAAAATTTGAAAGGACACGTTCCTTTGACCTTACTAGGGAGATTTTTGAAAACAAGGTTGAATAAAATTTGTGGACAAAAACAGGCTTTGTCTAGTATAGAGGTTCAGTTCTAAAATTCTGACTAACTCTTTCGGCATTCTAAGGGACACAATCACTTCTAAGATTTAAAGAAGATGGTCATTTTTTAGATGTTTTGCACTTCTAAGATTAACCTCCTGTGGACAGGTAAAATCTTCTTCAAATATCCTACAAAATAAACAAACATGCAAATATGACATGTATGCATGAGATATATGATGCAAATGTCCTAAAATGGCTCGGTTTCAATCCAAAAGCAGCTCAAAAGCCTTTCACTTTATTCATAAATAATACTTCTTAACAGTATCAGCATTTATAGGTCTTGGCAATTCTTGGCCATCTATTTTTATAAGGATTAGTGCTCTACCAGGTAGCACTTTCCTTACAATATATGGACTTTGTAGTTCGGAGTAAACTTCTCACGAGGATTTGGAATGATAGGTAGGACTTTTCTTAAGACAAGATCGTTGATCTCAAAATGTCTTGGTATGACCTTACATTGGAACGGCTTAGCTACCCTTATCTAATAGCTTTATCCATGGCGTAGGGCTTTTACCCTATTTTCATCAATCATATTGAGTTGTTCAAATCTTTGTCGAACCCATTCAGCTTCAGAGAACTTGACTTAAGAAAGTACCCTCAATGAAGGGATTTCGACTTCCATGGGTAGCATAGCCTCCATTCCATAGACCAATGAGAATGGTGTTGCCCTAGTTGATGTGCGAATTAAAGTTCGGTAAGCAAGCAAAGCATATGGCAACCGATCATCCCAACCACGGTAGTTTTCCACCGTTTTGGCTAAAATCTTCTTGATTTTTTTATTTGTCACTTCCATTGTTCCATTCATTTGTGGGCAATAAAGAGAATAATTCTAATGGTGAATGTAGAACTCTCCAAGTAATTCATCCACCACCTTGTTGTTCAGATTTGATCCATTGTCTGTGATAATTGCTTTGGGAACCTCATATTTGGCGATGATATCATGATGGATGAACTTTGCCACATTTTTTGCAATAACGTGGGCATAAGAACTAGCTTAAATCCATTAGGTGAAGTAATCAATAGCCACCAAAATTAAACGGTGTCCATTCGAAGCTTTAGGATTAATTGGTCCGATGATGTCAATGTCACACATTAAGAAAGGTCGGGGCTTGGACATTTGATGCAATTCATTAGGAGGAGTGTTGATTTTGTCTCCATAGACTTGACATTAGTGACAACATCTCACATGTTGAATACAATCAACTTCCATGGTCAACCAATAGTAATCCAGCCTCATGAGCTTTCTTGTCAGGAGATGACCATTCATATGAGGGCCACACCCTCCTTCATGTATTTCCTTATTAGGAATTTGGCTTCTTGTGCATCCATGCATTTCAGTAAAAACTGAATCGAAAGACCTTTTATAAAGGGCTCTTCCACTAAGGAAGAATTTGGATGCCAACTTCATCAGGTATTTTCAATCATTGGCTTGAGTCCCTTGCGGAAATTTGCCTTCTCGAAGGTAGTTCATGATACCATAATACCTGGGTTTACCATCAGGTTCTTCTTCAATCATCAAGCAATAAGCAGGCTTCTTAAGACGTTGATTTGCAATGGATCAATGCTCAAATCGCCGATTACTTGTAACATTGATGATAAGGTTGCTAGGGTATCAGCAAATTGATTTTGTGATCTTGGCAAATAATCAAAAGATATTTTGTCAAATTCATTGACCCAGTCTTCAAGATATTCATAGTAAGGAATCAATTTTATTTCTCACGTTTGCCATTCGCCTCCCGTTTGGAGAATGATGAGTGCAGAATCACCATAAACCTGAAGCCTTTTGAATTTTATATCGATGGCTAATTGCAATCCAAGGATGCAAACTTCATATTCATAAATATTGTTAATACAAAGGAATATCAACTTTGAAGCTACTGGGTAATGTTGACCTTCTAGGGATATTGAAACTGCCCCAATGCCAGAATTATAAAGGTTAACAGTACCATCAAAATACATGGTCCACTTGTCATGTGAGAACAGATAAATCCGTTCATCAACTTCATCCCATTCATCAGACTTCTCAGGATTTTCAGCTAACATATTGAACTCATAGAGTAATATTTGCCATTTAGCGAGCCTTTCAACCAATTCAGGCTTTTCCAAAAGATATTTAATCAGGTCTTTCTCAATTACCAGCAGGAAGTGGTAGTAAAGAGTATATTGCCTCATTTGGTGTAAAACCCAAATCAAGACTACATAGGATTTTTCCACTTCGAGATATCGAATCTCGAAGGTAGTAACTTCTTATTGAGGTAGTATATGGCATGTTCCATTATGTCCTTTGGTCCTTTTTGTCCCCACATGACTCTTAAAGACTTTTCGTGAATGGTGAGATACAAGATCAGAGGCACACCTTGAATAGGCGGTACAAGTACAGGAGATTGCGAAAGATATCGCTTAAGCTCTTCAAAGGATTTATGACATTCTTCATCCCAATTGACCTTGGTGTTCTTCTTCAATAACTAGAAGAATAGTTTAGCAGCTTTTGACAATTGGGAAATGAATCTCGCAACATAATTCAATCTTCCCAATAGGCTTCGGACTTCTTTATTAGTAGAAGGGGTTTTAGATCGCATATGCCTTTTACCTTAGAAGGATCTATCTTGATACCCTTGTCACTAACCATAAATCCAAAAAACTTCCCAAACTTTGCCCCAAATATGCATTTTGCAGGGTTAAGCCTTAATTTGAATTTCCTCAATCGATCAAATAGTTTTCTCAAGACTTTAACATGGTCTTCACCTTGTCTTGACTTTGCAAGTATGTCATCAACATAGAATTCAATCTCTTTATACATCATGTCATGGAATAGTGCCACCGTGGCTCTTTAATATGTTGGCCCTGCATTCTTGAAGCCAAATGACATAACTTTGTAGCAAAATTTTCTCCATGGAGTGATGAAAGAAGTTTTAGTCTTATCTATCTCTTTCATCCAAATTTGGTTTAACCGGAAAATCCATCCATGAAGGAGAACAATTCAAAGCTAGCAATATTGTCAAATAAGATATCAATGTGTGGCAAAGGAAAATCATCCCTAGGGCTTGCCTTATTTAGATCACATTAATCAACGCAGACTCGGATTCATCCATCCTTCTTCATAAACAGGAATATATTAGCAATCAAATTAACATAATGAGTGATTTTAAACATTTAAGCGCTTCATGAATTCTTCTTCAATCTTTTTTAATGACTTAGATTTCATCCTTCTGAGCTTTTGCTTCTTGGGCGAAATATTAACATCAAGTGGTAATGCGTGTTCCATTATCTCGGGATCTAAACCTAGCATGTCAGCATACAACCAAGTAAAAACATTTTGGTATTCTTTCAAAAATCCAATTAATCTATCGGTATCTACTTGAGAAAGATTTGCCCCAATCTTGGTTTCTTTGGGGTTATCTGAATCTCTTAAGTTCACAATGATTGGTTGCTCAATAGTAGGAGGTTTGGATTCTTCATGTTTGAGCCATTCTCTTTGAATAACTCGAGGATCATTCTCATTCTCTGAGTTGGAGTAATCGTGTCATGCCCCGACCCTCGAGCGTGTGCCCATCCCTAGGTGGTCGATAAATATGCGACGTCCTAGGATATGTCGCCGACCCATTCATTTTTATACGCATGTGAAAGCAAAACAAATCCCCTAACAACCAAAGCTTAGGATAGGAAAGCAGGAAACCATTCACATTCAAAACAAGCCTTTTTATAAACAAACGAGGTTTATATACAATACTGGGCTGTCTACAAAAGACCGGCTCAACAAAAAGGGAACTGTCTTATAACCAACTAGTCAGACACGCTCGCCAATCCTCTGGTCTCCACCTCCCCAGACTCCGGACTTCGGGTCCTCCACGACCACCATCTAAGGACCTAAAAATGTTGAGCCCACGATGGGGTGAGACAATGTCTCACCAAATTCACTCTCTAAACTCCGACTAGGAAGGAAATACGCCCCAAGGGCAACTTAAGCACAAGCACGAGTTAGAGGACTTACCTTTGCCTTAGATCCTTCCTACAATTCATATAATCATCCAAAGTTGATGTCTATATTGCTCACCAAAGCTGCTAAAGTATTATTTCTCATCGAAGCTGCTAAATAACTATAATGCTCGCCAATGCTCATATCTATAATGCTCACCAAAGCTGCTATATCAATTATTGCTCCCCAAAGATGATCAATGCTCACCTAAGCTGAACTACGATAAATTACTCCTGGCCAAGGATCTTATGCTTTGCACATCAATTCCTCAATTAAATACCTAACTTGGCCTAATTTTATCGTGTTAAAATGTACTCGATAAAAATAATCATGTGGTTACACGGTCGGCCTGAGCCAAAAATATAATATCTTCATTTTAGAAAATCCCACTATTTACACAATGTCTAAAAACATTTTTGGCATTGTAAACCGACACCCCAGTAATTTGTAATTAAATACTGAAAATATTCAATTTTGGAATAAATTTCCAAAATTATAAATCTCACTCAATTTCCACAAAATGATATCCAATTAAATAAATCAATCATACCATTGCAATTAGCACGAAAATACGGTCACTGGCTATTCCGGTATAATTTTTGGAAAATAATAAATAATTAAATAATTACCAAAATTAATTAATTAAATACCGATAAATGCCAAAAATACAAACCTAGGCCGAAAATGCTAAATTAAATACCAAAACGGGCCCGGAAAATTCCCAACCAATTTAGATAATTAATACAACTTGTCTAATCTCTAATTAATCTAATTTAACAACCTAACATGAAAAATTGGCTAACCAAATTACTAATCTAATCTAACTAACCACCTAAACCTTAATTAACTTAAACTAATTGCCCCTAAGCATAATTAATTCCCTAAGCAGAGTTTAGTCGGTAAACTCACCGGATTTGCAGGCCGATGAGTCCACGGCGACGGCGACGTGGAGACAAGCGATAAACTCCGAAACGGCAACGCCAAACGTAGACCGAGTCGGGCCGAAATCTGCCACAAACCTGGCTGGAAAAAAAATTGCATGCCGTTGGGCTCGCGATTGCTGGACGAAGGAGCAGGCAGGCTATTGGTGGGCTACTGCTTCAGTGGGGATGCAGCTGCGGACGTGTGGCTTCAACGGCGCAGGTGGAGCAGCAAATGAGAGAGAAAAATGGAGGGAGATGGTGCGATGGGAGACAGGCAACGGTGTGCTGGCATGGGGAAGAGAAAATGTGGGGCGGCTGTGTCGTGGAGTGGCAAACACGATCAACAACTCAAGAGGTTTCAATGGAGTGTTGATTGAGTGGGAGAAGACTCGGACGCGTGGGGCGAGCGTGCAGGGGAAGGCTGGATGGAGGACGCGCGACAGAGGGTCTTCGGTGGGGTAGTGAAGGAAAAATGGAAGAGAAGCAGAGGCCGTGAGAGAGAGGAAAACAACGTCGAAGCTGCGGAGGAGATGGGGAAATTGTGGACTGCTTCGGTCCAAGGAAAGAGAAGGCAGTGAAGAGTGGGAGGGAAAAGGGAAAACAATTAAGTCAATAGAAGAGCCAATCAAAAGCCTAGGGAAAATATCTAATACTCATTGCAAAGACCACAAAGTCTTGGCTTTCTCCAATAAGAATTTATTCCAATTTCCCACAAATAATTCCATTTTAGGGGCCAAATAACCCTTTTCCTTCAACCATCCGAATTTTCACTTTTATTCCCGACGTTTCCAACATTCAATTTCTTAACAAATCTCTCTAATTTGATGTCCAATTTTGTAGAAGAAAAAGCCCACACAATTTCCACACGTTCCCCTCACCAGATAGCTCGGCTTGGAAGTCAAAGCTCCCCTCAATTCGACCAATCCAAATTTCCGTTCTTTTCCGAAACGTCCGAATCGATTTTCCGTAAAAGTCCCGGAATCACCGAAAATTCTTCGAAGGATGAGTAAATGTTCCTAAAATAAATAGTGACATGACAGAACTTTTAATTTCTGAAATCGGGTTCAAATTTGCGGTTAATTCCAATCTAATGCAATTTTAGCGTGACCTAACCTACCAGGTAGCTTTTAGAAAATTTGAATGCAATTAACCCGTGTTCGATTATTTTCAAGCCACAGTGGACATCTTCAACTCATTGGCAACTGTCGGTTGTTGTGAAAATCTTGAGATTTCGATTATGGTCACAGGGTACCAAAACGATAGAAAAATCGGTCTAGTGCCGATCAACGTGAATTTTGCAATCTGGTGGAATCGGCCACACTCTGATTACCTATCTCAGTCGAATCGACCTATCTTCGGTCTCTGATAGATTTTCGACTGTACCGTAATGGCCCTTGTAGATTAGCACCGTCGAGCAATAAATTTCTGGTCGAATTCTCAAGTCTTTTGTGTTAAAATCCCTAATGACTTCCACAGATAGTCTAGTTATCTTATAAGTGATCAACTCAGAGAATAGCACTATAGGTGTGTCAATGAAAGGCCCAATTCATTCAATTGAAAACAGAACTAAATTTTCAAGATGTCATAACTTTTCCCCTCTTATAAAAATTTCATTCTGGAAATTTAAACCATTACAATCTTTAAACAAAAAGGTAGGGGTACAATCGTCTCATCGACTCTTCACTCTCCCAGGTTGCTCCTTTAATGCCATGGTGTTGCCAGACCACTTTGACCAACAGGATGGTCTTGGAACGCAGAGCCTGTTCTTTTCGATCCACAATCTGAACCGAGCTTTCCACATACGACACTCTGTTGTCCACGTCTAAATCCTCAAAATTCAACACGTGGGTCGGGTCAGGCTCATACTTCCTCAACATCGACACATGAAAGACGTCATGCATTTGTGTCAGTCTCGGTGGTAATGCAAGATGATACACTAGGATTTTGATTCTTTCAAGAATCTCAAATGAACCTACGTACCTCGAACTCAGTTTCCCTTTCTTGCCAAAGCGCAAAGTTCCCTTCATTGGTGACACCTTCAGAAAAACGTGATCACCAACTTGGAATTCCAAAGGCTTTCTGCGCTTATCTGCGTAGCTTTTCTGATGGCTCTAAGCGGTCTCCAATCTATCTCTGATGACGGCAACAACATCCACTGACTGTTGGACTAACTCTAGGCCTGTGATCTTTCTTTCCCTAACTTCATCCCAATACACTGGCATTATGCATGCTCTGTCATACAACACTTCGAAATGAGCCATCTAAATGCTCTGCTAATGGCTATTATTGTAGGCGAACTCAACAAGATGAAGATGTTCCTCCCAGCTTCCTTTGAAATCCAAAATGCAAGCTTGCAGAATGTCTTCGAGGGTTTGAATCGTCCTCTCAGACTGGCTATCCGTCTAAGGATGATATGTCGTACTATATTGTAGCTTCGTTCCTGAAGCACTCTACAAGCTTTTCCAAAATGCAGCTGTAAACCTTGGGTCTCGGTCTGAAGTAATTGTCACCGGCACTCCATGTAGACGAACAGTCTGACGCACGTACAACTCAGCGTGCCTGTCCAAATCAAGGTTCTTTCATACTACAATGAAGTGAGCCGACTTCGTAAGTCTATCGACCACTACCCAAACAGAATCATTACCCCTTTGACTCCTTGGTAAGCCTGTCACAAAATCCATTGTGATGTGCTCCCATTTCCACTCTGGGATCACAAGAGGTTGCAAAAGTCCTCCTGGCTTACAGTGCTGTGCCTTCACTTGCTGACACGTCAGACACTTGCTGACATGCTTGGTGATGTTCGCCTTCATACCAGACCACCAATAATATTTATGCAGATTCTAATACATTTTCGTACTATCAGGATGAATGCTGTAACTGCTACGATGAGCTTTCCATAAAATATCTTCTTTAAGCACTACATCATCAGGTACACACAATCGTCCTCAAAACCTCAGCGTCCATCCTCAGAAACTTGAAAGTCAGCATTCTTCTTCTCAGTGTTCTCGCAGAATCTTTTGAATCTCTGGGTCTGTCCATTGAAGTGTCTTGATTATGATCTGCACTTCTAGCTCAATTTTGAGGGTAGCCATAAGATTTAAAAGGTAGCCTACCTCAAATTTGAAAACTGAATCCCGAGCTTTCTCAAGTAAGGTCCATTCCTTAAGCACCATCTGTGCAACTAAGGACTTTCTACTTAGCGCATCTACGACCTTATTCGCCTTTCCAGGATGATACAAAATAACACAATCGCAATCGTTCAGGAGTTCCATCCAGCGACGCTGTCCCATATTCAACTCCTACTGAGAGAATAAGTACTTAAAACTTTAATGGTCCGTGAAGATCTAGAATCTTTCTGCACATAAATAATGTATCCAAATCTTCATAGCAAATATGATTACTGGGAGATCTAAGTCATGCGTCGGGTAATTCAGCTCATGATGTCTCAACTGACGGGACATGTATGCAACAACCCTACCAAGTTACATCAACACACAACCCAGTCACATTTGTCAGTCCAGAAAAATTTCTCTTCCTTCTTCAGTAGTCGAGTCAACAGTGATGCTAATGCTGAAAATTCCTCTACAAACTGTCTGTAATACCCTACTAAACCCAGAAAGCTTCTAATCTCTGTCACTATTGTCCATCTTGGCCAGTTGATCACTGATTTTATCTTGGATGGGTCCATAGAGATTTCTTCTCCTGAAATCACATGACCTAGAAAAGCAACACCAGTCAACCAAAACTTGCACTTACTGAACTTAGCGTATAGCTCATGAATCCTCAAAGTCTGGAGTACCATCCTCAAATGCCTTTCGTGTTCCTCAGAACTTTTCGAGTACACCAGGATATCGTCGATAAACATAATCATGAACTGATCCAAATATTCCTTGAACACACGGTTCATCAAATCCATGAAAGCAGCTCGAGCGTTCATTAAACCAAACGGCATTACATTAAATTCATAATGACCGTATCGAGTATGAAACACCGACTTCGGTATATCCTCCAATCTGATCCTCAGTTGATGATATCCTGTCCTCAAGTCGATCTTAGAAAATATCGACGCTTTATATAGTTGATCCAACAAGTAGTCGATCCACGGCAGTGGATACTTGTTTTTTTATCGTCACTTAATTAAGTTGACGATAGTCGATGCACAGACGCAACGAACCATCTTTCTTTTTCACGAACAGAACTGGTGCTCCCTAAGGTAATGCACTGGGATGTATAAATCCCTTATCCAACAATTCCTGCATATGCACCTTTAGTTCTTTCAACTCAAATAACGTCATATGGTAAGGAGCCTTAGAGATTGGCTCTGTACTGGGAGCCAACTCAATTACGAATTCAATCTCTCTCTCTAGCCGCAGACTTGGCAATTCTTTTAGGAATACATCTGGGAATTCTTGAACCACCGCAATATCTTTTATTTTCAGATCCTCAATTGTCGTATCCACGACAGTCACCAGATGACCCAGATAACCCCTATCTAACAAACGGGTTGCTTCTAGCGACAAGATTAAAGTAATCGAGGGTCCTCCTTGACTTCTAACAAACTCGAAGCTCTCGCCCCCTAATGGGTTAAACTAAATCGCTTTGCGATAACAATCCATCTTAGTTCTTTGCTTGGTGAGCTAGTCCATGCCAATTATTACATCAAAATCATACATGGCTAGGAGTAACAAATCTATCCTCCCCTCTCCCTCACCAATCACTAACTTGCAACCATAACAACCTAATGCAGCTAACACCTTATCCTTTAACGATGTAGATATGATAACCATTAACTCCAACAATTTAGGACTCAATACTACCGGCTTAACAAATTGCTCAGCTATAAAGGAAGGAGTGGCGCCAAGGTCAAATAAACATATGCAACATCGTCATTCAACAAGACCGTACCTGTAATCACATTAGGCGCATCTTCAGCCTGTCCTCTTGTGATAGCATATGTCATTCCCTGAGCTGGAGGTCTGTTCAGTCCGCCCTACTGTGCATTTTGCGGCGCGAACCACCTATTCTTACCCAATGGTGGTGGTAGTAGTAACTTTTGGGACAATCCCTGGCCAAGTGACCATGTTAGCCACACTCAAAATAAGCACCCATCCTTAAACGGCATGGGGCTGATCGATGTCGCCTTCCACAAAAACGACACGCACCATTCTGCCATTGTGCTAACTTTCCTATTCCACTCTTCCTATTGGGCGGAATCGGATACCATCCTTCAGTCATAAGTCTTTTCCCAAACCTATATCCATCTCTGTTAGAACCAAACTGCGACCCAAATGCAGCGGCTTGTTCATTCAGGTCTCTCTCTATCAGTTGGGCTTGTTCGTACAAGTTGTTGTAATATTTCAAATTGAACGGCACCAGTGGACTTCTCAACTCCTATATAAGCCCATCTCTGAATCTCCTAGCTCGATCTATAGGATCTTCGACCAGTCTAGGGGCATACTGCGAAAGTTCGGCAAACTTCGCCTCGTACTAATCCACAGTCATTGTATCTTGGCGAAAGCACTGGAATTCAACCATCTTCAGTTCTTTGGCACAGTCAGAGAAGTATTTGCCGTTGAATGCTTCAACAAAGGCGTTCCACTCTGGAGCCACACCTTTCGGAAACACTATGCCTTTGGTGGCTCTCCACCATGTGCTTGCAATTCCCTTCAGTTGATAAACTACGAGGACAACCTTCTCTGCCTCGGTGCACATCAATAATGCAAAGGCATTTTCTAATTCTTGGATCTAGAGGGTTGCACCCTCGGGATCTCCTACGCCAGTGAACTTTGGCGGGTTTAACTTCAAGAATTGTTCCACCAGTTTATGCCTTGGTCTCCCAATGACCACGTTCCCAGGTGGAACTTCGGCAGGTGCGGTAATGGCTGTGGCAACAGCGGTAGCATTAGCAATGGCATTGGCGGCGGTAGTGGTGGCTAGAGTAGCAGCGGCTATAGCGGTGGTTGAAACAGTGGCGACGGTGGCAGCTTGATTCTAAGCTTGCTGCTCCAACCGACTTCCCATCATCTCTAGCACCTGCATGATCCCGTCCACTCTCAGATCACCAGGGGCTACTATCCTAGCACCTACTGGAAGTGGTGCTACTCCACTAGTGCTAGCTTAAGCTGGCACTTGACCACGACCACCTCAAGTACCGACCCTCGTCAGCATCCTACCCTAAGTTACCAGTCCAATAGTTCTCTTTCTAGGAGTCCTCTACTCCTGATCACTCATGATGTAGATTTTCTACAAAACCTATTCACAATTCCATACAGAATTAGAAACTGAGTGATCCACACAAGCAATTTACCAAATAGCTATCAATCACATGAATCTGCATGAAATATAGGCCTTTCCTACTAACTATCCCAAGAACCTATCGCACCTCATCACTCCAACTATCGACCAGCTCTGATACCACTTCGGGCAGGGATGTCATGCCCCGACCCTTGAGCATGTGCTCATCCCTTGGTGGTCGATAAATATGCAACGTCCCAGGACGTATTGCTGACCCATTCATTTTTATGCGCATACGGAAGCAAAACAAATCCACTGACAACCAAAGCTTGGGATAGGAAAGTAGGAAACCATTCACTTCCAAAACAAGCCTTTTTATAAACAAACAAGGTTTATATACAATACTGGGCTGTTTACAAAAGACCGACTCAACAAAAAAGGAATTGTCCTATACACGTTCGTCAATCCTCTGGTCTCCACCTCCCCAGACTCCGGGCTTTGAGTCCTCCACGATTGCCATTTAAGGACTTGAAAATGTTAAGCCCACAACAAGGTGAGACAATATCTCTGCAAGTTCACCCCCTAAACTCCGACTAGGAAGGAAATATGCCCCAAGGGCTATCTCAGCACAAGCACAAGTCAGAGGACTTACCTTTGCCTCAGATCATTCCCGCAAGTCAGTACAATTCATATAGTCATCCAATCATTTTAATCCAATTCAACCATCAATTAGTCGACTCATTCAACTCCATACCATCGATGCCATCTATAAACTTTATCGATTCGAACACTGCTCACCGAAGCTGATAGATATATTCATATATCATTGCTCATCAAAGTTGATGTCTATATTGCTCACCGAAGTTGCTAAATAACTATAATGCTCACCGAAACTAATATCTATAGTGCTCACCGAAGCAGCTGTAATCTTGCTCACCGATGCTGCTATATCAATTATTGCTCACCAAAGCTGATCAATGCTAACCTAAGCTGAACTACAATAAATTACTCCAGTCCAAGGATCTTGTGCTTTGCACATCAATTCCTCAATTAAATACCCAAGTTGGCCCAATTTCATCGCGTTAAAATGTACCTAATAAAAATAATTGTGTGTCGGTACACGGTCGGCTTAAGCCAAAAATATAATATCTTTATTTTAGAAAATCTCACTATTTATACAGTGTCTAAAAACATTTTTAGCGCTGTAAACCGACACCCCGCTAATTTCTAATTAAATATTGAAAATATTCAATTTTGGAATAAATTCCCAAAATTATAAATCTCACTCAATTTCCACAAAATGACATCCAATTAAATAAACCAATCACACCATTGCAATCAGCACGAAATTCCGATCACCGGCTATTCCGGTTTAATTTCCGGAAAATAATAAATAATTAAATAATTACCAAAATTAATTAATTAAATACCGATAAATGCCAAAAATACAAATCTAGGCCGAAAATGCTAAATTAAATACTGAAACGGGCCCGGAAAATTCCCAACCAATTTATATAATTAATACAACTTGTCTAATCTCTAATTAATCTAATTTAACAACCTAACATGCAAAATTGGCTAATCTAACTAACCACCTAAACCTTAATTAACTTAAACTAATAACTCCCTAAGCAGAGTTTAGTCAGTAAACTCACCGGATTTGCGAGCCGGTGAGTCCACGGCAATGGCGACGCGGAGACAAGCGATAAACTCCAAAATGGCAACGCCAAATGGAGACCGAGCCTAGCCGAAATCGGCCACAAAGCTGGCTGGAAAAGAAATTTGCGGGTTGTTAAGCTCGCAGTTGCTGGACGAATAAGGAGACAGGCTGTTTGTGGGCTACTACTTCGGTGGAGACGCAGCTGCAGATGTGTGGCTTCGACGGCGCAGGTGGAGCAGCAAACGAGAGAGAGAAATGGAGGGAGATGGTGCGGTGGGGGACAAGCGACGGTGTGCTGGCGTGGGGAAGAGAAAAGATGGGGCGGCTGTGTCGTGGAGTGGCAGACGCGGTCAACAACTCAAGATGTTTCAATGGAGTGTTGACCGAGTGGGAGAAGACTTGGACACGTGGGGCGAGCATGCAGGGGAAGTCTTGATGGAGGACGTGCGACAGAGGGTCTTCGGTGGGGCGACGAAGGAAAAATGGAAGAGAAGCAGAGGCCGTGAGGGAGAGGAAAACAAAGTCGAAGCTGTGGAGGAGATGGGGAAATTGTGGATTGCTTCGGTGCAAGGAAAGAGAAGGCAATGAAAAGAGGGAGGGAAAAAGGAAAACAATTAAGTCAATGGAAGAGCCAATCAAAAGCCTAGGGAAAATATCTAATACTCATTGCCAAGAACACAAAGTCTTGGCTTCCTCCAATAAGAATTTATTCCAATTTCCCACAAATAATTCCATTTTAGGAGCCAAATAACCCTTTTCCTTCAGCCATCCGAATTTTCACTTTTATTCCCGACTTTACCGACAATCAATTTCTTAACAAATCTCTCCAATTTGATGTCCAATTTTGTAGAAGAAAAAGCCTACACAATTTCCACATGTTCCCCTCACCAAATAGCTCGGCTTGGAAGTCAAAGCTCCCCTCAATTCGACCAATCTGAATTTTAGTTCTTTTCCGAAACGTCCGAATTGATTTTCTGTAACTATCCTAGAATCGCCGAAAATTCTTTGAATGATGAGTAGACATTTCTAAAATAAATCGTGAAATGACAGAACTTTCAATTTCTGAAATTGGGTTCAAATTTGCAATTAATTTTAATCTGACGCGATTTTAGCGTGACCTAACATACTGGGTAATTTTTAGGAATTTTTAGTGCAATTGACCCGTGGTCGATTATTTTTTTGAGCCACAATGTGCATTTTTGACTCATTGGCAACTCTCAGTTGTTGTGAAAATCTTGAGGTTTCGATTACAGACATAGGATACCATAACGATAGAAAAATCGATCTAGTGTCGATCGACAAGAATTTTGCAATTTAGTAGAATCACCCACACACTGATCACCTATCTCAATTGAATCAACCTATTTTCGGTCTCTGATAGATTTTCGACTGTGCCGTAATGGCCCTTGCAAATTAGCATGGTCGAGTAGTCGATTTCTATTCTAATTTTCAAATCTATTGCGTTAAAATCCCTTAATGACGACCCCAAATAGTCCAGTTATCTCATGAGTAATCAGCTTAGAAAATAGCACTATAGGCGCGTCAATGAAAGGCCCGATTCATTCAATTGAAAACAGAACTGAATTTTCAGGATGTTACAAATCGGGTTCGCCAAAATCTCTTGAATGTGAATTCAAGCCATGCAAATGACTATCATGATGTGAAATATCATGCCTAAGATGCAATCAAAAATGGTTAGTATATTAATATAAATTAATGTTTTGCATGCAAATTCCATGAAAAACTTATTTTCGAATTTGGTTTTTTAAAAAATTTATTTGGAACTCGCCCTCATGTTATCGGACATCCTTGGTCCACTAAAACATTTTGAAACTATAGATCGTGTGGAGGACCAGGCCTCAAGACATCATCATAGGACCGGTTTAGGAAACCTCACACGTCTATTAACAAAATGTGAATTTTATTGATATGCAAAAACTACATTACAATATATATCATCTTGGATCCATAGAGTTTGTGATCTAGATTATTATAAGTGTAAACGGATGAAATGAATGGAATTTCCTCATAAGGGAAAATGAATGAAATATAACTAAAATAAAATGTAGGATATTTGCCATGCGACCGATCTCACCCCTCTTTGAGTAGGAGTTTGAAGAGGTTCTACTTAAAGACAAAATTGATACCTACAATTTTTAGTTACTCCACTTTTGAAATAAAAAATGATAGAGGAAATCATATTTGGGTAGGGACGTACCTAGACCCTTACCTTCGATCAATGGAGATTTTGGACTCATATTTGGGATTCTTCTCTCCGTCTCTCTTGTGGAATGAAATGAATGAAATGATGTTGCTAAGGAAAAAGGAAATGATTTATTAATGACCACTAACCTAAGGACAAGGTTTAAGGACAACCAAGAACCTGAAGCCGAGGTTTCTAAGGACAACATGGATCCTAAAGACGAGGTTCTTAAGGACAATCTGGAACTTGAAGTTGAGGTTCTGAGGACAACCTAGAGCCTAAAATCGAAGGGGGTATGATTTAGGGTGACCAAAAATCAAAAACAATGGTTATGGTTTAGGAAAACCAAAAACCTAAAATAAGTGTGACATTCTGGAATTTCAGTTTTGCTTTCAATTAAATAAATCAGGTCTTTCATCGACGCGCCTATAGTGCTATTCTCAAAGCTGATCATTCGTTAGATAATTAGACTATCTAGAGAAGTCAATAAGAGATTTTAATACAATAAACTTGGGAATTCGATGATGAATCGACTACTTGACCGTGCTCATTTGCAGAGATCATTACGGCGCAGTTAAAAATCGATTAGAGATCAGGGATAGGTTGGTTTGACTTAGATGTATGGCTAAACTTGGGTGATTCCACTAAATTGTAAAATTCTCGTTAATCGGTACTAGACTGATTTTTTCTTTCGTTTTGGTACCCTATGTCCATATTTCAAACTTAAAGATTTTCATGACCACCGAGAGTCGCCAATGTGTCAAAGAGGTTCATTGTGGTTCAAAGAAAATCGACCACGGGTCATTTGCACTAAAAATTTCTAAAAGCTACCTAGTACCCTAGGTCACGCTAAAATCGTGCCAGATTGAAATTAAATGCGAATTTGAATCCGATTTCAGAAATTGAAAGTTCTGTCATGTCACAAGTCATTTTAGGAATGTCGACTCAATCTCCGAAGATTTTTCTGCAAATTGAGTTTTTTAGCGAAAAATCGGGATAAGGTCGTTTTCGACCGGGAAATTCAAAGGACCATTTTTTTATCGCGAAATTGGAATGCAAGTTGAGTCTATTGGTAAATAAAAATGTCAATTTGATCAATGATACGATGGTGGAATTTATAGAGGCCGAATTGAGTTGATTCAAGTGGAATTAAAGTCCAATTCCGGGAATATACCTTCAAAATTCCTAGCCCCCCCTCTTGGACACAACCTTCGGACCATCTCCCAAGCTTCTAAGACAAGCTAAGGGTTGGAAAATTGGCTGAGGAAGCCAGCTAGCTAAGGGGGACCAAGTCAAGGGGACAAAGGAGATAGAAGTGAGCCAAGGTGGTCCCCCTCAAGCCAATTTGTCCGCCTTCTCTTCCTCCTCCTTGCTATTGTCGACCACCCTCCATTTCAGCTCCTTGAAGCTTCTAGCAACCCAGAAAACCGAGCAGCCAAACCCTCCTACCCGTCAAAGTCCGCCAGAGCCACTACAAGCCGCCTCGTCACCCGTCACACCCTCGCAAGCTCGCCTACTCGTCACGCATCACCGTCGTTCTAGCTACTCGTTTCGCTTCTTCTCACAGCTATCCGAAGTCGCTAGGCCACTGTACGTCACTGTCGTGGTCACCAGAGTTGCCGTCTACCCACCTGCACACCTGTCCAAGCCTCCTAGCCTCGCTGTGCTCGTTTCCAGCTCGAACCAAGCCACCGGTCAGCTTGTTCAGCTTAAAAACAAGAAACCGAAGCCATGGGTCTCACCAGCACTGTTTGGCCATTTTCAAGCCCTTCTGGATCTCGCTTACGGGTGCTGCTTTGGAGTTTGTGGACCGCCTCCGCATCCCTGTCGTTTTGGTTTGAGCGGATCATTAATCAAGTGAGTTTAACTCACTAATCCCTATTTAGTAAGTTAATAACACTTAAGGGTTGTTTAGTTTAGGCTAAGCTAGGATTATGTTGTTAGTTAGAATGAATTAGTGATTTAATTGATCATTAATGCATGTTAGGTGTTTAGATTAGTGTAATGAGCAACTAGATATGCTATAGTATTTATCTAGTGAGATTCGGGAATTTTCCGAACCTGAATCAGTATTTAATTAGGCGTTACGGGCTTAAGTGTGTATTATTGGTAATTATTAATTATTTTCCGTAATTAATTAATTAATTATTTTCCTGAAATTAGACCGGAATAACCGGTGACCAGAATTTTATGCTGATTGCAATGATGTGATTGATTTATTTAATTAACTGCTATTTTGTGCAAATTGAGTGTGAATTGTGATTTTGTGGTATTTATCCCAAAATTTATTAATTTCAGTTTTTAATTAGAAAATAACCGGACGTCCGTTTACAGCACCAAAAATATTTTGGTGGACCATATTAAATGGTGGGATTTATAAAAAGGAAAATATTGTATTTTGGCTAAGGCCGACTGTGTATCCACATGAGTATTTTTATCAGGAATGATAAAAATGGTGGCATTCTCAGTTGGTGAGAACAAGTATACTATATCAGCCTACGGGTGTTGATATATTAGCTTTGGGTGAGCAGTATACTTTATCAGCTTAGGGTGAGCATTAGGGGTATACTATTTCAATCTACGGATTTTGATATGTCAGCTTTGGGTGAGCAGTATACCGGTATACTATATCAGTCTACGGACTTTGATATGTCATCTTTGGGTGAGCAGTATACCTTAGCAGCTTTTGCTGAGCATTAATAGTATACTATATCGGCCTGAGGGCTCTGATATGTCAGCTTCGGGTGAGCGATATACTATATTATCAGCTTTGGGTGAGTTATACTATCTATCTACATCTTAGGGTGAGCAGTTCTTGATGTAATTGAACTTGATAGATAGTATTGAGTTGTTTGATTGAGATATGGTCTTGGTGACATGGAATCGACTAGGTCGATTGATCGATGACTCAATTTGATTAGATGTCTTGATGTGTTGAAATGATTGATCAATTATGCAAATTGTACTGACTTGCAGGAATGATTTGAGGTAAAGGTAAGTCCTCTGCCTCGTATTTGTGCTTAAGCAGCCCTTGAGGCGTATTTCTTTCCTAGTCGGGTCTTAGGGGATGAACTCACTAAGACATCGTCTCACCTCGTTGTGGGATAACATTTTCAGGTCCTTAGATGTTAGTCCCTCTTGAACATTTTAGTCGACCTAATAAGGTCACGGAGCAGAAGTGTTTTATCCTACTGCATGGAGACCCAAGAGGATGGGTCTATGAGTGGGTAAAGACCGTGGTCTGGGTTGATGAGGCCTTACCCCATAAGGTACCTCATCAATATAGATCATGGTATCGTCAGGAGCGAAATGGACAGAGAAAGGGTCCCATACCTGAATTGGAGGTCCCTAGGTATGTACTGGAAGTTGCTTTGGGGAAAGGAACGGCAAATCCTCTGGAGGGTTCAGTGGTGGACTCGGATCTTTCAGATCCAGTGACCCCGGTGTATTCAGCTAAAGGCTCCAATGAGAATGAGAGTGAGGATGAGGACCCGTAGTTTTGTGAAGCCCTTTTTGTTTTGTAGACCATGCTTTTATAGTCTGGTATTGTATATGACTTGGCTTAATATATGTATATATAAGCGTGTTGGTTTTCAAGAAAAATTTATGGTCCTATTTTCCTATCCCATCTCGTTGTTGTCTAGGGATTTAATTATTCGCTTCTGCATGCGTATTAAAATGAATGGGTCGGCGATGTGTCTTGGACGTCACCATTTAATTGACTAGTGAGGGATGGGCACGAGCTCGGGGGATCGAGGCGTGACCATAAGGGTATGGTTTAGAATAACAAAAAACAAAAAACAAAGGATATGGTTTAGGATAATCAAAAACCAATCCATTAGGGGAACATGTATTTTGAAAAAGGATTTCGGGATTGCTCAAAAGCCAATCTTGCAAAATCATTCAAACATATCTTGGTAAATAATACCAATTTTCATATACCTTCGTAGAGGATTTTAACAAAATGTATTTTTCTTAACCACATAAGGGTTAAATCAAATATGCAAAGTGGAAATAACCTAATCAAAAGAGGTCTTTCACACTGGCTTTCAAAAAGGGTTTTTATTCCTAACCATTGATGTAAGAAAATTGTGTAAATCTCACTAGAGAGGTCTCACTTAACCAATGTCTAAGGCTTTTGGAAACGTTCATAGTGAAGACAATTCATTAATCAAATTTTTTTTTGAAAGAACTGTAATGATGGTTTGTTCATGGGCTTACACAGAGTATACACTTTGACGTCAAAAAATGAATATTTAATTAATATCTTCATCAGGTTTACAAGTCAAGAATCTCGAAGACAAGATAAGATATGATTGCTTCCATTCCTTCTAACGGTAGCTCCTATGTGATATTCTCATTTCAATTGGAACCATCCCAATCAAAAGAGACTGTTAGCAGGGACTATAATGTTGGTTTGGGTGAGACTTAGAAAGGCTTGAAAAAATTTCAGATTTCAAGGGGTTAAAAGTGAGTGATTATCTTGACATCATTACCATCATACAACTTTTTAGAAATTCGACTTTTGAAATTTAAACTATCTCGAGAGTCCTTTTGATTATTTGTCTTGAAACATGAGAGCTTTGCTCTATTTTCTAATGACATTGCTTGCAATAGATATGCTATACAAAACATTTATTTTGCTTTTTTTTTTTTTTAAATGGTCTTTTGCATAACCATATATTTTGTTTTTCTTTGCATTTTTTATGGGCATTGACCTTGCTTTTACCAGGCACACTATTTTTTCATGCCCCCTAGTTTCATTCTCTTTAGAGTACCTAGGACTCTTGAGTGGCATTTATAAACATGACAAACATTCTTAATTTTGTTGGTAAATCACATGCTTTGTCCTAGTGTAGGGAGATAATCATCACCTGAGGTTATGAAGGAATTGCATAAGACTCAAATTAGCTAAGTAAAGGGTAATTGTGTTTAGGGTAGTGAATGGAATGCTCTTTCGTTGCTTTAAGATGCTTCAAATTTCGATAAGAAATCACCTGAAGCTAGCACAAGAAGATTGATGCAAGTGAAAGCAATAAAATCTTTCTTAATATTTTGCTCCATAATTTTCGACTAAGACCCCTATTTCGCCCCAATGTGGGGTTGTTCTTAATTGGGTTATTTTGGAAATGCTCCCTATTTAGCTCAA